>OX419342.1:2676200-2763700 GCA_948470475.1 Galaxea fascicularis | reverse complement strand
AGATTGACCTTTTAACTATTCACACTAAATAGTGTCGATTGTCTCCCTAGCACTTTCAATGTGAAGTCCTAGCTGAGCTCTCTTCGATACTTCCGGTTCTTTTGTAGTATCAACCGCATGCACACAAAGGCTCAAAAACCGTTTGCCGACAAAGTAAAATGCCCGAGCTTAAAAGAATAACCCTTGAAATGAGTAATTTTCATTGATTAAATCGTAAAATACTCATACAGCTTCACAGCCGAATGTTATCGAGTGGTATCGAATAGTATCGAAACGATCGACAGTGAAAGTAAGTATCGGTATCCTACGGTGTCATTGATATCGAGTATCGAGTAGCGTCTGGATTAATTTATATCCGAGAAAAACAGTTACTTCTATTTTATTTGAAAACAAGTTAAAAGGGACAAACGGTGGCTAGACGTTTGAACAGGTGATAAACCCTGCAATAAATTAGTTCTTATCCCCATAAAAATGAACTCGGTCTTCTTAAAGTCGGTGATAAAATAACAAACTATAGTGAAGAGCGCCAACCAGGAAATTAGACCACCAACTACAAACCAACCAGCACAAGATGTATACCTTTTTCATGACATGAAGTTCCGTTTCACATTGATGGTCTGTTCAGTTGCCAAATATAGCCTCACCTAAGTCGGAACGAGGTATCTCGATACTGGCATTTCATAATTTTTTTTAGAAATAACGTTTCTCATTTCATCTAATCTCATTTTTCTCATTTCAATGTACGTAAATTTCTATATTTAGGCTTTGATGCTGTATTCTTTTTGGATGCACGTTTGTTTCCGAGTTTCAGCGGCTCAAATGATGGTTTGTTTTGAGAGGCCGATTTCAACGCTGGTTTGTTTACACGTGTAAAAGCTTTCATATGTCGACTATTTGCTCGTAAATCAACAATTAATACTGAAAGGTGGACTTTAACAAGTAGAAAAATGCTATGCAAAGTAATTAAAAGATATATAGTAAGCAAAGAACCCTTACTAAACTTGAAACCTCTTTTCTCCACTCTGCACTTTATTTCGCAATACGGGGCAGACTGCGGAGCATTCAAAATGGCGACTAAAGAAATTTTGGGGGTTGTCCCGTTGATGATGTCACACTGCGCATGCGCAATCGCCCCCGAGCAATGAGCAATATACATGTACAATGAGGACGTCGAGTCGTTTGTCACAGAAAACTAAGCGTGTTTGTGTGGAAACTGAGAACTCTTACGAAAATTCTATTGTCGTCAAAAATTCATCGTTACGTCAAATGTAGGCTTAAAAGAAGTCAAATTATAAAAACGAGAACGATTACTGGTGTAAGGTTTGTACAAAAAACTTTGGAAAAAGCCTGCTTCTATTCGACGAAAGTTACATCAGACACCTTTCATTTGCCCTTAAAAAACATACCGGTATAGACGAAAACAGGTTAATCTGGAGAAATATTAACTGAACTCATAAATCAAATGAAGACTGATCCTCGCAGTTGTGAAAGAAATTTAAGCAATTGCGCAAAGAAACCTCAAAAAAAATTCAGGACTTCAACGGGGTTTGAACCCGTGACCTCGCGATACTGGTGCGATGCTCTAACCAACTGAGCTATGAAGCCACTGACGTTGGGTGCAGGTCAATTGTAGGTTCATATGTTCCCGGGAAAGAGATGAACGTGGATGATATAAATGAAATAAATCATATATGAACTGCGGATGTGAAAACTCATAAATGTAAACAAGAAAGGTAATCGCAGAGGGTCTCTCATGTTTTAACTATGTATAATGACAAAGAAAAAAATACAGGGGGCCTCTCAGTATACATCATGCACGTTGATTCAACCCTTACAACAAAGGCACCGTATAGTCAAGGTGATTCATTTTGACAGTATTAGGTGCAACTGATTCGAGACAACCATATTTTTCTGTGAGCTTGTGTCCTTTGGTATTTAACAATATCAAAGGAATAAACAGGTCCAATGATCTGGGGCCCGCTTCTCGAACGTCCCGAAACTTTTCGGGCGCATTTTTTGTGCCGAATTTCTTCGTATCTTAAAAACGAAGAAGTTTCAATGCAGGTATGAAATTTTGCAACAAATTTGCTCTTTCGTATCTTGAAATCATAGTAAAAGACCAGCTTTCTAGAATAAGCGGGTCACAGATTTAGAAATGGCTTTTCGGGCCCAAACATTTTACGGGGCTTTGGAAAAACGGGCTCCTGGTACGAGAAGGAAATGAATTCTTTGGCACAATCAATAGGACAGTCAGTTTTAATGCTAAAAGAGCCACCATCAGTGATTACACTGCTACAGAAAAATCATCAGCTGAAACACAGTGAAAGCTAGACTGATAAAGTACAAAATGATACCATCATAGATGGATATCAGTATCGCATGCCTATGGATAGAGCTTTCGAACGGTAGGATTTGTTACTGTTGGCATTTACTGATACATGAAAGGTTAAAATATTTGATTCTCATGCTAGAGATGCATACGACAAAAGCCAACCTCAGGATACCTGTACCACTCAGTGCATCCAACTGGAAAACATGCAAGTAGTGAGGTTTATAAACTCAAAGGAATGCACGTTATGCAACAAGACACATGAAAGAACATTTGAGCAAATCGCAATTCCGAAACATCCTTTTGCCACTCGAAAGCACGAGTGAAGGCTAATATGGCCTCTAGTTCACTTCTAGCGCTAATAATCTCTTAAAAAGCTAATGACGGTGAAAACAAAAGTCGTCAATTTAAAACAAACTTATTTTCTTGTATGGTACGAGATGCATTGTATTGTTCTGTCTTATCTTTTCTACTTTCTTGGCTCCTACAATAAAGTTACCCCCTAGTTCCAAACTGAAACATAGTAGAAAAACAAATAAACTATTACACTTGTAATAACAATAGATTGAATATTTATGGCAGAGGGGTCCATGAGAAACAGAGCAACGGTATTAGCTTTCCGGATCTCACAGATTGTGATTCTAGCAAACAAAGCTCGCGAATTGAAGTTAAACTTACCAGTCTCGAAGATGGTTAAAAGATTGCACCTGTTGTCTGGGATAGGTGAAAAAGGAACTTGGCCAAAACAAACACTGAACTGTTTTGATAAGAAAGTACCGCGCTGAGTTACAAAAAGTCACACAGTCAGAACAGTTCCACTCTGCAGATTCGGGCGAGTGATACGGTGAGTTATCATTCACACTGTTTTTACACAGTTTGACGACTGCATGATACAAATAGAAACTCAATATTCTCCACCATGCAGCCAAATGGATACGGTAGATATCTAATTTACCATCCAAATTTACAAGTTACCAGTTGTGAATCTACTCACCACTATCAAAACTAAGGAATTTTATGTCTACCAACAAATATAATATAATAATGAGGATTTATATAGCGCTTTATCCCAAGGCTCAAAGCGCTTTACAATACTTCATGGGGGACTTTGACAGACTGCTTGTTTAGGCGCAAATTCAAGCCACGCACTGACAGTTTCCTTTCTTATTAGAATGAATAGTAGGATCAACACAGGTGCCCTCAGAACTATCACACCGGGGTCTATATCCCTTACTCTTTCCGATCAGTGTGTGGGTTCTTTAACGACCCACACCAGTATTGTGAGACGGGACCTCCGGTTTATCATCCTTATCCGAGAAGAGTAGAAAGTCTAACCATTTGCAGATGTCATTACAAAGGCAGCACTTTCTCCTCAATTATTCAAAGACCCTAAGTGTTGGTCCGGTCGAGGTGCCCTACCAACTGAGCTAACCGGTCGGTGGTCCTGTTTCTACCTTGCCGTACTGACTGACAAAATTAGATTACCTTTATATTACACGGGTGCGTTCCTTTGGGATGAGCCAGATCAGGATCTATGATCCAAAATCACCCGCGGATCCTGGAATCCTTGTCCAGAGTAGATTCCTCGGCTCCTTTGATGCACCATGTTTTGAGTGATCTTGGATCATTGATCCTGTCAAGCAGTCAAACACTTGACTGCCAAACTATCCAACCCAGTATTGACCTCATGGCAATTACCCAAACTGAAAAGTCTGTAGCTATCTTGAAAACGTACTTATCTTTTTCATTGTTATTGTTGTTAGCACGTCTTATAAAATCAACGGCGCAAACCTCGCATTTTGAATGGTTTAGAGGCGTTTGGGATTAAATTACGACTTGAGAAAGCTACTTCATGCAGGTTGTCCAATTAAACGCAGCCAATTGTGTTTCAACAACGACAACGATGTGAGCTCTTCAGAAGACAAAATCAACAACCGTATCGAAAATATTAGTACTAATAACAAAGGAATCAAACAGCCATCTGTATGCATACATCCTATCCTTAACATTTGCTTATTTCATGTAGTTACTGGGTCTCAATCACTGACGAAGCGCTATTGGAAATGTTACTTAACGGTGCATTCTCTTCATTGGAACACTCCTCCACTGAAGCGAAACAATCAAACTACATTACTCCTATTATAAAAAAAAAGCTTTAGAAAGTTCAGCGGTTACCGTGATTCGTTTCTAACTTTGCTTTAATAAACAGATTTCTGTAGGTAGTCTCTCAATCACTTAAACTTTCATGAATCTCTCTGCTCTGTCAGGTTACAGTGAAACTCCTTCACGCTCACCTGACAAAAATACGATTTCCTCTTGCTTTTAAAACTGTGCAAAGGAATAGTCCGCATTAATTACAATTTATGGGTTTTCTGCCAACACTTTGTTTACTCTTAAATTCTTTAAATTTTAAAACCTACAGTTATAACTGGAAAGGCATTAATTGCTTGTTTTTGTAACACAACACATCAAACAATAAAGAATCACGTATTTTAAAATGTGCTTTCTGTTATATAACTATAGATGTACAAAAGTTACATAATCTCAGTCGACTGTTTGTGACTTAAATCAGTTGTCCTAATCTGTAATCTTATCCCAGTTTCATGCTACTTGATCAATAGAACAAATTATCCACGTATCAACATAACCTTCCTCGCGAAAGCCTGCTTGTTTGAAAACGAAAGATTTTAGTTTCCTAGAGTTTTGAAAACGCGTGTTCTTCGAGACGCATTGGGTTCCATTTGTTCTGCTGTGCTCTCACAACAAACGACCGAAACTCATCGAGTAGCCACAGTGTCTGCAGATTTCTGTCCATATTTTGTGTAATCGTAGAGGATATTATAAAGTTCTTCTTTCGGTTTATAATAGTTTGCACGTGAACGACGCAACTCGCTAGCTCCCAGGACCTATCGCTTCTCCTTGGCGCTCCACTTACAAAGAGAGGAAAGATCCTTGGAACGCAGCAGGATAGGTCTGGAACGAAAATTTTACTATTTTTCGATCCGTTTACAAATCGAAGCAAAAGACGAACAGGACTCAAGCGCATTGGTGTGGACACTGGTTTCAGTCTCCTTACAAAAAAGTAAGGGTGTGAAGAATTAAGCACATACATGGCGTACGACAAGCAACACTTGTTATGGAAATATTTAACAATTATTCGCCTCAGGCTCAGTGAACATTGGTGAATATTCACCGAAACGAAGTCGAGGTGAATATTCACCAATGTTCATTGAGCCTGAGGCGAAAAACTGTTTTAGTATAATTTTCAGAGGTGAATAAAATCAAGGACTACAAAATAACGGACGAAAACATAAAAACACAGACACAGTTGTTCATGCCGTGCATACACGTATGCAGCCGTAGTTTTATTAATAAGCTTACATGTACATCGATTGTGCATCAATTTACTCGAGTTCGGCTGTAAAACGAACGAGCGGAACACTGCGAAAAATAAATTCAATCACTACCTTTGTTTTATCGTTCTTCACTTCATTCACAGTCGTCATCATCGTCTAAAAATGAGTAGCTTTAGTTTGAAGAAAAATAAATTTTGGCCAATCGATCTGACCTGCTGGCGATCCACGTAACCACGGCGTTTACGATTCTTAAGGGCCTTGAATGCGAGTTCTTGAAAAGAATGTTGGTCCAAGAGCGACAGCAGTCAATTTGAAAATTCTCCATCCTTTCAAACATCCTCGACTTGATGTGATGTCTTTCGAACAAATGAAAATTTCATTTAACAACTGTCCGCCATGTTTACTTCCCGAGATGGGTAAAGATTACCAGCTTAATAACCGAGCTCTAATGGGGTGGACAACCTTTGGGGTGGACATAGCGTCATATGACGAGCTTTTTGGCCAATCAGGATGTCCAATTCTTATATTCACCTCTGGACATAACACTAAATCACAAATAACGATGACGCAAGGAAACAAGAATGACAATTTAAACAACGTCGAGCTCAAAAATGAAAGCCTATTTTTTGTGGAGATTGCATGGAGGCCATGCCCATGAGCCCGTTAAGCTTCAGCGTGACCTTGGTGACTGATACCCCAGGACAGGCTGTCCTCATCATAGAGTACATGATGTATTTATTCTCGATTAACGAACATGTAAAGCTTTAAAAAAGTTCTTTCAAAAAATGTTGCGTATAATTGAAAATGTAAGAACAAACCGATGATCGCGCCTAGCCAGCCAACAAATCCCGATAAAAGTCGTTTTTTGATAACTGAGAAAAAGGAGTCAGAATGAAGATGAGGTACGGAAGAGTCTAACTAAATTGACCGTTTACAATTCTGTTATCGCTCAAGTATCGCTGCCATAAAACAACGCCGCCAGTGGCCGTGGAGACTCAACTAAGATCATTTTATATTATGGGGATTATCGCAGAGCATGTTTTAATAGCGTCAGGATACACCAATATTCATTACTTTCCACAGTGCGTGAGAGAGATCCGGCAGTTCGGGGTCAAGGTTTTCGGAAGTTAATAGGGCCAATCATTTGAGAGTTCAAGTTATCAACCATGAAGTGATTCCATCGTGCATAATTTCCCACAGGTTAAAAATAGAGCTAGTATATTTTCCAAACAATAGTACGTTTTGCCTTATTCAAGAGAGCACTATTTAAATGCAGCCCTTTTAGCCCACAATGCACGAAGGTAAAGGGTTCAAGGATGAAACACATGCGTTGACAAACTTTTAAATTGAGTCCAACATTTCACATCAAGGTTGACCCCACTCTACCTGCTTAAACGAATGCCTAGTGTGAGAAAAACAAAAAGCCTTGTTTTCAAGAGCAACTCTCATGTAACGGTCTGAGAACGGCGAGTCCCTGGTGGGTGACAGCTGACTTTGATTGCCAAGCACCGTGAGTCCTCTGCATAGCAGAAGATCGTGCTTCTGTAGTTGTCGTATTTCCTATTCAACAGCAGGAGAGAGCTTAACTTTTCAGGAGTGGTTTCAATTTAAAAGTCCTAGCATTGATCAATCTTGTTGTTCTTTCAGGCTCCCAAAAGTGCCCTAGTAAAAAAACAGTCTGTTATCTCCACTTTGATGAACTCTATAGCAAAAAAAAGTGTTTAAAAAGATGAAACTGAATTCACTATGGAGAGAACTTGATCTGTAGCCTCAGGCTCGGGTTCAAGGGACTTCCTGCAGCGGCTCACGTCCGCAAGAGGAAATAGGCGAAAAGATATCTTTCGTAAACTTGACGCTATCTTTCGTATTTCAAGCCTTGTTGATAGGCGGGTACAAAATGTATTTGCCCATCGACATATTGCAATAACCTGAATAGCAAAGTTTAATAAAATAGGTCCGCAAAGCGTAGTTAAATTTGCGAAATTCGGTGTGAATTGTTTGACTTACTCCTTCTTGTAGAAACATCGTTTGAAGCACGAGGCAGATAATAATACATGCTATTCGTATGCAGATAAGTGGCCGGGTATTCTGAAGTCAAAACCGTTTTCTTTTCCCGGTTTTTGTTGCGTTGTCACATATTCAACGAATTCTTAGCCATTGAGTGCTTTGATGAGTATTTTTAGACCTTTCTTAAAATTAAAGCTTTACATTTTAACAAGCAAAAACAAAAGAGCTATACCGCAATTAATAGGAATTAGTTGAATGTTTCAACACTTAACAAACGGAAATGTAATACATTTATTTAGGCCTAGGTCATACCTTTACTTCTACTGAGCACGCTTAGGCTTCTTGCTGAGCTAACACTTGGAGGCGAAGAAGTTCTTCTTTCACTGGAGAGGGATTTGAGACTCCCTTCCTCAGTATAACAGCATGCTCTACGCGGGATCACAGCACGTTATAAAGATTACCAGAGCGATTCAACCCGGGATTACAACTGAGAAACCACCAGGAAACTCCAGGAAAAGGATTCAATTTGAAACAAGAAAAATAACGTCATGTTGATGGTGCTAATGGTTTTCTATGGATTAGCAACGTCGGGTGTCAACAGATTCAAAGTACGCCGATAAAAAAGTATGCAAATAGTAAAGATATATTTCCTAGCTGCGTTGCGACTTTGTTCATATTCAGCGCGAAACATCCATCGAGTACCTTTCACGAAGCAAAGTAACTATGCGAGGTGTGACCTGGCATTTTTATAATAACTTATGCAACTGTCGTTTCGCTTTCCCCCCGGCTTGGATTTTCAAACTAAAACTTACCTTAAAAACACCACCAAACATTTTCTTCTCCTTAACCCAATGGTTTCAGTGATTTTAATAATTGCAGCTGAATATGACCATTTTTTGCACTAGCAACTGCAGCTCCTGATGAAAGTGCCACACCGTAACTGATACGATTTGAAAATTTCATCGCAAAGCAATTATCATTTCTTTAATCATATATTTTTACATCAGCCGACAGGCATTAATATTATAAACTTCTGGTGTTGAATCAGACAACTAAAATTCTAATCACGCAGAATCTCGCTAGATTCTGTTTCGAAGGATTTAAATGCTAACTACAACCACAGTTACTGAGTGAAGCTTTTCTGTTTGCCGTGTTTTTCGACCTGTACGGAATCCTACACTTTGATCATTTATATGAAATCTATTTAACACGTGTATTTTTTTGCATGGGATAATCTTTGAATCCGTGGGCATTTTTAAGTACTTGTAAACACTACTTTCTCTCTACTAGCCACGATTCCATAGAGTAGATCTTTTGCCTTTTCTAAATTGTATGTTTTTAGCTACTTATATAATTACTTTTTTTTTGTAAAGTAGTCAGGTGTCTCCAATTTGCGTATCTTTCAGCACGTTAGATGACATGAAACAACAATAAAGTTCTTACCTACTTATAACAGTAAGTATGACTTCTAATTCTAGACAACTCTAAAAAAAACTGCAAATTTAATTGCAATGAAATGAACCGATCAGAGATAGCGCGACCTCTTGCAGCGAAATCTGAATTGAGCCGATTGATTCCATTTTGCAATGTTTGCCATGCAGTACAACAACGCTCTGCTTCATTTCGTTTTCACGCTGGTGAATGAAATCTTAAATTATTGTTTTTCAATTAAAAGCAGTATGTCTTGTCCGGCGAGGTCCTTATGTGTGTCAGATGTTCAAATATAAGTTAAAGTTTTAACGTCGCGGGTTTAAAAGCTGGTTCTGAATAATACTGATATTCCGGTCATCAAAAAATCGTAGACTGCAATTAGAGGTGTCTTTTACATTAGCCTCTTTGGTTGCTGGGGGGTGAGATTAACCTTATTTTGTGCAGAAATCAAATAATTAACTATTGAACAGAATCAACTGCGAGTGGATGGTAAATACGTATTGTCCAAAGACACAGTGCGTATAAACTGAAAAAGGTTTGAGAAGATGAAAAGAACTTAATTCACCTGCAGGGTAGCTCGGCTCAAGTGACATTCTGTAGCTACGAACGTCAGCGAAATTTTTCAATTCTATTATCTCATGGACAAGGTGACGAAAAGCTATTTTTCATAAACGTGGCGTTATCTTTTATCTTCCCAGCCTCGGCGAAAGGCGGATTCAAGATATCTTTGTTTATCGACATATTGCAAAAACCCGAATACCACTGTTTATAATCCACCATACATGTTCACTCGAACGCGACTGGTATAAACGCATCACGTGATTAAATATGCCCCAGTTAAAACCAGAGAATATATAAACAATAAACTCCATTTGGCGCGAAAACATGGTTGGACATTTGTCCGCGGATATTAACTGTTCCGAGAAACGAACAAACTGTGAGCTCCGAGGAACTGATGACGTCCAAGGACAAATATCCGAGCATATTTTTAAAGCCAATTGGAGCTTATTGTGTTTATTATCCTTCAAATATTTTTTGCAACGCGCATGTGGGGAATATCACGGGATATCCCCCAGTTTTAGCTGAGGATTACGGGATGCGTTGGGACCAATCGTTGCGAGCGAAAATCTTTGATGAATTATAACCGGTGATATTTGAGGATATCGGAATCATGAATCATTTCCTTTTCCAGTTTTGTGGTGCTTGATCACTTGCTTGGCGAGTTCTTTAATCAGAGATTGAGTAGAAAAGAAATAAAATAGCATTTATAGAGTTTTATAAAGCCGAATCAAGGAGACCTCTCGAAACCTGCAAGTGGGAAAACATTACAAGATTTCTTATTAACAATATACCCGTAACTCAATTCTAACTTTTGTTTCATGCAATGTGGCTCTCATTTTTGGCATGGACTCCTGTTTTGTGGGTGATTCCGTTCGCTCGTGTGACTCAGTATTTGCACCGCAGCTGTTTTAGGACGTTCTTTCGCGTCTTGTTTCGTGAACTCGAACGGATGGCGAAGAAATTGAGAACGTTCAGTGCTTTGGTGAGTATTTCAGTTAGCTTTCTATTTAAAAAGCAAAACAAACATTGAACAAGTTTTTCCTTTTCAAGTGATGGAGAACTGGTGGAGAAATCACAAAAAAAAATCTTGAGATCCCCATCATATCTTTTATGATAAAAGTCGGAGTTGCAGGCGAATTTGTCGTTTATAGGAAGAGAAATGGCCTGTGGCCTGTATAACAGAAAAACACTGTTGAATAGGATTTATTTAACTGTTTGTCGGTCGACCCTTAAATAACGAAAGGAAATGCGAGAACTTGATTTAGCCTAGATCATAGTTTCTCTCTGCGGAGGAAGATCTAAGTCAAAGAGCTAACTAGAAGCCGCAATGGCTCATTTGACACGTGTACTGGCCCAGTACACGTGTCACGTAAAAACGGATTGATTTTATTGACTATAAATCAGTTAATTGGTGAATCCTTTTGACATGACCCCACCATTCCCACACGTAGTCATTAAATTTGAATGCTTTCGCAGGCAATAGGCTTGCGGAAAAACAAAAAGAGTGGATCTGTATCCGACAGACATGACAGATATGTCCCGGTGTC
Source organism: Galaxea fascicularis (assembly GCA_948470475.1). Taxonomy (NCBI): domain Eukaryota; kingdom Metazoa; phylum Cnidaria; class Anthozoa; order Scleractinia; family Euphylliidae; genus Galaxea; species Galaxea fascicularis. Next base: position 2,752,469 of record OX419342.1, on the reverse strand, counting down.
GAGTACAAATCCACTGCGAAGTTTATAGGTCACGTTATTAGTTTTTCACTACTTGAGTGCTAAAACCGCTGCACATTCGAAGGGATTTTGTTTACTAGGGCGTTTGAAGTAAAGTGAACGTACTCACTAATTAAATGTTTATTATGAGATTTATATGAATTAATACATGCTGAGAAGTGGATCGAACTTTGGGCAAAGGTTCACAGATTTTACTATTTCACAGGGCTGTAGCAATCGTAGCTATTAAAACCGTTATGAAAAGGTGTTAAAAAGGTGCAATTCAAAAGTATCTAAAAATTAGTATCGACCTCCTTATGGTGTTAATTTCCTATTGAATTTAAGTGCCCCTGACCTCAAATATTTTTAAGCATATATTCCCACGTAATCACATTGAGCTTTAGTTGAAACAATCAGTTCCAGAGGCAAAATACTTAACGCTGATTCAGAACTGAGGAAGCCTCTGTGAACTTGGGGAACCAATCCAAATTTAGTTTTAGACTAATACATATGCAATTTTTAAGGCAGTCGGTTTCAGGGCTGTTTAACAACAACATGTCTCCAAGGATTAAACGCTGACTATTGACTCTGATTATCGGAGTCTTAGCAGATTTACGCTAAATCGGTGCTGATAGTGCGGTAAAGCGCAATGTAAATACTAGTCACCAATACTTTGAGTATCTAGCGCAAAAACCTGTCGTCAAATATTGCTTAATCTACTTCCACACAATTTTTTCTGACTAGAATACTACAAAATACCAAAAAGAGAATTTCTCGCGATGCTATCACCTTACTTAAAATATAAGTGTTGCATAACTGTTATATGCAATCGATGAAGTTTATTTCGTCGCATTTTAATATATTTACCGTACTGCACACAAAGCTACGTGTTGTCTGAGCAATGTTATACACTCGTTTTATCCTTTTTTTAAGAACGTCTAATTTGGAGATGAGGCCGAACTTTCTTAACATGTTCTTAAGTTACATGGTATAGTATTTCAATAAATCAATGCGAACCTGACCAGGACACCGATCAAAGCCTATTATTTGCTGTGATGTGTTACTGGCGTATATCACGTTTCTTGTTACATGCTTGAGCGGGCCATGCCGTGAACAAGATGCCGCGCCAACCAACTCTTGGTAGCTTATGGCATTCAAAAAACTAATGAGCAAAATAAAGACTGGGTTTGTTCTTAGCATGTTCTCAGCCTGGACGTTTTTATACGTATAAAAAAACGAGAGTATGTAGACTCAAGATGGTGAAAACTATAAACTGGAGTGGTATTTCAGAGGTCGGCATCTATTAGAAGACCAATTGAAAGATTAAAGACTGGTTTTCACTAGCGACGGAGTCGGCGTCGGAGTCGGCGTTAGAGTCGCAAATCAAACCGACGGAGCCGGAACCAAAAGGTTATTCCGCTTATGACTCCGTCGCTTATGATCAAGTGAGAACTAGATTCGAAGTCGCAAGCGCCATTTTGGTATCATCCTGCAATCGGAGAGCGTGAGAACGAGCATTGTGATTGGTTGGTTCTTCCGCTTCTGCTTCTGACTCCGACAACATAGTTTTCACTGGATCATAAGCGACAGAGTCATAAGAGGTGTCGGAAGAAAATGGAAACGTTCTGATTCGTCCGACTCCGATTCCGTCGAGATTATGACTCCGCTTACGACTCCGATCTTTCATTTTCACTAGGTCATACGGGCTATTACGACTCCGATTACGACTCTGACTCCCCACTCCCGACTCCGACTAAGTCGCTAGTGAAAACCTTAAGGCTGTGATATTACTCGTCCGAGTGCTCTTCTCCGAGTAACCTTGTAGCTCCCTTCGCAATTCCACAAGTGGTCTGCTTCCATGATTATTCAACTGGGGAAGGTTGTCATGAACTGAGAGCAAAATAAGTCTCAATGGCTGCTACTGTATGACGCGACATACGAAAAGAACGAAAGTCTTTTCCAGTGAACCCAAAAGTTTCGGCACCGCACGTGTTCCCTGCAGTCATCGTCGTTCGAGCTTTGCAAACACTGTTATAGTTCTATATTACACTCGAGAATATCCTCGATAATAAAAAACAAAATTCCGGCCATTTCCCCTTTTTTTTTTTAAGGCTTCTGGCGCTGGGCACGCAATGTACGTTGCGTGCTCTAAATAAAGAAAAATCCGCTTTCGGATTCTGCTTTTTTTTTTGGTAGGGAAGAATCCCAATGGGGGGTTGTATCTACAGTTTATGCCGGACGCGCTACACCGCTTGGATGTGATACGCCCCTAAAGGTATACGGTAACCTTAAAGGCATAAACTTAAAAGCGAATCTCACTAAGGCTACAATCTTGGACAGAATAAAATGAAAAATAAAACCTCCCCCCCCCCATATCAATGTTGAGTTCGCGCGCAAACCAAACTGCGCCTTTTTTTTTTCATCATTGAAATGGGGAGGAGGGGGGGGGGGGGCTTAAAGCTTAAAGCTTGAGCAAAATTGGAAATGGTCAGTTTTCGAGAATATTTACCGTTTTTCAAAAATCGGCATCTCCTGGCAAGCATGTTAATTTATGCAAATTACTGTCATCGGGTCCAGCACTGTAAACTACTTTGAAGTTGTCTATAATAGGTAAATTAAATTAGACATACCACTGACAAAGCCATCAGCTCAAAAAACATTTTAGAACCAACGGCAAATCACAGAGAGGTTCTTGGCTCCTCAACGTCTTATCAATAAGAAGGGAATGCATGTCGCCGCATTCAAACCACTGTTCTCTATTAGACGACACTTGTTTTTACAACAACACCCTACCCAATTTGCTGTAGCTGCTGATGGTTCGACAAACGGCTCCAAACATTATCATTTCTTTTCAGATTTAGCTGGCGAACATCATCTGGATTATTCAAGCAGTTACTTCGAACCTCATGCTTTTTCAAGATGTGGAAAACTTTGAGATCTAACTTTGAAATGCCTAGCTATACCAAGTCAACCATCCCCATGTCCTGAATGTATGACATATGTGTGCAAAGGAAAAGAAAACGCAAAAAATCACATTGACGAAAGTGTTTTTCTTAGTTTTTGTGGCGCCGGAGAATATGACTCCCTGCAACTTCACTAAATTTCATCGAATCCATTCTCAACTACATCGCCTGTTTCACAATTGACAAAACAGTGCTAGTTTTTTACTTTTCAATTCGAATCTTAGGCTCCTGCTGCTACATTAACGTTTTCTAATGTTTCTAAAGGATTTTTTTGAATTCCATTTGCAAATACTTTGTTCATTGCTCATCAGCGAAGTTTAATACTTTTTAAACTTAGAACATATACTCTTAAGGCGGGTGTTTGCCATCAAGTTGAAATGACGCTGTAAAACTATCCAAGCGATTGATAAATCCGCTTTTACTCAGTAAAAGCCCATGCTAAGCCAATGTTCGCGTTTTCAGTTTTTTTCAGTCTTGAATGAAAAATCACTGGTCCTGGTGTTTCAAATGAATAAAAATTGGTAATTGCAGTTTACCATACTCAACAAAAAGGACGTCCCTTTGGATTCATTCTCAATTATACTACCACTGGTTCATAAGCCCTTTAGCCTACCTGATCTCCGTGCATTGAGCAAATTACAAGTGGTCAAAAAGTGAAAAAGGTTGGCATTGCATCACGAACCAGTTTAGGTTTTACATAAACTTTGAACCAGTTAACGGAAAGAGGTGCAGAGATGGGTTCACCTTATGTGTGTCAGTTTGTTTTCGCTTTTACGCAATTACCAGCATTCACTCTAAATTTGATTCAATCATTATAGTATAATGTAAACATCAGGACTTCAGGTCAAACGCCTGGATCATCTTGGTGTAGAAACTGTATTTTATAAGAGTCTATATGTTTTCAAAAGTACGGAGCTATTAGAATGTAAAAACGGTACAAATTTATCGTTCTCGGCCTGGTCGGTCTTCTTAAGACCTGAAAATGATATGTCATAATTTTCGTAAAGGTTTGATTTACTACTGAAGTGGTTTTACCTCATCTATTTCTTACCTGGGACATAATGAATTTTTCTTCAGTTTAAAACCAAAAACGTTCCTAATTCTGGTCGTTTCTTGCTGCGACGGAATCGTTTACTCTCGCTGCGTTGCGATGTCCAATTAATCACCGTGTATATGCTAACGAGGGCTTAAAATCTCATCAGAGCAATTTATACTCATCGTGCAGGGGTGCATACAATACTACAATAAAATTAAGGTAAATGTCAATCAGGTGTTAAAATTACTCCATTCAGGTTTTACTGTTAGGATGTTAAACTATTCCCTCAATGGGACCATTCATTTGCGGTCTTGCATGCACGTACTGGCTAAAGTGAGTTACTGAACGCGTGCTGAGCAATAGTCGTCAAAGTTTATTTAAGTATTTACTCCCACAGCGCTTTATTGAGGACATTTAAATCTCACCAGTGATAAAGTGTGCTGTCGTTTATCTCACAGTACCGTCATTTAAAAACTATCGCGATGTTTCGAGTGCTTGCTACCGAGCCTTCCTTACGTGATGAAGGGCGGTGAAGGGTGTTACCACGCCCAGTTTTTCTCACCGCGACATAAGTCCTTACATTTATCATTTTAGTGTAAAAAAAACTGTTCTACAATGAATGATGTTCTACTGGACTGCTCGAGGGAAGTAACTGAATACCTCTGTTTTGGTTATACGAGCGTTTAATGCCTGCTGATCTATGTAGGACGAAAGCTTTTAACATTTCTCTCTCCCACAGAGCGCAAACGTTCTCTCCAATCAAGCTCTCTATTCACTAATAAGGAATCAAAATTGCTCCACGTTCTAAACATAGTTTATTGCTAGTGTACCTGAAGCAAGGAGTCAAAGCGACATTCACTGAATAGCAGAGAAATGAATAGCAGATCAACTTTACATTGGAAAAATGAATTCTACAACCTGTTGCATGATGCCTATGCACAAAATTTCGTTTAGGTCAACGTCTGAAAGATCATGAGCGAGATTGATGAGGAAATCATTAAAACCGCTGCATTTCAGTATCACTTTTTGGACGACTAAAGTTTTGGTACGAGAAATGAGAAAAGGTGAGAAGGTACAGTTGTGTTTAAAATTCGGATCAAATTCTTCAATCATCTGAGAACATACGAGAAATGTGCGGAAAATTCAGAGCTACATCTCTTGACAGCATTCTCAAAATTCCCTCCCATTTATCATATATAATACGTGGTTTTACCATTTTTGCGGTTTGTTAAAAAGAAATATGAAGATTTCATGCTGAGCTAACAAAGGAAGCAGAGTTTAACCATTTACTCCTGGAGAGTTGCCGCAAATATGAAAAAAAAAAGATTTCTCTTTTCCAACCATTTATCTCACTTTGTGCATGTAAGCTCAAAATAGACTGTGTGTTTTTGCTGGTCCGCTCAATATCTAACACGAGACCACATCAAGCAATGCTGTTTTTCAACTTTCACGTATTGCTTCACATTGACAATTTTTTTTTTACTATATTGCCTGAGGTACAAATGGATATATGGATCTTACACGCCCGACATTGCGGTAGGTACAATGGACAAATATTAATTTTATCGCATGCCGAGCTATGGGCTGAAAGGTTTCCATTTATTCAGTGTGTCTCTCCCACAGAGTAGATCGCAGAAACTAAAGCACTTGAATTGCTAATAAGACATTAAAAGGGCTTTTCTTCAACAACGCAATGTACTGTTACAGATGTGCAAGATAAGAAGCAGGCGAAATCGTTGAATAAACAAGATCTCTTATAAGCTACGTCCTATGACTGGCTAACTTCAAAGCCGGACTACTCCACTCTGCATAAAACATGGGAAAGGTATCTTTCTATGTTCATTTTTTAGACCATCCACGATAGACATAAAATAACTCTACCTACAAGATAACACATTTAAGGAGGAATTATCAGCCGATCTGCGATCTGTTGAACACTGAAATCGAAATGCGATAATTGTTCAAAGGTTTGCTAAACTCAGTCTTAACCAAGTGAGTGATGTAAGACCGTGAATTTCTCGAATGTAGCTTCTTGATAACTCTATTCTATTCTATTCTATTCTATTGCTTATACTTTAAGCCCTCTTAGCGTTATTTACAGTAGACTCAACATGTAAATATTTCGGTTAACCCAGAATGAAATTGGTTTAAACAGCGATTTCTCTAAAACCGTCAAACTTCCCATTGTGTGAGAAATGAATGCTCATTGATTTTGTCTCCCTGTCAGATATTCAAGTGTTGCTAAAAATTACCCTCTGATGGTTTATTGCAAGAGTGCCTGGGTCTCATTGTGGGTGTAGTCTGTCCAGGCGATGTAACCGGCTGAAACGGCCTTGTTGAGTAATGATAGCCAAAACTAAACATTTCTTATCACAGCGCCCCAGCGAGGACAATTAAATCACTCCAGTAATAAAGTGTTTTAACATTTATCTCACTATGAAGTCTTTTATGATAAGTGTCGTGACTAATTTCCAGCAGTAATTACCAGTTCGACTTCTTACGTAAAACGTAATTAAATCGCCTGGTTGTTTATCATTCGTTTCATTCATTTAACAGGAACATATGGTGTGGCTGAGATGAGAGAAAGCAACATTCTGAAATGGAATGGTGCAGTTACATTGGCGGCACTAAATGACGGTAGTTTTATCGTTTTTTCTGCGGTTTAATTTCTTCACTTGAGGATAACTCTAGAAGGAATATATCTAATTTATGCAGAGAGCAAATCAAAGTCAATTTTGCACGATTTCGTAAAACAAAACGCAGTATTAGCGCTTCAAAAACTTTCAAGCTTCAGTGCATTTGCAACCTCGCTGCCACTAACAAAGAGACGACAGAAAAGGGTTTCAACGCACTAACAACACCTTTAGTACAAAACTAGCGGGCCATTGTATTGGATTCCACAACTGAAAGCAGAGATATCCTGCAAAGAAGGCTCGTTTTTAACTGGAAGGGATATGTGCACATATAGGCACCACAATGATATGATGAAAAGTATTTTTATGTCGCGTACAAGTCCTTACTGATGGGCAATTATTTTTACACATCTTTCATTGATCAGTTGATCCTTTTTTATCATTATTTTTTTTTAGTTTTTGCCATGAAAAGGGAAAACTCTTTGATTTCATGTTTGATCGGCATGTGGCTGTCAGCTTGGCATGCCTCGCCATAGGACAGTCGCATTAACTGCAAAAAACTTCGGTCTCTCGAACTCCTAACATTTGCCGCAATCGTATTTTCCACGGTCAATTTCTCGCGAATCCTTTCCGATGGTAGCAGAAAGGGATTAAAGCTGGCAGTAAAATAACACTAAGATCGTGTGAACGGGAATCAATGTAGAACATTTAAGAATAGAAAAAATGGGGACAGGGAAGGGGGAAGTCATAAGATTTCTTTTGTGTGGGAAGGGTGGGTCATGGGTTTAACAGGTAAGTAAAGGGGGGGGCGCACTCCACCCCACCTCTCCCTACCCCATTTAAAACCGTATCTTCTATTCAAATCGCGAGCCAGGTGTCCTTTAATACATGCTGACCTATTGATCGATTTGTATATAAGAATTTCTCTCCAACAGCGTCAAGAAGGTTCGTAGCAATTAGACGCTCTATTCATCAATACTGTGTTAAAAATTGTTCCATTCAACAGTTTCATTTTAGGGTCTCACTTGGCAGGGTTTCGACGTTTTGACACTTGGGCCGGGATAGCTTTTTGAAATGTGAGTCGTTGCCACCCTTTTAGCTATCAACAAGGCGGGAAAATCAGTACGGGCGTCAAAGCAAGTGGGTTTTATAAAAAAGGTTGCGTTTTCTGGCGTGCAGCCATAATAAACAGTTAATAAAATTACCATATCAGGGATAACGAGGCACGAATTAATGGAAACACCAAGTTATTTCAACATTCATTTTTATCTCTACCTAAAACAAACGTTTAACACCGATATGACAATAACACACAGGCGCTTTCATCCTCGTTAACTGCACAAAGTTTGCAAATCCTTGTTTCGTGTTTGGTTTGAAATATGAGGTGATTTTTTGACTCTGGAGCAAGAAATAGGTATTTTAGATGGAATCTCAATGTGCGCAATCGAAAACACACTTGGTTAAACCCGAATTATCATCCTCTATAGGAAGAACACAACAAGGTAGAATAATTCTTTTGTTTTTCCGATCTTTTAAAGCTGCGACTATCTGTCATCTCCCAAATGATTACTGATATTAGCTGCATTAAAATAACCTCACATATAATACCATATATTCCGAATACTGGTATAACTTAATCAATATTGATTTTAATGGAAGAGATAAGGAGATATTTAACAGCTATTCAGTAAAGTTTTGCGTCCTAACTACATATACTATTTTCGCTTGAGATAAGTAAACCACAGTTCTCAATACAAGTAACGTTAAACATGGACATTTTTATAAGATGAAACCCTAGCGAAACCAAGTATGAAAAAACTTAAGTGTGTAATCCATTTATAGCATTGTATATTGAGGTCTCATGCTTGATAACAAGATTAACACCCAAGTGTAAAGTGTACGTTACACGTTTCGGGATACTTTTAAACACAGTTGTTTTGTTTAATTATTTATCGATGAAAATTTGACCTTCAAATTATTCAAATTAAATAGAGTGGCTCTTTTCTCAAACACTTTCAATGTGAAGTACCCTCTTTTTTCTGTTATAAGAACCTTTTTTAAAACTGAGAACGTCGAGACTGAGATTTGCCCAAATTTTAATAACACGCTAAGAACATACCCAGGCTGACAGTCAGAGAACACCTTTATTTTGCTCACTTGTTTTGTGGCGTTGTGATTACCCTCTATGTATAATGGAATGTTTAATGAACCGAGAATTGGTTGGCGCGACATCTTCAGTGGTTGGAGAGGCATCAGAGCGAACCGCACAACGAGTGACCTGAGGTTTTCTTGTCAAGTCCGCATTGATTTATTGAAATATTACACAATGTAACTTAAGAACATCTTAAGAACGTGTTCAGGTTCAAATCGCTAAAAAAAAAATAAGAACCTTCACCCTGAGCTCCAAAGATGGACGTTCTTCTAAAAAAAAAGTGTATTGGCTGAGTTGTCTCGATACGTCTTTCTTCGTTCTTTGTCGTCTCAAAAGCACGTACATAAAAAGTCACACCTTTCGTTTCGCCCGACAAAGCAAAATGCCTGAGCTCACAAGAATAAACCTTCATCTAACGATTCACATAACTTCTCACGACACCGCCGAGTGGTATCGACTAATATCCAAACGATCGCCGGATGTAAGTGTCGGTATTTTAAGCACATCGTCCGGTGTAACAGTTACCGAGTTTATGGTTCCATTTCGGCTACGCGCTCGGGATCGCTTTACATCCGAGAAGAACATTTACTTCCATGCCTTTTATTCATTTGAAAGAAGTTCAAACGGACTGAAAGCTATAGTTAAATGTTTGAAGCGGGGGTCAGGCTTGCAAAAAATTAAGTTTCTTATTCCATAAAAATGACCTTACCTTCTGAAGACGGATGATATAAAACAACAAATAAACGTAACGCACTCTATCTAGGAAATTAAACCAGACCACAATTTCCGAACCATTCAAAGGAACTAATTCTATGCCAGTTTCAAGAACTTTACTGGCTAAAGCCCTATTTCGATGCTTTTGCTTAGAACGATTTTTCTTTTTTTAGAGTTTTGAAAACGGTCGTTTTTCTTCTGGACGCATCGGGTTCATTTTTTTGCTGGTAGCACCCAAAAACAATTCACACTCACCGAATGACCATAGGTCCCTGAGATTTCTGTAAATGTAATTAGTCATCATAAACGATAACCTAAGCTTCCATTTTCGGTTTATAACCGTTTAAACGATAAATATTTCAGTTTATCAGTTTACTCAGTTCAGTCAGTGTGTTTGACAACTGACTTTGGAGCGCATATGTTCAGCAATGACAGGTCTAGAACGAAGGTCTGACCATTTTTTTTTATCTGTTTTCGAGTCGAAACATGCATGCGACGGACAACACTCAAGGCAGTGTCAAGCTAGGGAACGCCCTTTGTTCGTGTATTCAAACCCGAGTATCTGAAAAATTTGGTTCCTGCGTTAGAAACAGCTACATTTGTGTGAATCCCGGTTTCCGTCTTCAAGCGGTAGGGAAAAGCAAGGGTGAATGAACACTCTTCTTTATCCTTGGGCACTTGTATGACATCTGACAAACTAAATAGTTTGGAAATGGCAAGGTTGCGCGCTGTTGTCACGTGAACACTGCACAGCCGAATAACAACAAAGAGTCATCTTTGTTGACACGTGATACAAAAACACATTTCAAAATGAGACCCCGTGAAAGAGAGTCCAAACAGGGGTCCAATTGGACGCTCTAGATTTTTTTAAACCGGTATTAACTCGTCGATAATCGCAACTAAACAGCCCGCAAAGGCCGATTCAGGACGTTTGATAAGAAAACGGTGTTACAAAGAGGAATTGAGTCACGAAAGCCTCTTTTCCCAGTATCAAGAAAATTAACCGTTCGCTGACAAAGCTGCGAAGAGATCGAGACCTGACCTTTGATCAACTATTTGCCGCTCACATGCCGCCGTGAAACAACACCACCTTCTCTTTCGCAAACCAATCGGTTTTAGATTGATGAAGTCGCTGTGAAGACTCAACATTGAACAAAAAGCACTTTTAGATTATAATTATCGCAGAGTATGTTTTAATAGCATCAATGGTTGCCCGGTGTGAGCACAACAATATTCAGCGCTTCCCGCAGTGATTGTCATGCTGCTTCTGCGTGAAAGAGACCCGTCAGGTCGGGGTTGAGTGAAGACCAATCCAAAAATCACAAGTTATCACCCTGGGGGTGGTTCAGTCGTACATAATTTCAGTTCTCATAGTTTGAAGTGGACGCTGAGTAACCTATCCAAACAATGCAGTCTTTGTATTCAAACCGAGCATTCAATACAAACGTGATCGTTTTTTAGTAGACCACTCAATTCTTCGAGTACAATTTAAATGCAGCACTGTTAGTCTCTGAATACACGAAGGTAATGGTTTCAACGCTGTTTTAACACACATGCGTTAACTAACTTTTATAAGTAAAATTCAAACGTTTCGCTTTTGGCTCCGTTGCTCGTGCCACAGTTCAACGAATGTCAAGTGTTATCAAACAATAACCCTTGTTTTCAAGAGCAGATCTTATGTAATGTCTGGGCAACGAGAATCCCTGATGGATAAAGGTGATTTTGACTGCCATGCAACGTGAGTCCACTGGTCTATGAAAGTGCCTTGCAGTAGCACGGTTATGAAACATTCCCAGAGAGAAAGAAGGTTAGTTTGATCATGATACATCATCGAATTGGCAAATTCTTCCCAGCGTCTATCTTGTAAAACGGTGTTCTGCTTATATGAATTATATCTCTCAAAGTTCCGGAGGCTTTTAAAAAGTCATTTAAATTGGCACTACTTCAATTTCGTCTTTTTTTTTTTCTTCTTAGATGTAGCTAACCTTTCTTTGACAGCTCCAACAATCGTTTATCTTTTAAATCACTGAGAGGCGTCCAGATCTGAGTACAAGTGTAAGATCGACAACTTTTTCGATTTCTTATCAAATCTGGTTTGCGTGCTTCAGACAATTGTCACATGCATAACAGAAGGAGACATCGTATATTTTGTTAAACAGCGGGAGATCGCTAGATTTTTTAGTGGTTTCAATTAGAGTGCCAGTTCATTCATCTTGCGGCTCTACCAAGTCCCTAAAAGAGTCCTAGTAACAAAAAGAAGTCTTGTACCTCCACTTTGATAAGTGAACTCTATGAAGTCCATAGGACGAACTCAGTAGTTTAAACTGAAAATGTTTAAGACGATGAAACTGGATTGAGGTCGGCGAACTTGATCTCCCTGTAGCCTAAGGCTCGGGTTCATGTGACGATCTGTAGCTGCACACACCCGCGAAAATGTTTCATTGGAAGGGCAAGGCGACGAAAGATATATTCATATATGTGGCGTTATCTTTCGTCTTCCCAGCCTTGTTGACAGGCGGGTAGAAAATATCTTGGTTTACCGACATATTGCAATAACCTCAATTTTTTGTAGGTCTGCGGAGTGTACATAGGAAAACGGAATTATGAGTCATTTACATTTCCCGTTTTGTATTGTTTTGCTACTTATTCGCCGAATTCTTAGAAGTTGAATGGCATTTTCAGATTATGCGAAAGTATTTAAAAGCCGTATCAAGAAAACCTCACGAATCCGCACGACAGAGGACAAGAACTCGCGATTTGTTTTTTCAACTGTGGCCGTAATTCGTTTCTAAACTTTGTTTTATGCAATCCAGCTCTCATTTGTGGGTTTGTGTATTATTCTGTTCGCCCGGGTGCTTAATTATACGGTAGATGTTTGAAATGTTCTTTTGCACCCGGTTGCGTCAACCCTTGGATGGCTAGGAAGGGGAAAACGTTTCATGCTTTGCTGAATATATTTTATCGTTTTAGTGCTTTTCATTTTAACATGGAAACAAATATTTAATAGGATTTACCGCTGATTATTTTTCAATACTAAACCTACAGAAATTTGGCAACTTTACTTAGCCTAATATATATCATATCTTTGCTTCTACTAAGTGTGCCACTTGTTTATGCTTTTTACTAATTTAACACTTGGAACTGAACAAACACCTCGTCAAGTGATAAATAACAACTTACTTGACTTACTGTAAAACGGATTGCTTTTATGCTGAAAGTCCACGTTCAGTTAACTGGCGGATCCTTTCAAACAACCAATACGAGACTAACCCACTCTCTTTATGCATCAAATTTGAGTCAGTGCTTTCGCAAACTTACACAAAATGTCAGTAGCACAAAATCCCCACAACTTTGAGGTCGCCATAGAACAAAAAACGTTATAAGCGCGACTAACGAGGGACTAATAATGACTCCTAGCGAGGAGTTTAGGACGTCTTTCTTCAGTGTAATAACAGACTTTATGTCGGATCTCAGGACATTATAAACGTAAGAAGCGCGAAGAAATTCAGGATTTTGCTGGGAAACAACGGGGAAAACAATTGAATTTGAAACTAGACAAAAATTACATTTTCATGTACCGTGCTAACGGTTTTGCTCGTCAATTGGAAACGCTGGGAGTCAAAGTGTCAAAGTACGCGTGTACAGAAATACAATTAAGAAAGAAATACATTCTTCGACTATCTTTCACGACCAAAAATAACCATCCTTTTTAACTAGTGCTTAAGATGTGACACAACATTTTTTGAAGACGTTATATGACTGTCGTTCACTTTCTCGCGCTTGGATTAACAACTAAAACTTACCTTAGACATACCGCCAAACATTTTGTTCTTCTCAGTTCTATCGTTTCAGTGGTTATGATAATTGCAGCTGAATGTGGTCGCTATTTTGTACCGAAAAAAGTTTCCGACGAAAGATTGGTTCAGTAACGTAACTGATGCGATTTGGTAATTTTATCGCAAGGCAATTGTCTGCTTTATTAGTTTTTTGCATCAGACCTCTTGCGTTAACATTATAAACTTCTGCCCTTCAATCCCAAAACAAAACTTCTAATCTCTCAAGTTCACGCTAAGTCAGTTTTGTTTTGAGGGACTTACATCCTTCGTCCAACCACAGCTACTGAATTTAACTTTTCAGTTTGCCATGTTTTGCGTACAGTTCGTGGGGAATCTTAAGTCCGAATATACCACAGTAAGGAAATCGTATATTTTCATAATTTCGATAAAAGCTTTTTAGCAGGTGTCTTTTGCAAAAAAAAAAGCGTGAAGTTTGTTAATTAAATGAAATGCATTGGTCAGAAATAGCGCGACCCCTATGCGACACCGAATCATTAAAAAACTGAGACGAAAAAAGAAAACCAAACAGTAACAGCCGAAAAGTATTGATGGCATTATGCATTGTTCCATCCTTTACAACAACGCCCCATTTCCAAGTGAGGCTGGGCGGTGAATGAAATCTCAAATGGTTGTTATTTAAGTAATAGCAGTAATTGCTTGTTTTTAGCGGTGTGCACTACCTATGGAGCTGTAAATTAGACCCTCATGTGTTGAATGTAGTGGTTTGAATATGGCGGGATCTACCTGTTGCCTAAGGCTCCGGTTCAAGCCGTACCTTTCTTTTGCTACTGCACACGTCCGTGGAAACTTTTATTTCATTAACAAGGTGACAAAAAGATAAGTTTCGTAAACGTGAGACTTTCTTTCGTCCTCCGAGCTTTATTGAAAGGCTGGGTACTCGAAGTATTTGTTTATCGATATACCGTATTGCAATTACGGAAAAACATTATTTTAAAAATAGGTCCGCAAAACGTGCATACTTTTCTGGGAAAATGAAATTGTGAATCATCTTCTTTCCCCGTTTTGTGTTGCTTTGGTGCTTATTCGCCGAGTTTTCACGGGTTGAGTAGAAAAGGAATTGAATCGTATTTCCAGGTTATGCGAGCCCTTAAGAGTGCATTAAATAACCGAGTCAAAAAGTCCTCTCGAAACCTCAATAACAATTTAGCTGTAACTTATTTCTAAATTTTATTCCATGCAACGTGGCTCTTGTCTTGGATTATTGTGTTAGCTCATGCTGTTTAAGAGTTATTTCGGATTTTGTTACGTCAACCCGAAGACGCTGAACAAAATGAAAACATTTAGTGCTTCGGTAAGCATTTTCAGCTTTCCAGTTTAGTCCATTTTAACAAGGAAAACAAAGCTTTATTACGATTTAGTTGATTGTTTTTCAAGACTCAACCAATGGAAATGTGAGAACTGTATTTGGTCTAGATCATATCTTCTCGTTTACAGAGCGTGCGGGCAAGGTTAATGCTTTTGGCTGAGCTAACTCTTGGAGCCAAGAAAGCTCAAGGTGTTACGCTAAGCGCTCAACTGAAAACACAATGTCTTACTCGACACGCCTACTGCAAAATGGACTGCTTTCAGATAACCGACGCATCGTTTCAGACAAGCAATACGAACATGACTCATCCACTCCCACAACGAGTCATTAAGTTTAATTGCTTTCGCGAACTTGCGCAAAACTTCAGTGCGTTGGGGTGGTGGGTTGGCACCAGTATAGCACAAGTTCCAAACAAGATCCCAACGGTTTTCGGAGGTCGTAGTAAACCAAGAGCACTGACGTACGTAACTGATGAGGACCTAAAAATACCTACTTGGAGAGTGATTTAGGACTATCTTGTTTCGTATAAAAGCGGGCTCTACGCGGGACCACAGTAAGTGATAAAGGTTTACAACGCAAGGAATTACAGGAGTTTCGCTGAGAAACCCTTACGAAATCCATTGAATTTGAAACAAGAAAAACAAAATCAATGATTTGCTCTTAGATTGCTGTTAATTTAGGTTCGATTAATTACGTTGGGTGTCAAGTGTCAAACAACGCTTGCGCCAAAATAATAATAATAATAATAATAATAATAGTACACTGGAAGCTCTGTAAACGATTTAGATTTGAAAGGGAAGTAAAATGGCATAATCACAAGCCTCAGCCTGTGCTTGAATCAGAAGCAGTGAAGTTGCTGTGTGATTTTAAGATCCAGACAGACCATCGAATCGAATACAACAAACCAGATATTGTTGTTCTTGATAAGCAGGCAAGATCATGTCTTGTAATAGACGTAGCCTGCCCCTTCGACACCAGGGTCAAGAACAAGGAGCAAGAGAAAGTTGAAAACTATCAAGATCTTAAACAAGAAATTGGGCGTGTGTGGAACTGTCACGAAGTGAAGATCATTCCGATCGTCACTGGGGCTTTGGGGACTGTACCTAAGGGACTTATTTAAGGTCTTGAGGCTTAAGAAATGACACTTGAAGTGCATTCGATCTGTTTCAGAAAGCGTGTCTGCTAGGCTCTGCAAGAATACTCAGGAAAGTCTTGGATACTTAATTAGACTGCATGGTTGATGCTAAAAGTGAAAAACGGGTTTCCCACCAGTCTGGACACCTCAGGTCTCAGGAAGAGGCCAGATTCCCACGTGGACTATCAACTGACAGAGAACGCTGTTATAAATCGATAATAATAATAATAATAATAATAATAATAATAATAATAATAATAATGATGATGATGATGATGATAACAATAAAATATTTATAGAGCAAAATTCCCAATGGTCCAACAGCGCTTTACATCAATAATTTAAAGCAAGACAAGTGAAACCTTGTAATAAAAAAGTAGACTCTAAAAATTATAAAACCGCATCATATGATAATTTAAAAAGCCCAAGTCGCGTTTCCATTTGATTCATTGTAAAAACAGCCCTCGACTACTTTTCACGAGAAAAAATAACCGTCCTTTTCAACCAGAACTTAAGGTGTGACATAACATTTTTGAAGGACGTATTTAACTGCCATTACAGTGTCTTGCGCGTAATTGACACCCTAAAACTTATCAAAAAATTATCAATCTGGGTTCAACGGGTTCAGTGATTTTATCCGATTGGAGCTAAATATGGTCGCCCTTTTGTACCAGTGACTGCCCCGGACGTGGAAACTGATGCCACTTGTAAAAAGAGTGTAGTCTTTTTTATTAGTTTTTTACATCATCTCTCTTGGGTTAACATTGCAACTTTTGCGTCAAATCCTAAAACCAAACCCCTAATCTCTCAAGCTCGCGCTAAGTCAGTTTTGCTTCGAAGGACTTAAATCCTTCCTGCAATCACAGCTACTGGATGTTTTGCGCACAGTTCGTGGGGAATCTTAAGTCCGAATCTACCACCATAAGGAAATCGTATATTTTCAGAATTTCGATAAAAGCTTTCTAGCAGGTGTCTTTTGCAAAAGCAAAGGCGTGAACAGTTTGTCAATTCAATGAAATGAATTGGTCAGAGATAGCGCGACCTCTCTCTGTGAAACCGGGATAACTAACAGCCGATAATAGGTATTGATACCATTATGTAATACGTCAATTCCACGTGAGCTTGGTAAATGAAATCTCAATTGTTGTTATTCAAGTAATGACAGTAATTTGTTTTTCAGTTATTGCAATATGTTATGTCGATAAACAAATACTTCTAACAACTGCCCCACGCTTATGACAAATATCTTTTCGTCACCTTGTTCAAGAAATAAAAGCTTCTACGAACATGTGCAGCTACAGAAAGTTAAGGCTTGAATCAGAGCCTAAGGCTACAAGCAGATCAAGTTCTCCGAGCTGAATCCACAGTCTTCCCAATCATTTTCAGTTTATAGCATTTGAGTAGCATGCACTGAGTACTTGTCATTGGACAAATACTATTTCACCAATCCACACGTTGTTACTTCTGTTCAATCGTTTTTTATTCGATTAGCAGCACTACAAACTAAAGTACCGTCATTTTATTGTGGACCTTCCACCCACCGGAGAGGGGAGTGTAAGATCCGCCTGTAATCATTACAGTCGTTGAGAAACAAGTCATATATCACAAAAGTGTCCAGCTCATTATTCGAAGTATAGCCGAGGCTTTTTTTTTCACCAAATTTTATAATAATTAGATCACATACTGAAATATTCTTCACGGCAATGATTTCCTTTGTTTTCTGCTTATCAATTATTAGTTTGAGAACCAGCTTTTAAGCCCGCCGCAATGATGACTGAAGCTTTTATTTGAATATTTGCTGAAGGCAAGAAGAATTAATTTACAACTCTTTAGGCCGAGCAAGCCGCCAAAAACACTTATCTGTAAAATAGGTCCGCAGACCGTGCATAATTTTCTGAGCATTCGGAATTATGAATCAATTCCTTTCCCTGCGCTTTTGTGTTACTTTAACGCTTATTCACCGATTTCTTACTAGTTAAGTAGAAAAAGAATTTAATGTTATTTTCAGGTTATGCAAGCCCTTAGGAAAACATTAAAAAGGCCGAATCAAGAAGACCTCTCGTAACTCGTGGCTCTTGTCTTTGAGTTTGTGGATTATTGTGTTCGCATCTTGTTACGTCAACCCTAAGACGCTGAAGAAACTGAAAACATTCAGTGCTTTAGTGAACATTTTCAGCTTTCCATTTAACAAACAAAACAAATATTAAATAGGATTTAGTTGATTGTTTTTCAACACTCAACCAATGGAAACGTGAGAACTTCATTTGACCTAGATCATATTTTCTCATTTACTGAGTGCGCGGCCAAGGTTAATGCTTCTTGCTGAGCTAACACTTGGCGCCAAGTAAGCTTTGAGTCATTGTGCAAAGTCAAATTGAAAACAAAATGTCTTACTTGACACGCGTATTGGAAAACGGGTTGCTTTTAAATAACTGATTGAACCTTTCAGACAACCAATATGGACATGACTCTTGCATTCCCACACCGTGTCATTAAGTTTTGAGTGGGTTTAGGTAGTGCAAACGCGACTATGTTTGTTAAGAATTGGTATAGCACAAGATCAACAAGATCTCCACGGTTTTCGGAGGTCGTAGGGTAAACCAGGAGCGTTGATACCTAACTAATGATGACCTAAAAATGGCTACTTGGAACGCATGAGTTAGGACTGTCTTGTTTTGTATACGAGATCACAGTACGTATGTACGTACGTACAACGCGAGGAAATACAGGATTTTTGATGATTGAATTTGAAACAACAAAACAAAAATAAAATTTCCACATACATCGCTACCGGTTTTGCGAGCATTGTTAACGTCGGATATCAACAGTGTCAAACTACGCCTGTACAAAAATATAATTAATAAAGATCTCCTAGCCGCGTTTTCAATTTGATTCGACTACCTTTCACAAAACAAATTAACCATCCTTTTTAACCAAATACATAGCGCCCCAAAATTTTGTTCTTCTTAGCTCAGTGATTATATTAACTGGAGCTGAATATAGTCGCTATTTTTACCAATAACTCTTCCTGACGAATTAGGGCCTCCCTGAAACCGGCTCTATTTGGTAATTTTATCGTTATATTTTTACATCAGCCGAAGAGCCTTAACATTATAAACGTCTGCCATTGAACCCCAAAACCAAACTTCTAATCACAAAATATCTCGCTTGGTTCTGTTTCTAAGGACTCAGCCGGTAAATCCTAACTACACAGCCACAGCTAATAATAATAATACCTTGAAACAAATAATTCAAATGAATACAACATGATAAGAATCCCAACTTTGGTTATTTACAAGGATAACCGAGGAGTTGAACCAGGCACTTACCCAGAACAACACCAGCTAGTGGTCAGAGCGGGATTTGAACCCGGGTCACCGCATTGAAACCCAGCGCCCTTGACTACTCGGTCATCCTGCCTCCGTTCAGTCGAACAGTTGTGCAGCCACAATGAAATCCCCTACTTTGGTCAATTTTAGCAGGTGTCGTCTGAAAAAGAAGTCGTGAAGTTTGTTAATTACATGAAATAAACAGGTCGTCGAAAAACGTTTTCAAAAAAAGAAACAACCGTTTCATACATTTAACTAACAATGATACTCTATAAGCAACGGTTTCGTAAAACATAGACAAGTGAAACTAGCGATATAAAAGAACAACGCTTCGGTGACATCGTGACACCATTTTCAAGTTCGAATGAACTAAAATAAACTGTCCGCAGAAAATTTAAATAAGAAGTATGTTAATCTTATGCGAATTTTTAGTTGATTCGAACTCGAAAATGGTGTGACGATGTCACTGAAACGTTTGTTCTTTTATATCGTTAATTTTTTCTGATAGTCTAGGACCGTAAATACTGGCTCTTCTTACGTTAATCTCTCTGGCCGCTGGAGAGTCTAGACCAACCTTATCTTGTGCAGCTAATCAAATAAAAAACCTATTCAACAGAAGCAACCTTGTACGGATAGGTCAATGATAACAAGTACACCGTGCACGCGAGCTACTCAAGAATTTAAGCGACATATAGTTCTGCTGGATAACGTTCAGTTGTAAGAACGAATGTGGACAATAAAAGTTGGGCGTTGATGTAGTTGGAGGCCAGGGTTTCACCTAATTCTTGAGGGTATTTTTCCTTATTCTTGACTCGTCTTGGGAGTTTTTAGTACCAACCCATTGGGTAGCAATGAGAGGAGTTTTCATTCTACCTTTTAATCAGCTTTTAACCGGTGATCTCTTTGGTTATGTGTATGTGGTGTCAATACTTCATGAACCGAATCATTGTGTCGTAATTACCTTTTTCATGATTTGAGGGAAACGCACCACTGACATTTAGACCGCTGTTTATTAATTCATTCAGAGGCCTCAACTCCAACCTGCACCTTATGAATTCACGTAATCGAGTTAAAATGTATGACCAGGTAGCACTGGTCTATCACAGATTCCATTGTTGAATTCAGATTCATTCAATCAGTAATTGAGAGTGAAAGAGATTTTGTCCTCTCGCCCGCTCAGTATCGCGTTATCTTTATTTGCAGTTTAACTAAAATATTTATCAGCAATAAACAATCGAAACAAAGATGATCAGACAAGCGACTAGTAGACACGACTGTAAAATCATAAGTTACTCTTAGCAATTTCCGTCCGGCGAATGAACTGTTATCGATCGCTTGTGCTGTGATAAATATAAACTGTGTACAGACGAACAATGTAAAATTAACGTTCAATAAGTGTTTGGTAGGACTGCTTTGTCATCACCAAGCAAATCGAGAACGAAGGCCATGTTGTACAAAATGAACCACCGTCTTCAGATACTAAACACATTTCCAGTGAGCAAGGTTTAAACAAAGCAATTTGAAGACATAAAGCAAGACTAACAACACTCCTGGAACCAAAGCCATTTATAATACATCACAGGAAACAAAAAAGTTTATCGTTGACGATATTTCCGCAAAGTCGTTAACTTGGCCATACTAGAGATGCAATCACCAGAGAACATTTGGCGCTTTAAACGGTAGTGATGCTTGAGGAAACTAAATGGAAAACTTCTTTCCGGACCGAAAAAGGGATCCTAGCAAGTATTTAACTCTCATGATATCGTTGCACATAAGTTAAAATGGCTAGCAAGCCCCAGAGCAATAAGACCATCCGAGAAGACTGTTAAAATTCCACCTGAGCAAAGAGCAAGGATCGCCATTGCTTCGCAACACAAATTTCACCTTGTAAGCCGGGGGAACCGAAATGATTTAAACTCGACAATAAGATGAACCTGTTTTCATACAGCTGGACAACAGCTTTAAAAATGAATTGCTACAAGGAGGTAAACGCATGCTAATTTGACAAAAACGTAATTAAGGTCAAACATTATGGGTTTCTTGAATGAAATATCAGAGAGTTAGTATAGTTTAATTACCAAACAAGTTCCTGTTTTTGTTGATGCACGAGTTCGTTTACTTTGCAATCTTTTCGGAACAGTCTGAGATCAATTAAGAGATAAGCCAAGGAGACTTGTCTCGCATACCACTCTGTTAAAAGTCCGACAACAACACTGACGAGAGAGGCATGCTTTTCTATCAAACGCATGGTACTACCAACCAAGAATAGTCCACTGACGAAGTGCGGTTCGTTTAGTTCCGGTTTCAAAAACAGAGAAAACTTTTATCTCCAAATGTAATTAGTGCTAACTGAATTTAATTCTTCATAGCCTCGGAAAATTAATGTAATAAAGACGCATTTGTTTTCTGAGAATGAAGTGAGAACTTGCATGCTCTTTGTTCATATTCTCAATTGCAATTTAAGAGTGAAGCGAGGCACAGGTCAATAAAAATACCCTTCTTATTTCAATCGCTTCTTTTGATTTTATTTAAGTGTTGTATAGTTTTGTGACCCTGACATTTTGCAGCTGGAAAGAGCATAAAACCTTGGTAAGGTTGGTAAATATCAACCACATTGAACGAGTGATTTGGAGCGAGGCAGTGTTGAAACACAATATTCTTGACATTTCACGCCTTGCGATTGCAAGGCGAAATTTTAAAATTATTTACTTCTGGTGCTGCAAATCTTTGTGTTGCACCACCTTGACGCTAAAAGTATCCCTAGTTTTAAATAATTACGCAAGGATTAAAATAGTTACTCTAGAAATTACAAACGATGATCGTCTTTAACTTCTCCCACAGTTCACGTTTAACTGTGCACTACAGCTCCGTGCATTGACCTCGACAATTTTGCAAACAATTGAAAATTTTGATTGTACTTACCGTGGTAAATTGATTCTCAGAGCTTTCTGAAGTTCCACTCTGTCTTGAATCCTGTTCGCTGACCTCCATGGAGTTTTTCAGTTCCATCCACGTTGACTCGTGATGTTCGTCTGGGCTGGGCTGGGACCGAATGATCCTAAGTATTGCAAGAGCTATATTGTTTTCTCGACGTTCGGTCGCTCAAAAGTGAACAAAGGAAAGGATTGCGCTCGTCTAAATGCCCTTTTGAACGGAAATCTGATTGCAGGTTTTTTTGTCTGAAAGGAACGCTCTGCCGGTCAAACACACCGCGAGGCACGTGCTGTTATAAAACAGCGGGTACAGTGATTTGCAAGTTTTCGGTGTCTACCGCTGCGACAGAAGTATCGCTTCGTACGGTCGCTGCCCACACGGAACTGTGTAACTGCAATTTTATGAATGAGTCATTCTTGGGTCAGAGCCTTTTAAAGAAGCAGTTCTTTCTAGAAATTTGCAAAGGTTTTACTTTCTCAAGACATGCACTTGAAATTACCAAAATTATTTTAACTCCGACGCGATTTAATATTTTAAGTCGGCTAATCCGGGGCACTATTCGAGAAGTTACTAATATGTTTACTTGTTACAAAGTTACTTAGTTTTCGATACAAGATATCTAACATGTTTCTAGAACGTTTCGGGTCAAATCGAGTCACGCACCTTGACCAGACAATATTTTTCTGAAATATTTTGATACTTGATCGTTTGAGAGAATGAGGCAGAGAAAGCTGTTCATTCACTCGGGAAAACTGCTCTTTCTCATCAAAAGAAATCCGGTGAACGTTTGTGTAATTTCGTTGGATCATAAAAGCAAAACTGTTCTCCTGAGTTAGCGTGACCCATAACGACTAGAATATTCTGTACTCTGGATAAGTGAAGTCTAGAACAATTCAAGTCATCTCCGGCTAGTACATATTGACGAGCATTCACGGGCAATTTTACGGTTCATAAAATTAAACGCTCTTCAGAGGTGCACCTCCTATCGTTTTATCTTTTTCGGGGGTCTCCGGTGAGAACACAGAAAATAGCGATTTTAAATGCTCTTTTGCTAGTAAGTTCTGCGATTATGGCGTGAGGAGCAAGCCAACCACATCAGTAATACACTGTGGCAGTATCGGCCCGACTGTGGGGTGTAAAAGTAACATTTTCCTCTCAAAGAGAGATATGGGGTCGAGTTTGAGTGTTTTCCGGTTTGAGACTAAATATAAGCCAGTTCCTTCGGTTCTCACTTCAGAGGACTGATCATGATAAGATAGGGGGTTTATATATTACATCAGGCATCTTGCGCTGTATTGTCATCGTGTTTACAATCTTACCTTGACCGCAGAAGGGCGCTAATTTACATGAATGGAAAGAGTCCAATTTAAGCCAAATTACGCGCAAAATGAACATAGACTTAACGAAATGCTCTCAGCTTTTTCACATTTTCCCTGTTCCGTTAAATTCCGTTACATTTTTCACCTTTATTTTTACAAAGTTGGCGCTAGTTTCGCGGTTGCATGCATGGAAATTAACAGGCTACTAGGACAGGAAGCAATGCTTTTGCACTGATTTTACCAATAAGAATTTGCTATAACGGCTGTCTTGCTCAGTCCACCGAATGAATGGATTCTATTGTTTTACCCCCACGCGCATAATATCCGAACGTCATTTCTAGCGGCGATCGGGCTAGTTCCGTCACCAAGGGCTTGTAATATATATTTTACGGTGAGTGATACCTGTGGGTGAACTTGCTTGGTTTTTCTCTGTATTTGATTGCGGTAACTTTCCAAGAGTTCTCGGAAAGAGTGAGTGGGTTTTACTAATCAGAGAGAATTGACCCCTGATTGCAAAAGTGTCGGAACAGTGTCTTTCTAATTGTTTTGATAATTGGTCAGGTGTGAGGGATGTTTGCTCGAACAGGCGTTTGAAATACGCTGTGTACCACTACATGGGTAGACTTGCAGAAATTGAGCCACGTTCAAATTAATTCTAATATTAGAAATTAGGAAATTAAAGGACAACGTAAGACTTAGGGTGTTAAACCAGTTGAGAGTACAACAAAGTTGATGGAAGTAAACGAGAAGTTTCTTATCTTTACCTTGTCCCTAGGCAAACACGTGAGGTTGCGTGAGAGTCCGTTTCCGCGCGCGATAGTTACTTTCCGCGGAATCTGTGGGTCAGGAAGGAAATGAAGGAAAATTAGGTTCAATTCACGTCGGGACTGCACCAGCTGGGTCACTTTTGTGCGCCGAGATGCAATAAACTCAGTAAGAGAGAAAAAAAAACCTCCGAGAGCGCTTGGACTGAGAAGGATCACGGAAAATCAAACAGAGTCAATTTCTTTGAGAGCGCAATAGAATGAGTGGCTGAAGGAGACCGGTGAGAATTCATGAAGTCACAATACTGACAGCGATTTGAGAGAACGTAAGAGTGGCTAAGATCGCGCGCGGGAGTTATATTTCTGGGGCTGATCGAGGTCAAAGAAAAATAGAAGATTCGCCATTCAAATATTCACGGAAGAGGTAAAACGAGAACCCTAATTTCTGAACGTAAAGATTTACTCCGCTCAAGCAAAAACAAGCAAACGCCATCGCTGGAAAGGCGCAAAAGAAGTTTCCCTCTATATACCGGCTGACTTCACGCAACATTCTCCAGGACCGGAATTGAGTAGCTTGAAAGTTAATCAGTGGTAATGTTTTCTGGTCCGATAAGAAAACTACGCTTGAGTTGTGCCAGCGGTGACTGGGAAGATTGTGCCTGGCTGATACACTGACGAATTCTCCAAACAACCGACAGAAGAGCAACACTATGGCTCGCTAAAATATAGAAAACGGGTTTTGTCTAACAAGCTTAGACTTTTATACTTCCGACTTTCGAAGATGCCTATCCGACTGCCTTCATTCCGTGAGATCCAATCACACAGCAAAAGTTTGAAACAATGGCTGAGAAGACCACACACAAACCCCCATGCTTCTCACAGCACGTGTTTGGGTGGTTTCAGTGGAAATTTTTCTCACGAGCAAATCTTTAGAAACGTCGTTCCACTTTTCTATGACGTTAGTCCACGTTTTATATTTCATTCATTGACTGTTGTTGATGTTGGATTAAAACAAAGATTTTAATTATCTGTATTTGTTTTAAGTCTGCCTATGGTGGTTGATATTGCTAAAAGGTAGCGCTCTTTTGTGACCAAACTCCCACGCGTCTCAATCGGTTTTATACCCACTTTTAAATTTCTTTTAGAAACGGTTGGAATGGCTCTGTCAAAAACGTTTTCAATCTTCTCTTCCTCTCCTTCGATTTCGCGTCAGAGAGTATTCTAGGATTTTTCTGCACACCATAAACTGACTCCGAAACGGCGACCCTGACTTATGTGCCTCTCTCTTATTTTCATTTCAGGAAAGTAAATCTGACAGAAGCTAATTTTTTTTTCTTCCTGTTTTGAAATAGGATATACACTCTAATGGACTAAAATAGATTAATCAGTTTAGTTCTTACTTTCTTCCTAGGAAAAAACTCTTTAACTCTCAGAAGTGATTAAAACATAACTTCTCCTCACAATTTCAATACATTATAAAGCAAACAGCTAAGTCTGTTTTTCCCTCGATCACTCCGGGCGATCACTCGCCTACGGTTCGTGATTTACAAACTTTTCTCGTGTTCTCCCAACATCCCGCGTGGATTATTACGCGGCCGGCAAACCCGGCCATAGAAAATACAGTCTACTGATTAAATACCTGAGAAGAAATCCGCGTATCCGAATCATTTCTCTGACCGCTCTTTGCCTAAAAACCCAAGTTTTAGTTTGTCAGTAATGACGCCGCTCACCCTTTAAGAATTGCTGTAAGAAGACTTGCACAATTTCCTGTATAAGTCTTATTAGATCATAATAATTGTTGCGTTCGACGAAGTAGAACGTATCCTAATCGTGTCGTTTTTTCCGAAATCCCGCGGGTTTTGTGTCGTCCCGCTCATATCGACTGCATGGTTTGGACGCCATCTTGGACTGGGTTGCTGGCTCAGATGGCCTCGATTCCATTTCGCTGCTTGCAGGCTCTCAAAAATAAGCCTCGTGTACGCAAAAGATCGTGTGTCATTCCGTTAAATCGAATTGAAATACTGTTAAATGTTGCTGTAAATTCTGTAGCAAATGCTGGAGTTAACTGCAGATTA
The DNA here is from genome assembly GCA_948470475.1 of Galaxea fascicularis. NCBI lineage: Eukaryota > Metazoa > Cnidaria > Anthozoa > Scleractinia > Euphylliidae > Galaxea > Galaxea fascicularis. Next base: position 2,726,255 of record OX419342.1, on the reverse strand, counting down.
AATTTACAGGAACCTCTATACAAGGTGTTGAATAATTAAAGCTTATTGTTGTGTTGGGTTTTCGGCTCAGTTGCATTGCAAAACAGCAAGGATTCGTATGTGGTTTTTCTCGATAACCCCTTCCCAAAACCGTGCTATAACTTTGGTAGAAGAAATACAGATCGAACGCACTTTACTAATCCTTGCTTTTTACCTGTACAAGAGGATGTAAGTTCCGAAGGGCAGCACATTCACATACGTGACATAATTGAAGCGAGGAATAATTTCCACCTTGTGGTATGTCGGATTTTTGTGGTGGTGTTGCATGAGTGTCATGCGAGCTGGTTGCTCTCTGTAAACGCCTTTAGTTTTATACCACAGTGGTTATTTCAGGAAGAAAAACGAGAAACGGAACTAACAGAGTTAACGGAAATTAAGAAAATAAGAATTGGAAGGGCGAGTGATGATTGGAAGTAATGATCGGCTTCTTCTTTACCCTTCTTTTTTCATGGCCTCCTTCTTTTACTTTCAATGCGTAGGAGAGCTTTTGGACCTCTTCAAGTCGATTTTGTTCGTCGAGATTACGTGACGAAGCCAACAATTTTACGTGCTCAATGTTCCTTGAAAAAGCCTAAAATGAACAAGCTAGATCTAATGCTTCAAAAATAACTGTTTATTTGAAGCATTGCTATCTAATACTTTCACAATGTTAACTTAGAACTATGAAATAATACTTGATATTCTTTTTAGACAAGTCACTGCATGCGAATCGGAAATTACTGTTTCGCAAAATTCTCTCACGTAATGAATCCGAGAAGATCAATCCGTTGACGTTTCAAAGCATTCCTAAAATTGCAACCCTAAAAAGGGCCGAAGAACACACAAACCGATGTGTAAAATATTGGTTTTAAATATTACTTTTGGTGCCCTAAAGATCTTTGTGGAATATCACCTAATATTACCAGGGAAACGAACCTTTGTTTTCGTGATTATGAATCAGTAACTTCCTACGCAGACCCTCTTCAGGCTCGTGGGTGGGGCGTGGTAGGCTGCTAAATCAACACACATCTGGTCTCTTCCGGCTTTCACAGGTCATACATGGTCATGTGTGTATCCTAGGTATGGGACTACTATAACGGGGGGTGACAACCTAAGAAGGTCTGTTTCAGAAGAGAACGGAAATTCGGAATTGGGAAATTCAAGATGTCAAGGAAACATAAGGACATAAATCGGGATATTTGAAATCCTTGCGTGAGTCCAAATTTCTGAGGGGACGTTTTAACCCCCGTACTTTTTTATAGCCCTGAGGTGTTATGACATATTGTGTTATTGTCAGCCTTGGCCATGTCGGCACTCGTACTATTTTGCCTTGAAGGAAGTGTATACCCAATTATCCATTGGATATACGACACTCAGTGAACGAATTTATCGGTGACGTCCCAAAGTGGGTCAAATTGAATAGGCAGTCTTTCTCAAGACACTTATGCGTTTCACAACATTTACGCATACTGATTGCAATTTGTAGATGGGTTTAAATGAAATTTAAAATTTGATGTGTTTAAATTCGTTTTCCGCAAGCCTTTAGTGCGGCTTTCGACCAATTAGTAGACCAGGAAAGCTACATTAAAAATGAATCTTGACACTTCCCTTACGCTAAACTCGTTCATAGTTAATAAGCCAAATGAAGACATTGATTAGCATGGATTAAGTCCGGCCTTCGAAAAATTGATAGATCAGGGAAGCTACACTAAAAAAATATTGAGACTTCCCGTACTTAACATGACAGTAATCAGCTTTTTTGATTTTGTCCGTCCAAAGGTTAATTCCTTATTCAACCCTCGAGCAACCGATGGATCAGGAAAGCTATGGCTCATATAAAAAAACACAGGCAATTAATAATATTAAAACATAAAAGATATAATCAGGATTGAAATTTGAGAGATGTGTTTTGACGCATTTTCAACAATTCAAATGAAGGCATTAATTGTTTTATTAATTTTATTCACGGATTAACCTATAAATTCGACCTTCGAACGATTGGTAGACGAGAAAAGCTACGACTCATTTAAAAAATACAGATATAATTAAAAACATTACAACATAAGACTGATATATTTGAAATTTGAGAAATGTGTCTAAACGCATTTTCAACAATCCAGATGAAGGCATTAATTTGTTTTATTAATTTTATTCAAGGCTTAACCTTATTCGACCTTCGAACGATTGGTAGATCAGAAAAGCTAGAACTCATATAAAAAAATACACATTACAGCATAAAAGACTGATTGAAATTTGAGAGATGTGTCCAAATGATACATTTCCAACGACTCAGACGAAGGCTAACCAACTTTATTAATTTTATTCATGGATTAACCTAATTGGACGTTCGAACAACGACAAAGCTACAACTCATATTAAAAAAGAAAACATCATTATATACAGTAATTGAAATAAGAAATCTCGGCCTGATGAAAGCCCTCATGACTGAATCACCTTATCAGCAACTGAACACACTAACAGAACAGAGCAGAAGAGGCAAGTCAAATCCAAACGCCAAATGAAACCGCATATTCGGGGAGAGCTTTTCCCAATCCTTGATTTCGCATTTGGTCAAGTATTTCTTCACTTATAGCTTGTTCAAGTCAGTTCTGAAGAAATCAACTACAAACGAATTAAGGTCCCTGGATAACTGATTTAGTACGCTGGAGTATCACGAAGCGGGGGCTTTTGGGCAACTAGATCCTGCTAAAATAATCAAAACCAAATGAATCTACCCTTGTAGTCAGTATCAAGACGTATTATCGGTAGACCTCAACTAAACTCTTCCAGGTGCTGGTTATATGGCGAGCAAATGCGCGAAATTGTCTGTTTACACTTGTTCTCATCACTTCAAAATTTTAAAAGCCGTGGTTGTTAAGTAACATAAAGGGATAGTTTTCATCTTCGAATAACCTCCTTACCAGTAGACGGGGTAAAAAATGGAAACTACCCAAACGGATAGGAAAAGTAAATCGCATATGGTTTTTAGAACCATTAACCATCAGTTTGCCATCATCAAATTGCGTCTTGCACGTTAACGCACCTTTTTTTGTATTTAACACTTTTTTTGTTTTGTTTTGGCTACTCACTAGGAAGACTATTTATAGCAACGAACAATTGAAGACGCAACCAATCGTCTTAGTTCTATCAATTCCACAGTTACCCCTTGGAGATTCTGTTGTTAAAACTAGCATGCCATCCCGTAACGTTTCCCTTCCAGCACTAACACATGTTCAGGTTAAGTTAAAAAACATCACATTTGCTATCCTGTGAGAAGAGGCACTTCGGTCTTCCTAGTTAACTCAGGACTTCTCTGGGAAGATCGAAAAGCCTTTGCTCACAATTGCACGAGGGAACTATCAATTGATAGCCACAAGACGTAAAAACACCTGTTTTATCAATTTTCAATCCACTTTCCACAAAAGGACACTTCAAAGTCTCGTGAAAACAAACTCAGTGGCGGTAATAATAATAGTCATAATCATAAGACCTGTATTTATCCTCGACAGTTTATTTAGCTCAAAGGCTAGTGAGGCCGAGCAAATACATGAGACAAATAATTCGAATAAATGTAACATGATAAGAATCCCAACTGGCGGGAGGCTGACCAGTTGGCTACTTTCAAGGATGACCGAGGAGTTGAACCAGGCACTTACCCAGAACAACTCCAGCTAGTGGCCACTGCGGGATTTGAACCCGGGTCACCGCATTGAAATCCAGCGCCCTTAACCACTCGGCCATCCTGCCTCCGTTCAGTTGAACAGTTGTGCAGCGATTGATGAGAGGTTCAAACAGATTCGATACTAGTAGTTTGGCGTTGAAACCAAAGTTAACTCGAAACATCTTGCGGGGTAGGGGTAGGGGTAGGGGGTGCTTTGTTGATCGAACAAGCGACAGAGAAAATCCTGTTTTAAGCCCTTATAACGCCCCAGAGTGGTCAGCATCAAATTTCGCCTTGTAATATCAACACTTTATAAAACAGATCGTCACGAGAATTAAGGACGGGATCACAGAAGATGAATTTCTCCCCGCTACTTCTATAGAAAGTGTGTAGGGCCAGCAAATGAGAATTTAAATTTTGATCTTAGGATTTAAAGGGTTGAACGGGCTTGTCACGAAGCCAAGAGCAGATTTCTTGTTTCCAGTTAAAACAACTGAACAGAATGTTCCAGAATAAGGAGAAGTTTCTAGAACAGCTTATGAAATAGTGATACAGCAGTTCAATGTTCTAAATTGTTCTCTCGTTTTCTGGAAACTTCGTTACAGGCTGCGTTGCACTATTAACACAAAGGTTGAGGAATACTCGGGGTAAAAGTCGTTCTGGAAGGCCGGCGCAAGCCGGACTGGATGTTTTTGAATCGCCCATTCGTCATATCCACTTAAACTCTACAGGGTCTTGGGTGACTCAGCTGAGCGAAGCACGGAGGGAAATTCAGCACGACCACAGGATGAAATACTAAGAATCCACAAACTGAAGCATAGCGGAAACACGTGATACCGGCTAGCAGGTGTTTCCGCTAGCGGATAAATGACGTTCGTTCATGTTTCCTGGTTTCCAAATTTCCGCAGCACGGAAACGTGGCGAAAATTAGAAGCTCTATGTTTCCGTCATGTGTGAGATTTACCGAAAGGTGCAATTTTGTCCTGTGGACAGTATACAGCTCAAGACTGGTTGTCACGGATGGTACATTAATTAAGCTTCAAAGAAACCTGTAGTTAAATGAGTTTCATTTGTATGATTTCGAGGTCAAATACATTTTGGAAAACGTTTCAATTTAAATAAACTCCCACAGCAGAGTAAACAACTCACCCTCTAGGGCCGGGGAGGGGAGAGAAATCAGGAAAACTGAACCTAAGATCAGAAAATATCAGCTGAAAATTCCAAATGCCAGTTTGAGAGGTTTTTGTCCGAGAGAAAAATCAATAATAATCGCTAATAACGTTTTCGTACAAATGTCAATCGATCGCCACTCTCCAGAAAAAAACAGTACCAGTGTTTATATAGCTCTCGCTCGAGACAGTCGATCCCCTTTGGATATACATCTTGAGACAAACCGGAAATTAAACTTACATACAATACTTTATAACCACTGAGGAACTAACTGAGGTGGACACGAGTGAAAGCTGTTGGTTTAAAAATACGGGGAGGTTGATGAGACCTTCCCTCTTAGGTTTTTGAATGATTTGTTTTAACCCAAATTTTCCACCAATTTCGGTGCAGCTGTGTAATAAATGGAGAAATTAATAAAGACCGAATACAAAATTCAGCCAAGGAAAAGAATACCTGGTAACAAGAGTATAAGAAGTATTCAATCTTAGACAATACTAAAATACTGATTTCATCCGATTCAAGATACACGCTTTGGCGGCGACGACGACGACTAATTTTTCATATTCGAGAAAAAATGACTTTGTCTTGAGGAGCAAATTAAACTGAATAATTACTATGTTAATTGCTTTTCATCAATAAAAAGAAACGCACCGCTGTTTGAATTTTTCGTCACCAAACAGTTTCTGCTGCTAAGAGGAAACAGTAGATCCTTAACTCCCAATAGTCTGCGTTTAAAAATTGTTTAAATAGAGAAGCAATGTGTTCTTGTCAAATAGTGATTATAATATATGACGACCCCGTTGAAATACGCTGACAAAAACTAATTACGGAAACGACGCCTGGTTAGACTACCAGACAACACGTATATGCTGTATATGGTGGCAAGCCCCCGTTTTATTATGAAAATAATTTTAGCTACAGTAATGGTAGCAGCATTACTGAATGACATGAGCTATATTTATGGTAAGTCATCCTGTCTTTGGTGTTAATGTCAGCTCATGTTTTTTTCACAAAACGTTCGCCTCAAAACTTCGCTCGGGCATTCAACTTTAGAGAGTTTAAAAAAGGTTTTCACACAGTTTTAAGCATTGTTTAAGTTTGATAACGAAAGAACAAGCTTAAAGAAGATATCTCTATTTTCCAAAAATGTCTGTAAAGTTTTGGAGAAGAGGTTTCAGGATAAGAGCGCTCCAATTTTACTGGTTTATTGGGTTTAACTTTCAAACTAGAGAACATCAGTCGTTTAGAAAAACGAGCAAGTAAGAAAATAAGCAAGAGGATCCGAGTGATTTGGTATAATAAGACAATTTTTCCCCTGCCAATTAAATTCTTTTTTATTTAAGCCCGTGTGCTTTTTTATTGACATTTTTTTCAGCTAAAACTACCAAAACCCTAACAGCCACCCTTACTTGTGACCAGTTTATGTCCGTTTACATCGACGGTAAGTTTGCTGGATCGAACAGAGGTGAATTTAAAGCCATGCAGTTCACTCTTCATCCGGGAACTCGTGTTCTTGCTGTAAAATGCATCAATCGTCAGGGCGAGGCTGGCATCATGGGAAGTCTTGACAATGCTCTGGTAACTGATTCCCGCTGGAAGTGCTTAGGGCGAGAAAGAAGGTATCGCCTAAAGGGACACTGGACAAAGGTATTTTATGATGATAGTAACTGGCCTCACGCTGTCGAGTACTTTCCTAATCGCGGATGGAGTATTTGGGGCAAAATCGATGACATCTGTGATGAGGCTTCGTGGATATGGACCGCTGATAAGGGCAAACACGAAGACGCCTACTGCAGGCGCAGAGTTTCGGACATGTCAGTGAAATACACCCATGCGAGTAAAGGTTGGTTCACGAAAGTTTACTCGTTGCTTTGCAAAAAATGAACGCAAAAAGGGTGACATAAATCCTCTTCTATGCTAGTTAGTTTATACAAGTATTTGCATTTGAAAAGCAGTGAGGTTTGTATGAAAGGAAAGTCAACTCCAGCCAGGCTGAGAACATTTCAATATTTCCGCAGGAATATTCCAAGCGACAATACACGAGGTCGACCACGCCCTTCTCCTACATTCGCGCGCTCAACACGAGGTTGGAAACATCCATCAGTGTGCTGAGAAATGCCGAAATGACAAAGGATGTCTCGCGTTCAACTACCAACACATTTCTTCTTCTCTCGCCACACAATGTGAATTGAAGGGTGCCAAACGAGACCAAGATCCCAAGAACTTTGTCAAAAGGAATGGCTACACATATTATGAAAACGTCGGAGATTATTAAGTGAGCACAGTTACACTGACTTTGAAATCATTTTGCCTGGTTGCTCAAAACGTTTGACAAGTACATTTGCTTTAAAATTAAGTTGCTCTTACAGCCTAACGAAGATGATATACATGTAGAGTGATTCATTAACAGCATCAGTCCTTCCGGGCAAGCAGCACTCTGTGCTGTGCCGGCCGGCAAGCAGAACATAATCGTACTCAAGCTTTCAGACATGCAAATTAAATCCACCTTGAACAGCATAACAAACAACACCACGTCAAACTACTACTTATAAATGTTTTTAATGTGCTTCAATAATCATACCATGACTACTGAGTGTCTTCAGTATTTTACTTAATACATGGTCGCAGTTTATGATTCTATCCTCGGACTCAAAAGTTTGAACAGAGACAACTGGTTGAGCGACTTAAGGAAAAAGTCACGTCGCCACTGCATGCTAGCGAAAATTGCACGTTCTTACACTTGTGCGGAGGACGCAACTCATAAATAAATGAAATTCTTTCTCACGACGTTTTCAAGAGATTATCTGGCTGTGGCGTCGCCTTTGTAGATAGCGACAAGTGCGACGCTAAAACCAAATCAAACAACACACACTTAAACTGCGTGTGATAAACAAAATCTGCACGCGCCAGCGCGTCTTAATGAAAACAGTCCCACGCGAAAGTAACGCGCCAGCGCGGCTTAATGAAAACAGTCCCACACGAAAGTAACGCTTGGTGGCTTCCATTTGCATTGTTATAGAATGTCATCAACATGAACAAACTCAAAAGATCAATGAACCATTTTGAACTGCAAAAACATAATAAACTTTGCCAGTGAACCGTGTTGTTAAGAAGCTCGTATTGCAATGGTAACTTAATTAATTCTTAGCGTTTTGACGTTGAGTGCCTGAAGAAGTTAAAAAGTTTACATGTTTACTTGCATGTTCCTTGTTTCCTGTGGGAAAAATCGCAACAAGGAGTTTTCTGGAGACCATAAGAGTCTTTAATCTGTTAAATAAAACAAAACATGACGTAGGAATGGAGATTATCTATTAGTCCACAAGTGTTTGCTTTTTTAACAGATTAACTATCAAAACCGATTTTCAAGTTCACATTTAACAAACATAATTCTACAATTGCGTCACCATACGGCTCGTTTTAAATTGTTTCACCGTCAAAACAAAAACAAAAAAACTAGACAGCTAGAAGCATCAAATCAAAGGTTTTTTGTGCCACTTTGTGAGAAAATTGTGTTTTTCAAAATAGTTACCTTTGTGTACTTATGAAGCGATCTTCGAACCAAGGTCGAACTTAAATAAAGTATCGCCATTCTTAACGTCAGGTGTTTTGTGTATTAGTAACAGCTAAAACAATAATCCGTAAATTGACGTCAGTTCCAAAATAGCAACCTATAAAAAGCAAAGGCCGTGTCTAAAAATACATAACACTTTACCACGACGCTTCTTGTGTTTATACTTCAATTAGAGAGTTGTTTTCGAATAATACTTAAATCCAAAGTGGTCCAAAGTCGCATCTTCTTTACCTATTGAAAAAGATCCCTCGCCTAGAACGGGCCGAAATTTCCCACGGAGTCAGAGTTCGAGTGCGGGGCGTATTTTGACATAATGACGGTGTTTTTAATTTTTTCAAGTTCTGGAACAGCTTTGTACATGTTGATAGCTACAGTATAAAACAATAACAACATCGCGATACTTTGATTCTCGAACATTCCGAGCCGGTTCAAAGTAATATGGGAAAACTATCCTAAAAATAGATAATTATGAACGGTGCGGAAGTAATGAAAAACGAAAACAAAAACACTTCACCGTTCTGCTATCACGTTCTGGCCAAACCCGTTGTTTTAAAGAGGGCTTTGCAGCGCGATTGCTTTTGTTAAATTCTCTGGCCCTTTAAGCCCTTACAGTGATCAGAGCCTACTTCCTCCTTACAGTAATTGCATTCTAGCTAACACACAGGTTATGAGAATAAAGCAAATGATCATCAAACATGAAATGTGATATTTCACCAAATTCTCCGAACTAGTGGTATAAGAAATATGAGAGGACCAGTTAAGAGAATACGCATGTTGATGTCAGGGCTAATAGTTAATGTGCCTATCGTTTTGTGGGTTCGTCGTCGTCGTCGCCGAAGTTCCCAAACATTGCCAACTGGCAAATACAGCTTTTCCAAAATACTTATAATTGTTAGATCAGAAGTAAAACGGCAAAAAGGAAAAGAGGATGGAAAAAGCTCGGCTTGACGCGGAATAGGCTTACAGTAAAGTTAAGGCGAATCCCAGTAAACAGTCAAGCCAAATACGCAAGCGAAGGATACGTGTGTAGTACTGTACTGAGTGTGCGCGAGCACGGCCTCATGCGAGGAGACGCGACGCGCAGGAAACAATTTTCGCGCTCGATCGCGTGTTTTGCGCGCATTACTAGCCTATGAAACCAGCCTGTGAAAACGCATAAACTCTTTTAGATATGACTCTTACTCAAACACTTCGTGAGTGTGTGCATTTTTAACCCTTTAACTCCCAAGGGGTTCTCCATTGACGAGTAAAATCGTCTGGCGTTAGACAGAGTAAAATCTATAAGTGCCATTTGGCACTATCGGGAGTTAAAGGGTTAATGTTTATTCCTCGCAATATAAAGGAAGCTTTTCCCGTAAATCTTTTTATGCCATAGCTTCCATTCTTTTAGGTAAGTCTCTGCGACTGGACGAAAGTGAAAGCCCTTGAGCAGTTCTTTCCTGTGGTACTGTTCAGTGTACAATAGAAATGGCCCATTACCGAACAACGTCGAGGTCCGCTGTGCACTTTCTCTTATGGAAATGATTTTTAATAAAATTAATCAAAGATTAAACATACCTTAATCAAAGATTAGTTTGCACCACGACTCCCCTTGAAGAGGAGGTCGAAATAGCCTACTGGTTCTACTTTTGAGTCTGCGGATAGAGTCCTAAGCGTCTTAATGAAAACGAACGATCCACATCTCTAAAAAACTGTTTCTTTATGGAAACTTTGATCGAAAACAGATCGAGTACATTGTACACGAAAATTTGGTTTTATCGGCTCAAATGAGTTTATAATGTAAAATGGCCAGTGTCGAGCGTCAGCCCTTCGTCTTTGAATCTCAATCAACTGTTTATAAAACCAAATTCAGTTCGTGTATCACTCAACCCCCAACGCGGCACTACAGCTTCTTATAAAACTAACCTCCAGTACAATGAAATGTGTTTGCTGAGTGTTGCCACACCCTTAAGACGAATTCTTTGCTAAAACATTTGCTAACCACTTATCTACAGCAACCCTTTCTGACTGTACAGCAATCCTTGCTCTTTGTTCCATTGGCTGCTGCAGTTTTTCTTGAAATTGTTTTACTCAGGATATCATAACAATAATCTTCAGGGTTCATTGGATCCCATATGGCTGGCGAGGTCTCGTCTGTTTGAAATCTTCAAGAGAAAACATGAAAATCAAAAAAATTATCAGTAACCTATCAACTGTAAAGATGAAAGAGCAATGGTGGCAAGTTGAGAATATAAAATAATTTTCAAAGATTTTAAGTGTATTTGTCGCTTTAAATGAAAATTTGGCTTCATTTTTGATTTGATTTGGTTTGATTTAAGAATTGTAAAAAATTTCAAACTGTAAAGGTTATTAATGTAAGGCCCATTTGATTATATTCACATTCTAATTTGCCAAATTAGTAATAAATTATTATTATTATTATTATTATTATTATTATTATTATTATTATTATTATGCAGTACAAACTATCTGTATGCTATACAGTTAAAAGGAACACAGGGCGCCAAGGCGTGGCCTGTGCTCTGGTTAGTGAAACTAGATTTAAAAGGTAGTGTGCAATTAAAAAGTAAGGTTTAAATATGTATATGTATACATATAAACTAAACTAATTTACGCTAAAATATGCTAAATGTTCAAAGTTCTAGAGTTATTATTATTATTATTATTATTATTATTCACCCCAGGACAGTAAAGAGAAATCAAGATATTGTTTTAAGTAAAAACGTGATACTTCATGAAGTCCAAAACACGTAATAAGTTAAAAGAGCACTGTGCTGCTATTTTGGTCGACTGTAAGATGCTAAAAAATGTCTTTAAATCAGGAAAAACCCAAAACTAATGAAGCAGTTTTATTTACTCAGGACTGTGTTACTACACTGAGACTTGATACTTTATCCTTCTGTTACAAATGGCAAGGATGGAAATGGATTGCATTTTGAACAATTTAGCCAAATTCTCACACATTAACTTGAAGCCATGGCCAAAAAATGTACTATGACTGACTTTTCTTGCAAAAAAATATTGATTGATATCTTTCTCCTACATTTCAAGGAATGTTTCGGCATGAGTTAAGGTCATTAAGTAGCATTTCTGTAAAGTTTGGGCCGGAAAACAGTAAGGTCCCCATGACAGTTCCCCTTTAAAATATAGCTTGTGGTTAACAACTTTCAAAGTCTTCATAAGCTTCTTCATCATTGGATTCCTTTTCAATCACCAGGATCTGATGACGGTTTATCCAAACCACATTACATATTTTAGAAAGCATCAACTGTTTACTTAAAACATTATCTTGACCACTGCTGCTTGACAACCTTAGAAACTTGGTATTAACATTACTTGCAACTTACTTCATGATGTTGCTAAAGAAGTTAATTGCTCTCTCATTCTCTGAAACACAAGTGATCAAGAAACAATATTTAAAAAAATTCAGAACTTGGTAGAAATTTTTAGCAAACATTAGATGGATAATTTGTCTCCAATATTCACTCTCTTTGATCAATATGTCAGGAAAGAGGTAAGAGAAGAGATGAGGTAAGATGAGATAAAAACCGAAAGCCATGCAACATGGCCATTTGTGCAAAATACCAAGAAATGGTTTTTACAAAGACTTGTACTTTTTAACAAGGATAAGAGATCAAAAACAGAAAATGGCAGTTTAGAACATACTTTTAAAAACAGTCAGCATTACTTTTTTCATCTGTGCTCTGGAAACAAAGAACAAAAAATAGTTAAAGTAATATATACCAATATATGAAATACTGAATGATAGATACCACTGCATTATACATAAATCCAGAAAAGTTATGCCATGGTCTTAGCTAAAACCGTGCCCCCAAATGTCTGGCTTATACCCCTGCTGGGGTAAATTTTATCGCTGTGTGTCCATGGCGCCGAACATAACCGATGAATTAAGTCAGGCAAAAGAGTGGTGTCTGAATCAGTTCAGTATGGCAGTTTTAATTCGGTGTGGCAACGTTGTTAAGTTTGACAAGGTCTGACGCATTATTCAACACTGGAGTGGCAACTGATTCATACAGCGCTCTTGTCATGTGCCAAATCAAATGCATAATTATGACTATGAAAAATGTATAATGCCTTCTCTGTATGTAAAATACATATTAGGTTCAACACATGGTACACTGTCTGAATCAGCTGTTGCGCCAATGCCCCTGCTAAGTCAAAACCTAATTCAATTAGGTTTGCCACACGAGTGGAGCGGCATCTGAACCTGGCCTTAGTCGAAAGTAAAGCATTGAAGCAATGGTGTATTTGAGTTGGAGTGCGCTGATAGAGAATTTTCACATCTAATCATTTATTCTGTGGAGAAACTGGCCCAGTAGGGATATTTTCTGTGGATTCATTTGCTTTGGAAGATGGGCACTCTCAAAATTTTAGTGTTTAGCCTCGTCCTTTCTTTTAGCGGTAGAGACACAGGAAAGGATAAGTAACCAAAATCACCGATGGGATGACCACCTGTCCCCTAGATCCTCTATCAGTCATGGAAACCTCTTGGGAGGCCACACTGTACCAGCAGGCGTGGAAAAGGGATTGACAGAAACTAGGGGTAACCAACCTATGAGCCATCATTTCCAAAATCTGCATAAGGAACTTGCCAAGTCCTCTACCTCTGGTATTAGATTCCACTTGGATTTCATAGCTGAGAGCGAGAGACAAAAATTATGAAATAAGTGCCATAATTTCCAGCTGAGTTTTGTAAAGCCAAAAGCAAAGCAGTTGCTGCTTATTACTTTGACATAAGGATAATAAAAGGCTGACACCCTGCCTGTTATCCAGGGAGTAGAATGTGATGTCTAACCAAAATTTCTACAATCTTGGACAAAACTGTTGAGAACACTAACAACCGAGTTTCACCACTCTCTCCCCCAATTCAATGTTGTTTGTGGCTCCTAAACATTTCCCTTAGAATTGCAGCTTCCTAAATTCAACATTGAATAGGGGGAGGGGGAGGGGGAAGTTACCGTAGTAATATTGTTGAGCCAGAGGTTTTCGTAAACGATTTTTGGACATAAAGAAGCCAGTTTTCTCAAGTAGTTTTGTTCAAGATTGTAGTTATCTTACTACAATGGTACAGGGTTCTCCTTTTATGCAGGCAACAGACACTTTTTGCCAACTGTAAACAACAAATTCACTGGCAACTTTGTCTTACACTGTCAAAAGATATGAAAAAGATGTCATAATTTTGTGTGATTTATCCATGTAGTCACCATCCTTCGACTCACAACTCTGTTTGAAAAGCAAAACCCTGTTGTAACCTACAACTTGTTGAGTACTTCCTCATCAGCTCATTCTTGGAACAGTAATAGAAGATGTCCAAACCTACCAATAAAGTACTTCATCCCCTTCCTCTAAGTCATATCTAAAATGGGAAAATCCTACAGCTTTTCCACATTCAGTTCTGGCCATCAGATACCTAGCAGTTTTAACATAAAAGAACTTTCATGAGGTCTGCTAAAAATAAGAACCCAGAGGACAAGTGAGCCTGGAAAATGAGGCATAAAGGTAAGAAAAAGTATACACATGGAAACAATGGCCTGTTTCTCAAAAGTCCTGTAAACTTTACAGGCCCAAAAAGCTATTTTAAAAACTGCAATCGCCTTATTCTAAAAACCTAGCCTTTTACAATGATTTCAAGATACCAAGGGACAGATTTGCTGTAAAATTTCATTCCCGAAAACATCTTCATTTTGGAGATAGGTAGAAAATTTTAGCACCCGAAATTGGTCTGACAACTTTTGGGAGGTTGGAGAAACAGGCCCCAGAGCTTTAAACTAAGTTGTTACATTACAAGGATTTTCAGTTTCTATATAGAAACTACCAGTAATTTTGATTTAGTTACCAGGCTTTGTCCTCTGTCATTTCATCCCTTTTCTTTTTATCACTCCAACCCCAGGTGCTATCTTCATAACTGCAAATTAAAGCAAAATTTATGTTCAGGGAGTGCACTACAAAATTGATAACTAAAATATTAAACAAGTACATATAAATAGTTGTTCTTGTGAGGCTAGCACAAACAGTGTAAACCCAACCAAAATGGCAGAGCATGACAAACCCTTCAAACTGAATGTGGGGAGATAAGGGAAGGAGGCAAGTAATTTCTGAACAGATGGAAGGAAAACCATAAGTATTGCTGACTATTTTCTTAATTATTCACCTTGGTAATGTGTCAAACACATCAACAAAACAAATTTGTCTCCTTATGATTATACTATTTTTGTGGTTCTTCTACAATTCAAGCAGTGAGACCCTGGATTCCAGACTTACAGTTGCTGCATGTTGTGTTTTGTGAGGTAAAATGCCCAGTCAATATCTTCTTTACTCATGTCTGTCACTCGCTGGCACACCAGATGGAGATTCAACCTAATGATGAATTATTAAGGAAACAGTTTTCAACATCGTGGAAGATGATTCCCATCCTGCTTTGAATGGTAGCTGAGTTAACTCTTCAAACCCTAATATTAACGTGTATACTCTCCAAACTGCTCCATGCATTTTTTTATGGGAGTGGTAGGGAGAATCTGTTAAACAATCAAGACCTTTGTTACTTGTTGATCATTTCCCTTTTTCTCACAACCTTTATGTTTGATTGAGCAGTGTTACCATAAGGAGAAATTCTCTATGACTTTTAGGAGTTAAAGGGTTAATCATTTGTCTAATAATATTATTTTGTCATATACATTGTAGATGCGCAACACAATGTTTGCTGATTGGAGGATTTTGATCTTTGTTGTTCAGACAAGAAATTGTTCCCTTGGCAGTCTGCTTTGCTACCAATCAGGTGCTACAGTGATTTATTGTTTGATCGCGGGCATCCATGCTTAAGGAATTTCTAGTCTGAACGACAAGAATCGAAATCATCCAATCAGCAGCAGTCCAAGCAAGAAGCAATGTGCACCAAACACCACCAACCACAGGCTAGATATACTGCCACCAGTTTAGATGTACAGCCAGTCACCACACTTGCCTGGCAAAGACCAACAGTGTACATGCACATGAATAAATTGTGATACAAAAAAGTGATTAACTCAGCTATCAAAACATAATGTTTCCTTTATTTCACACATACAGCCTAATGCTTTATGAGCATCATCCTCAGGGGTTTCATTTGAGGTCAGATGCCAGATGTAACATCCAGTTGTTTCACATGAAAAGTCCGGTAGAAACATCTGATGGTTCACTAGATATTTTATATTATTATTTCTGAGTCGGACGTCCACTTGTTTAACCTGTGAATCCAGTAGTTTAAAATGTTAATGAAAACCCTACATCTTTACTTGTCCTGTACAGAGTGCATAATACATGTTTCACATCAACAGCACAAATGTACATTTCAAAGAACTCTCATCATCCACTTCAGTTAACTTGTTTTTTTACTGTATTTATCTCTCATTACCCCTTATAAACATGGACTACATTTTGTTGTCCATTCTTCCAATCTGACAACCTTTTCATACTGAATGGCTTGCTTGAATTAATTGAAAATGAGAAAGAAAAAGTCTTTCATACATATTTAAGTTACTCACCCATTTCGATTGAAGGTTTTAAAAGCTGTTAATGGTGCCAAAGGATCTTCCGCCTGACAGAGAAAACAACAATGATGAACAGTTCACGTCAGAATCTACCGCCGGCAGACTCAGTAACTAAACATTTTAGCTTTGTGGACAGTTCTTTTACCTCATTAGCAGTATCAACAACAGCTTGAGCAGCACTAGCTCTGGCCATTTCCTGCAAAAAAGGACCTTATTAGTACTGTAATCACTTTTGATCAACCACAAGTTATGCACCTATCAGTGGTTTGCCCCAGGATGAGGAGGGCAAGCAACCCCAGGTTTTCAGGTTTTCAAATGACAATTTCCCCACCCTTAGGTCTCCATTAGGTGTCAAATTCCCACCTGAATACTTCTTTCAAACACCCAGGGCACAGCTGTGGTTGTCAAAATCCCTACCCAGGTGGGGCTTCACAAAATCAAATTCCTGTGGTTGCCCCCTGCCTCCCCCATCCTGGGGCAAACCATTTTTAGGTGCATTAAGCTATCAATCCAAGATGAAACTCACTGATGCTGGAAAGCTTAGGTTAAACCACTTGAATTATACCTCTTTCCTTTTGAGCTTTTTCTCTTTGCCTTTGCCCGATTTCTTCTATAATCGAAAAGGTCACAAGTTAAACACGTCCATAGTTAACTAGATTTGAAAACTGACAACTCTGTGCAAAAGGGTTTATGCACTTATCATTGTCAAGCCCGAGGGGGGGGGGGGGGTTGGGCAACCCACGGGAATTTGACTGTCACATATATCCCCAGGGTAGGGATTTTGATCAGACATCGTGGCCCCAGGGTGGGGAATTTTATTGCTTTCCTCTTGTGTGCAACAAGGACTGAAGGGGATTTTGATACTTTTGACAATTATTTTTTGCCCGGGGGTGGGGATTTTGATAATTTTTTTCAGAAAACGTCAAAATACCCACCCTATGCCCGACCACCCCCCCCCCCCCTCCTTGGGCTTGACACTGATAGGCGCATTATGCACCAGTCAATTGAAACCCCCACCCCCCAGGTCCCGGGGAAGGGTGGGGGAAAATAGGGGCATCGAATCACTTTTGAACAACAAGCTGTCCCCTGGGGGTGGTGCATTTGACTGTTTTCGACCGCGGTTCCCGTCCCCACCTCGGGCAAGAGTGGAACTGGGCACTAGTACTTCACATGGAACTTCCAAGATGGCGGAAGGCGAAAGAAAGGTACGTAACAGTGGTTTGAATCCACGCATATCATGCTTTTACTTTACCATCCACTGCAATTGATATTCAATCTGAATCAAGTAATTTGTTTTCTATTGTTTGGATGTATTATTTACATTTAATTTCCATTGAAATTCAAATGGTATGCATGGGTAATGATGCGGAAAGGTCAGGTCATGAGCTGTTCTCTTCTTTGATTTCCTAGTAGTATCAGCTTTCTTGCCCCAGGGGTAGTGGCGTTTGATCTGAACTCCAGCCTCAGGGGGTAGGGATATTGATGCCTTTTGACCAGAGCCTATGTCAAATCCCCCACCCTTCCCCGGGACCTGGGGGGTGGGGGTTTCAATTGACTGGTGCATTACCTCGGTGTAAAAATCTGGTGACGTTTTCTTTGTTTTATGTGGTATTGTTTTGCTGCACACTATTGTTTATAATGTTTTTTTTGTTTGTTTTGTTTTGTTTACGTCATTCGTGAGTTTCACAGGTTTTTACACCGAGGTAGAGCCGTGCAAAAGTCTTGGCGACAAAGTACACCTATTTTTGCCAAGTAACATCAATCTCAATAAACCAACCACAAAATGTAACTTACCCCCATTTTCGCTCAAGACAAGGAACTTGATTACTTATACTTCAGGTATTACAATTAGAATTCCCAACTGAAATCAGATTAAAGACAAAAATCGTGAAACCTTTACAATCACTTTTCCCGCGCTACTGCGTCCGCCATCTTTGATTCATAACGCCTAGGCTGAATGCTGGGAGATAAATTTTTCGCCCCAGTGTCCACACGTTTTGAAAGTCAATGACGTCAATTGGAAAGACGAAGACGTGAAAGAGATCAAAATTACTAACTCAGTGAATTTTACATACATGACCTAGACTTGTGAAACGGCGATTTCAAAAGGTGTTTAGGACGTCATGTCACAGGAAGAGAAAGCAATTGGGCTCATAGCTCAAGCAGAGAAGAAGGTGAAATCTTCACAGGGATTTTTAGGCGGATTATTTGGGTAGGTTCATAATTTGAGGAAAGCTCATCCGAAGGGTGGTAAAATTTTACGGCGGTTCTGAACACAAAGAGGATTTTTTCCGTGATTCCAGGGGAGCTTCGAAGCTGGAAGATGCGGCGGAGATGTACATCCAAGCAGGAAATTTGTTCAAAATGGCACAGAAATGGAGTGGTAGTTATAATAATTATGTTTCTGTTTTCTCAACTCATCCCAGTTGTCTCTCGGTTGTACTACCGGAGGGATGACTGGAAGTGGAATATCAATTAAAACAAGGTGCCGAAGTCCTTGAAATATCTTCTCTCCTTATTCAGAGTTAAACAGGAGTAAATGATGTTACTTGATTATAACTGAGATAACCCTTGGGCTTGTGGTAACATGAATCACTTGCCAGGGGCATGGGTCTAGTCCACACAGAAGGCAAAGAGAGACCTTTTCTGTTGCCTCATATTGCTTTCTTCATCATGAGCTAAACTTAAAACAAAAAACAAAAATAGAAGCTTCCAAGAGCCCAAAAGATCCAAATAAAATGCACAAAGCCACTGCTAAAATTACCATGCTCCACACCTTTTGATTTACATAATTAATATTCATAACCATAAACTGCTTTAAACACAAGAGGACGTCATGAGAGAATTTAAAAGTGCTCACAAACTTGAGATGCAGGATGCAGATGACTTTGGGGCCTCTTAAGCACCCCTTGCAGATGACTCCTGCTTTTCTAGTTCTCTTGCAATAAACATTTTATAATCACAGGCAGTTTATTTACTGGTGCCTTGCTTTGTAATAAAACTATGGCCAGAGTTTTGGATGAAAAACAGTGGTTTTTGTATGTCGAACCTCTTTTCTGTTTTGTGTTTATAGGTGCCGGTAAGGCATTCATGGAAGCTGCCCAATTGCAAATTAACTTACAGTCCAAACATGAGGCAGGGCAGCGTTATGTGGATGCAGGCAACTGCTTTAAAAAAACTGATGTGGAAGGTAGGTTACCTCTAGCCTTTGCTTAGCAGTAGGGGACTCCACTATGGCACTTTGTTGTTAACAGTATTGTTGGCCATTCTTGTTGATACAGTATCGGTATATCCAGTGTATCAACTTTCAGGCCGCGCAAGCTTCCCTTGACTTGTAATGCTGTATCTTTTAATAGGCTACTTCCAAAATACATGTATCAAAATTCCAGTTGATGATAGCAAGGCCCAGAGGACAAAAATCAAGGAAAATGAAAGTTATATATTTTAATCATCTTTTACTTTCCTTGCAAAATAAGCTGAATTTTGATGTTTTGAAGGTAGTCTATTGTTGTTTAGTTATGCTTGACATCATCTCATCTTTTGTTTTGCAGAGGCTGTAAGAGCTTTTGAAATGGCTATTAACATTTACACAGACATGGTAGGTAACTATTATGTTTACATGATTTGTTTGAGTTACTGTTACACATCCTAACCATGTTATTTACAAACAATTTAACCTGATCACTCCTCACTGTTAATGTCAATACACTATACGCATACAAATATACTGTGCATACAGTGTAGTTGTAGCATGACTATCTTGCACCCTATTTTAGGTTATTTTTGCTTTTGTGAAGTTTACTTAAGTTAAATACATGTGGCCTACAGTCTATAGCATTGTCCAACCATTGCCATGTGGTTTTTGCAGATTGTGACTCTTCTAAAAGTTAATTTTGTAAACAAGGGACTGTGAGAGGTAGCAGAAGTTTTGAGGTGGAAAAACCTTGTCCATAGCCATGTCCAGACTTGTTAATGAATTGACTGTAGGAAATGGCAAAGCAATGGGGCTGTGAGAATCAATGGCAGGTCACTTGCAAATTAAGTGACAAATCTGTGTAGAAATGAAAAATGGTGTAAACCTTGATGATATAGTTTTTGGGTGACATCTTCAGGATCACTGGCTTAGGTCATCTCTTTTTGTTCTTAATTCTGATTGTCATCAATATCTCACCAGGCAAAAAGATAACTTACACCTTCATACTCATAAATGTTCATTTTCTCTTCGGGTACAGGGTCCTCAAATTTGGAAGGCCATTCCTCTCTCACTTCGTAATTCACTTACTCTTTCTAGCTATAAACATAAACTTAGAGATTATTTTCAATCATTATAAGCTTAAACTAAGTAGAACTCAGGTTTTTGTTATTTTGCTTAATTATAGGTAGTAATAATTCTTTATATGTTGTAATAGTTTGCCTTTTCTTTGTTAATTTTGTAATTTATTATAAATTTCTATTCTCATTTGTAACTTAGCAGCTCATTGTAACTCTCTGGCCTATGCCATATAAGCCTCTGGCTTTGGCATCTTATTATCGTTAACTTTCTGTACTTTGCTTTCTGTACTTATTTATCAATAAATACTACTTAACATTTAAAACACAAAGGTTGTACTTATCAAGTTTTGAATTCTTTTTCTTTGTAAGGGTCGGTTTACTATGGCTGCCAAACACCATATTACAGTAGCTGAGATTTACGAGGGAAATGCTGTTGATTTGGAAAAGGTGATGAATTCAGATAGCATTTTTTTATTTAAGGGAACCAGCCATTTAAACCCTTCTGCACATTCAGTCTTGGAAACAGCCATTTCTTGCCCAAAACCTGAATTTACGCTCATATTAAGCAACTACAGTATGTTTACTGCAAAGCATCAGCTTGGAGGTTCAACTGTTATTCATTTTCATCTGATTTGGTTGAAGAAGCCTAATGATTTAGTGAAAGCAGCTCCTTTAATATTTTCATAATGTACTGGTAGATTTTGTGGTTCAATTTTATCATTGTTTAAAATTTCATTTTCCTTTGTTTTGGGGTATGGTAATGAGTGATAAGTTTGAAACAAAGGAAAATAAAGTGGGTGTTTTTTGTGTAATTTTATTTTTTGCCATCTGGCTAAGTTTTGTTTGTGAGAGTTTCTAAAATTTTGTAATCAGCTACAAGATCCATTGACTGAAATGTGCTAAACAAGAAACTTTCATAATCTCTTCTTAGGCAATATTTCACTATGAACAGGCTGCTCAGTATTACAGAGGGGAAGAGTCAAACAGGTGCAGTGAATTCTGTTTTGCAACTTATATTTGCATCGAAAGCATAGGTTGTTTGTCAGGGGAGCAGGAATGGCACAGTGGTGAGAGCACTCGCCTCCCACCAGTGTGGCCTGGGTTCAATTCCCGGCGTTGGTGCCATACATGGGTTGAGTTTGATGTTAGCTCTCCTCTCTGTGCAGAGAGGTTTTTCTCTGGGTACTCTGGTTTTCCACTCTCCTCAAAAACCAACATTTCCAAATTCCAATTTGATCTGGAATGCATGGACATCTTTGAGTGAGTTCTCTTGAGCTCTTGAGTGTTCCATGGGTAAACAAATTACAAATTAACATTTACATTTTTTTGTACTTTGAGAGAAATGGTCTTCATTTCCTAAAGTATGAGCTACATCAGCTTGCACTTACAAAACAATCCCCCACATTAATCCTTTGGAGATTATACGTTAAAGTGCACCTAACTCCAAAATATATTTTCCCTAAAATATATCTTTGCAGTTGTTGGAAAAGCATTGCATTCTTTTTTGTTCTTTTTGGCCAAATGTTGGCTTTTTATAGGCTTCCAAACTTAGAAAAAAGTAAGCATCATTTGGTACACAACCAAGTGAGAAGGGGCGTGGGTCTATTCTTGAATTGACATAAAAAACTGCTTTGCATGCATGTTTACAAAGACTTAATACAATGCAAATCAGTTTCAGTTTTGCAACATGGACTCAACGAGAATCCCTGTCATATTTGTCATAGTAAGGATGTCCATTCATGTCTCGTTTGCATTATCTAATGTTACAAAATATTATAACAGATGGACATCCTTGTTGCATTCTATGAACTGCATTTTTTACAATTTTGTTTTGTTTTTCTTTTTTTAAATTCTTTTTTTTTTTTATCTTGTAGCTCTGCAAACAAGTGCCTATTGAAAGTAGCAATGCATTCAGCTCAGATGGAGGAGTATGCAAAGGCTCTAGAGATTTATGAACAGGTTAGTTGTGTTTCTTTTACATTGTATTGTACTCTGGTAAAATACTTTTCATTTTGGTGTTGAAATTTGATTTCTGGTTTCCTGTTAAAGAATGAAAAGATCTTGAAAAAATGCCAACCAAGGGTGCCAAGTGGCCAACGTACCTGGCTTCTGTGATAAACACAACCATGACTTGTCCCATTCTCTGTGACTAGATGCTGCCAACCCAAATGTCCAACCCCATAAGCTAATCTACCCACTATTCAACGGGTATATGCTTGACAGACTTAATAAATTATACTTACTTGTCCAGAAGGCATGATCAGTCATAAACTAAATCGAAATCACTGTAAGTTGCCATTTTACCACTCTTGTCATTTTAGATGCATCATCCAGCTAGTTGCTAAATATCAACAATATACTTCCACTTAGCATCACATTTGGGAACCCTGGACATCGTCCATATGAAGTGATTTAGTTAAAGTTTGACAGTCAATAGAGACATGATTTTAAAATCCCAGGTTGCTGCCGATGCTATTGAGAGTTCACTACTGAAGTACAGTGCAAAAGAGTATTTCTTCAAAGCAACTCTCTGCCACATGTGTATTGACACAGCTGAAGCTCAGAGAGCAGTTGACAAATACTGTGACATGTACCCTGCATTCCAGGACACAAGGGAGTGTAAATTAGTCAGGGTAGGTGGCAACGTTGTTATCTTATTTACTCCATTCAAATAATTATACATACCAGTTATGCAATGTTTTGTGAGTGGTACAGCTGTATACACTATACCCAGAAATATCCCACAAGTGACTTGATTTTTCTGTTTACACACAAGCCTTTATTGTACCAGTAAGCGCATACAAACCTGTGAAACTCCTTATTATTACTTGCAGTTATTTTAGAAAAGCAGTAGACCACATTTGCTATAGGTTTCCTGACATAAACAACCCACTGGGGATGTTGGAAGAACACTTGAAATTATTCGCCTTCAGCTCATTATATACAAGCTTTTCTCATGTTCTGCCAACATCCTGCGTGGGTTTTTGATGCCAGGAAATCCTAGAAAAATAATGTGGTCTATAAGTATTGCCTAACTCTTTTGTATCCTTGTTTATGTTTATTTTTTGCAGGCTCTCATCGTGGCTCAAGAAGAACAGAATGCAGAATCTTTTACAGAAGCTGTAGGTTGCTCTTGTTTCAAATGTCATTGACCCCTAAGAGTGTTTTGAGTCATCTTGAGAGGCAGTGGGAAATTAGATTTGAGGCATGTTTATAAACTAGACATTCACCCATGTGAGTGAAAATTTTTTTTTGGTCACTAACATTACCCAGCTTTCCCTATCATCCTCCTATGTGGGAGATATACTACAGCTAACCAGTTCACAGTTTTGTTTGGCTGCAGATATAAGGCACTGGAGTATTGTTCTCCTTTTCAGGTTGTAACTGGTAAAATGTGCCGCCTGTAATACCACTTATTGCTGCCTAAAATCGCTTCAAAGCAGGCATAATAAACATGGTTGTGACTGCTCTACCAGTTAAATGAAAACCTCGTTCACCCGTTGTGCTGAAAACAAGGGAGAACACCGCTGGAGGGGTTGCTAATTGTAGCCTGTGTAGTGGGCACTGGAGAAATACTGGGCATGACTTAGAGTGCCACATGTATTGAGGAGACTTGCTTAGAGAAGGAAGCATTTTCATATCCCCTTCATTGTTCCTAACTCACACCCCATATCTCTGTAGTGCCTGACAGTAAAATGGTGATATAAGGCTAGAAGGACAGCTTTGTTTCCCAGAAAGCTTGAAAATAGAGACAACAAGATAATTTGAAAGTTTTCTCCTCTATTGTTGTATTAAGGAAGTGAGGGTGGAGTTGTAACTCGGGATCTTCTTTGATTTACCATAAATATGTGGCCGGCACCACTGTACTGTTTTCACCCAGCCAGATCTGGCTGTGTGTTCAATACCTTGTTGCAGTGATCTTTGAAATGTTGTAATTTTTCTTTTTGGTTGACAGGTTAAAGAATACGACTCCATATCAAGATTGGATCAATGGCTAACTACCATTCTGTTAAGGATCAAGAAAGGAATGAATGAGGAACCAGATTTAACATAGATTCAGAGTGATGCTGGAGAGAAGAAATGCCCATTCATCCCACTAGTTCATAATTTATTCCATTCCAACAAAAATACACTCTGATGCCTATTACCATCATTGTAGAATTTGTATAATTGCATAAAATTGGCTGGTAATTTTAGTCTGGTAAAAATTAGGATGCTTGAAGACTTAATCGTATGAAACATCCCAACAACAAAACACTGGAAATATTTTTTTTGGGAACTTTGAAGGAAAACTCATCATCCAACTAAAGGGGATTACAGCAACGTAGCAAGGAAATTTGTTTTGTTCTCACATATACCTAGTATTCAGGTACAGCAAAATAATTTACATTGTAAACAGTGTACTGTAGCAAGCAGTGATTGAACGTTGTCAAAAGATTACTTTATAAAAAAATGTTTACGTCAGTCAGTTATACCCTAAAAGTGCGAATATGTGTCCAACACCACCCCCTTAACAAACCCTCCCCCCCCCCCGTCCCATCTTAGATGCAGGAACAAATTATTCTGCCAGTGAGTCCCTAACCTTGAGTATAATCCAATTGAATGTTTAGGTTAAGTGTGTTAAGCTGTTTTTTGTATTACCAATGCAATATTTACTATAACTTCACCCTTTTACTCCCAAAAATAAGCTATACACAAAAAGGCATTTCTCCCCCCCCCCCCCCCACCTTTTTTCCCTTCAACCAAAAGAAAGCAAAAATTTATTTGAATTAATGCAAACCCTTGGCGTTGATGTCTAGTGATGTCCCCCAATCACACTGAACTAATGCAAGTAGTACATAAAATCAATCAGAACTTTGGAAAAGCGAACCTTGGGCAACCTTAAATTGCTCTCTCTGGTGTCTTCAGAGTCCAGTATTCTCTCAGTCTGTCATTTTTTAGTCAGTAGTGAATACTTGATAACTCTTCCTCAATGCCAATCTTGTGTCAGCAATAAAAATAATGTTTTGTTATAAGGGCAGTTCATTCTCTCGAGTGTGTTGATGCCTTTTTTTCACAGACGAGAAAAAATATTTAACTCCCTCTGCTGCTGAATAAGACGTTTACCCAGTTCAACTGAAATGTAAGGCTTTCACTCTTAAATCGCAATCAGAGGTTAATACTCCTTCCCTCTTCCACGTGTACAAGAGTGATGCATAAATGTTGCATAAATGATCACCCTCTATCGCAAACATACTCAAGATCTGGACTGGTACTACTTGAATGTCTGGGAGGCATGACTAACAAACCATTCGGAATGGGACGCTCCCCGTGGTACAGCATTTTCCCGGTCGAATATAATCAGGACTAAAACTCCGAATGAAGAGGGCTTTTTCCCCGGAACGTACATGGTTTGACAGGTACCGTTTGAGATGGTACAGGAATCTGATTCCAGTCATTTCAGGTGACGTGTAAGAGGAATCCCGTAGAGAATTCCCCTCTTTCGGAAAAGTTTCAGTCGAACGATCTAAACCATTTCAATTTTCAGTCAAAAGTTTCAGTTTTCGTTGTGCTGTCTTGACGAAAAGTAGACGACCAGTGTCCTGCTTCAGTCTTTGAACTTCAGTTTCACTGGTAAAGGTATGGTGTCTTAAGAGGTATGCAACCGGCGCCTTTTCGCGGACATAACGAAAGTTTCTCTCAATGCTTTTGTGAAAAGCTCGTGTTATTTACTCATTAGCAAAGCTTATGACAATGCAAACGAGAATTTTAACGAATATTTAGTTACTGACAGCCGTCTCCTCTCCCTAACCCGCACAGGGCGCGGAAGAGGGAAACTCTTCATAGTTACTTCTAAGTAGTATGTTAAAATCCACTTAGCTTTTTAAGTGGCTGTGCTCTTTTTGTTTTCAAACTTTCAGCTTAAATTCTGTTTTATTTTATAAACTGTAATTCAAGAGTACAAATGAAGATTGTTGTTGTTGTTGTTGTTGTTGCCGCGCTGCAGCTGGTAAAAGCGTTGGTCGCTGATTTCCCGCCCTTTTTCCTTCGTCGTTCGTTTCAGCAGAATGTGGTTGGCCTAGCGAAGTGATTGACGGTCAATGTACCAATCATGTCGCTACTGAGTGAGCTGTTGAGCGAAATCGGTGGAAACGGCGGGAAATGCTTCAGTTATAAATTAAAGAGCACAATTCAACGAAATTAGAGGAAATTATGCTGCGTTTCTCAGCTGTAGCTTCACTACTTCGCCTGCTAAGAAAGTGTAACCTTCAATAGGTGAGTAACACATTCTTTGGCTTTACATTTTAGGCGACTTGCTCAAGCAGCAGCGGTGCTGCAATGATTCAGTTCGGCGCAATCCTAAGCGAGTGAAAACATAAGACAACACCTTTCACACTATCTGAACACCAAGGAAGTTAACTTAGGGCAGACCTTCCAACCTCTGAAACACCCAAACCTTGAGATCCCAAAAATTTACTTGAAGAAACCTTGGGATTTGGGTCCCAAACCTTGAGAATTTCAAATTTTCCTCCATCTTGAACACGTGGCATGCTATCACGCGCGAATACACGCGTGGACACTCGATAGTCGATTATCAATAAACGCGCACTAGAGCAACAAACGTTTTACTATTATTTATAGACTATAATACGTAAAAATTGTAAATTAAGTTGATTGAACTGAGATGAAAAGACATGAAAATGGTGATAAAGACAGACTGAACACATAAATTTGATTTCATTTTAGGTTGTTTTTGATTGAGATTGCCATTTTATTGATTTATTCAATATTGTGAAAAACCTTGAGATTCAGAGGCTAAACCGTGAGACCGTGAGATGACACCTTAAACCGTGAGTCTCACGGCCAAACCGTGAGAGTTGGAAGGTCTGTTAGGGACTTGTTCTTAGGAGGTTATTTGAGTTTCGTTTGAAAAGCTCATCAAGAAGATTCGCAAAGGCAACTTATATCACAAGCTTCTACGCTGATACTTGTCACTGGACAAAATATCGATCTACACTGCCATGTCATAGAAAGTACATTGCCCTTCATTGCCCTACATATTCAAAGCGATGCACTATGGGAATGTCCGGTGGAATAATATTTTCACTTGCATGCAATAATAATTGGTCTAAACGTATCACGTGACTGAATAGACCCGGTGATAAAATATTTTAAGGATAATCAGAAGACAAAGCCTCCATTTGGTTTTAAAAAATTGCCTGGATATTTGTCCTTGGACATTCCCAGTTCCCTGAAGCTCACAGTTTTCCTTGAGCTTCACTCTCTGAAAGCTGTGAGTTTGTTGGAACAGGCAATGTCCACAGACAAATAACCAACCATATTTTCTCACCAAATGGAGGCTATTGTCTATCTATAATCCATCAAATGTTTCCACTCACATGTGATTGGCCTTAACGCGTCACATCACTGTATGTACCCCAGTTAAAACTGGGCAATATCCAGTGATCGATATTCCCCAAATGCTTGTTGCGAAAAATATTTGAAGGATATCAATTACAACAGCTTCCATTTGGCTTTGAAAATATGCTCGAATATTTTTCCTTGGACATTATCAGTTCCTCGAAGCTCACAGTTTTCCTCAAGTTTTACTTTTGGAAAAATGTTTGCCTCTCGGAACAGATAATGTCCATGGACAAATATCCGAGCATGTTTTCGTGGCAAATGGAAACTATTGTTCATAACTATTGTTTTGTTAACAGCCTTTCTGCATTCTGGTTGGCTGTATTTTGTATGGCAAGTTATAAATAGCATTAACTTCACTCCACTGCCATAGCGTTTAAATAGATTTATAATTAAGAGCAACCAGAATACATCCAATAGTTAGAGTTACATTCAAAGACAGCTGTTGGTAGTTGGTCAAAAGACCCTTTATACATGATGTCACAGAACAAATCGTCAACCCGTTCCTTTTTGAAGCCTGACTAGTGTTTTACCTGAGAAGAAAAAGGAGTTCCCTTTCCTAATTCTCTCAAGACTGAACTCCAATTCTAATTTGTGGTATTTTCTACTTTGTAGCCAAAGAGATTTACACTATGAAAAATTAAATACCAGGCAAACTTTCAACATTAAGGATATATTTTATTCTCAGCTCTTGTAATACATTCTAGGAACATTCAATATAGAAAGAAGTTTTTCAAAGTCCATTTTCCTAAAACTACTACCTATTTGTTAAACCACATGCTGCCCTACAAAGAAGCACCTACACTGACCACAAAACCTTCTGTGTAATATAACAAGAGTGAACTAAAATAAATTATTTTAAAATCCTAAAAAAAGTGTGGCAGGAAGGCTTGTAAGTAAGCATACAACCAAGCAATGTAATTAATACAATGAAACTCAAGAAAATAGTTATATACACATAGTCCAGCATTTTTGAAATTGAAGGGCTGAGAGCATAACCGACCTATGTTGAAATTTAGGTCATTTTTCGATTTTGCTTAAAATTTGACATAGGTCGGTTATGCTCTCAGCCCTTCAATTAAAGTCCTTGCACCTTTAGTTCAACATATATTCTTCTTGAACTAAAATATGCACCACAACTTGTCAAACATCTTCCAC
This sequence comes from Galaxea fascicularis, assembly GCA_948470475.1. Taxonomy (NCBI): domain Eukaryota; kingdom Metazoa; phylum Cnidaria; class Anthozoa; order Scleractinia; family Euphylliidae; genus Galaxea; species Galaxea fascicularis. Next base: position 2,697,457 of record OX419342.1, on the reverse strand, counting down.
TGGATAGCTGTTTCAAATTTAAGGCAAACTGAGCCTGAAATGGCCACTGCAAAGACTCTGTTTAGGACTAGGAGTCAAGATAAAAAGTGTTTCATTTATTCAGGGCATGTAGGTTTTTATCACTGGATGAAAGTTTATACTTCTGCTGGTCATGCCACTCTCATTTTTTCAAGATGCAATTCCTAGCCATGTGCCTTTATAGCTAGCCAACCTGTAGCAAAAAGTACAGGTTGAAATAATCTTCAACAGCTATCCATGGACCTAACAAATCAAACATAAATTATATGAAAGCAACCATATCTCTAGTATAAAATGTATCAGGCAGAATGCATAAATATATAATTTAATGCTCTTTCCAAATAAAGCTTTTGACCTTTCCTTGACTATGCTAAAACCTTTGTCTGCATGTCATGATGCAGGTAAAAAATCCCAAAATATTCCAAGGTATGAGGTACTGTAAATTCTAAACATCAAGCTTTTGGCACACACTGCCTTTTTTGTCATGCACATGGAGATTTAAATTTCAAATGGGTTACTACAGCCTACAAGACTGTGTCCTTAGTTTTTTGTGAAGTAGACACCTTGTTTACTCCTCATTGTCAACTGATGCCTCAGCTGCATGGCAGGGTTGTAGCTAAGAAATTACTCAGCCGGTTTAGGTAGCAGTTGAGCCGGCTAAAAAGTCATTTGTCAGCATTACCGTGTGTTTGCTGGCCAAAATCCAACCAGCAATTACCTCTTTCTCAGCCGGCAAATTATGCCGGCAGCCAGCACTTAGCAACAACCCTGACATGGTATGTATATTCTGCACTGATCATTGTGGCCCTTGGTCAGGACATTGACTTTAACCATTAGCGGGGAATTTGTACTCTTTTGAACAATGATAACATCCCTGGGATTGAGCATTTGAACAGAAAAAATGAAGTGAGGTCAAATCCCCTGCCCATGGGATTTCTACTGAACATATTGGGGGCCTGCCCATTATTGTTACTACCGGTACATGTTCCACACTCTGGAATTTCATATTTTTTCCCGCTTTAGCAGGTAAAGAAATATTTTCAAAATAAAAAGCATAAACAAATGTTCTGGAAACAAAAAACTTTAAGGTAGAATAAAATTGCAATCATTAAAATGCTTCCTTTCATGGTTTCATTCAGAACAGGTTTACAGGGGTTTGCCAGCTCCTTGTGATACCCATGGTTTATGTGATTAATGAACATTAATTCATTTGAAAATTGTGAGCAAGCCTCACCATAAAAGGAAGAAACCCTGTGTAATGTAAGTTCAAATAAGAACAGAGCTTCATTTTGAGGGAGGGCTGCCAAAATGTGAATTGCAAAACCAAAGATTAAACCAGCTGAATAATTTCTTGACTACCGGTATGTTTGCTCACCACTTGTTTCATGGTTAAATTTCTCTTCCCTTCCCATGTAGGGAATTTCAATACATTTCTGGATCTCAAGCTCAACACACCCTCTTATGATAGATATTACAAATCTAAAAGAGTATTACAATCAGCTTTGTCCCAGAAACATTAGATCACTATCTTGGAAACTTTAGTTTGAAAATACAAAGCTACATTTTTGGTTATCCATTTTGTAGTTTGTCAGGACCCTAAAAGCCTGCCCTGATGTGGCAATATGTTTGTAATGAAGACAGTATAATATATATCATCCAGAGGAAGGTAAAAAAGAGTGAAGTGGGAAGTTTGAAGGCCTTTGCACCTCCAAGTTCTCCCCCAACCTTTTTACTTCTACGCAACATCATAACTGAGATAGCAAGAATGGCTGCAACACAGAAAACTACAACAGAAAAACCAAGAGATCCTGCTTTAACTTTGAAGGGTTCCCCTTTAGCTGCATTTGCTATTGCTGCTATAGACCAGGCAACTCCCAGTCCAAGAAAAACATTCACAGAGTTGCTACCAGTCACATTACCAATGGAGGAATCTGCGTATTCATCCCCAACAGCTGCAACTTTACTAGCAAAAGTATCTGTTGATGTAACAAACAGGAAGTGGAATGGAATCTGTAACACTACACAAGTGGAAAATAGGTTACCGTAACTGAATGATCATGCAAAGCAGCAAGATTTTAAATCTTTATGTCACCCAGCCAAGCAAAATCTTTACTAGTGGCAATTTAGTGACCAAACTCCAAGACTTGCTATGTTGGGCCACAAGGCAATCCTTCTGTTATTGATTTTGGCCTACAGTCTAAACTCCTGATGCACATAAGTGTCCATTTGTGACCCTATTTGGGAGAACCGGGTTTAATGAAAATTGCGTTGAATCATTTTTCACCGCAATGCATTTTGAAACGTTAGAATGCATTGAAGAACATTTCAATGCATTTTAGAACATTGGCAATGTTCTTCAACAGAACCGAGAAACATTCGAAACCGTTTGAAAATCATTTCAAAACATTCGGAAAACGTTTTCAAACGTTGACAGTTCGTTTCAATGAAACATGATTTCACGACGTTGGGAAGCATTCACAAAACATTGCCCAATTACCGGTATAAACTCTAAGTGGTGAAACAGAGAATTAACTCTGCAGTGTAAATTAAAGTGCTAGAGAAACCCATGAAAAACCCACTGGGCGTTAGCCCTAGTAAAGGGTATCAGGGAACCACACGAGGCAAAGAAAAAATTCTTATGACCTCGGTGGGAATCGAACCCACGACCTCCGGATTAGATCTACTGTCGCTCTGCCGACTAAGCTACGAGGTCGGACAGAGAAAGTCGAGGACGATTAAGGTGGTGAATCGCGGCGAAGAGAAAGTAAGGGTACATATATATGTTGTGCCGCGTAGCACTATAAACACAAGTGGTGAAACAGAGAATTAACTCTGCAGTGTAAATTAAAGTGCTAGAGAAACCCATGAAAAACCCACTGGGCGTTAGGCCTAGTAAAGGGTATCAGGGAACCACACGAGGCAAAGAAAAAATTCTTATGACCTCGGTGGGAATCGAACCCACGACCTCCGGATTAGATCTACCGTCGCTCTGCCGCATCGTCATCTACTCGTTCTTCATGGACTTTTCGTTAAGTGCACTGGTTTGAAGCTACATATTTTTGGAAAGTGTGTCATTTTTTCAACCAGGCGTGAGAAATTAGTCTCGTAGGCGTGAGTTGACGTGAGATCGAAGTTTTCAACCCGCAGGCGTGAGACTCACGCCTAAGGCGTAAGACTTGGCAGGTATAGTAACATGTAAGTTGAATTAGATCCGAGGAATCAGAAAACTGTTCGGCTGTACGGTTTGTTTCATTTTGTAAGTCTAAATAAAAAGACGCCAGAGGTGCCCTGAAGAATAAATTCGAAACCACGAGGTCGATGGGGCCTTGAGTGTCACCGCAGTATGGTATGCTCTTCTATCAAAGGGTATTACGACTGTGTACGTGTGTGCATGTGTTTGTGACTAAATATCTTACCTTATTTGAAATTAACAGATAGATTGATGTGAGCTTAAGACTTCCTCAGTTCAGCTTTCTTCCATGTGCAGAGTTTCCCTCGTGTCAACCGGCTTTCCTTCTTCCCAAGTATATTGCGGGGAATTGTTTACTCCGCGATTAACGGCCGCGCCAAACCGACAGCGCGATTTACCGAAAGGATTCCACCCACACGATATTTTGCTTAACACTTGGCCTGATGTCAAAGGCAAAGGCTGACCTAAATTCGCCATCCATTTTCTTCGCCAACTGAGCGCAAAACGCGACGACAATTCAAATGATAGCAAATATTAAGGTTATACCCTGGTCACATGGAGGTTTTTCTTAGTTTTTACAACGATTAAGCGAAAACAGGTCGCAAAGAGGTGAGAACGAAGGTTGATAGAAAGGCCAAAACGCCACATTCTTCTTTCCAAAAAATAACATTTATCGTAATCATAGATTTCATCTGTACGCGTCTGTCATGAAGATGTCAAAGGTGACAAAAATCAAAGCGTGATGCGTGACGCCCTCCACATCTCAGCCCCGCGGCCAAGGGTTTGTAAGGGGCCGACCATTTAACTTTTGAGGGGGTGGATGGGTGATTTCTGGTCAGCAAGTTTTTTTTTTCGAGCAACCTGGTGGGCAGGATATTTTTTTCCCTCCTAAATGCTCTGCAGGATATTTTTTTTTTCTCTCCTCATTTCTCTGCAGGATTTTTTTTTTCCTCAAAAAGGTGTCGTGTTTACATTTACATAATGTATTTACATTTACATTGTGATTATTGCAGTAATAGTTCTATTATGGAGCTGCAAAGCCTTAAAATGTTGTAAGCTATACAAAATCATTCTTGTATAGCTACATGCTATGTTTTCGGAATGTCATTCTTTAGAATCATTTAATATTACCTATAACAATATTCCCATGTTATAAAGTGATGCTCCAGAGGTAGATTTGAAAATGTTTAGCTTCTTAATTAAAAAAAATAGCAAAAAGCAGTTCAGAAATGCTCGTAGCATGGTAATTACTGCTAGAATCATTAGTCACAATTTAAAAGTGGACTGAAATCTCCAAAACAAATGTTTTATATATTGTCTTATATTATATGACATTGCAAAAACCTTAACGAGTTCAATGAAGTAATTACCTGAAACTGCTTCAGTTGAAAATATTAAAAATAAACAAATTATTTTTCTTTGTCTAATAAAACTTGATTCTTCAAACAGAAAAATTTACCTCCATTACTGCTTGTGATAAGCTAACGAGTTTGGATACAGTGCGAGCCAGCAAGCCAGAAATCCCTGATCCCAATAACCGCAAGCTCCCTAAGGAATTGTAGGCTAACTGCAGTGCTAACTAGGCTAGCAAATGTGTAATTTAGGCTAACCGTAATGGCTTGCATGACTCCTACGACTTGGAGCCATGTGAACCGAGCAAGTGAGAAATCCCTTATCCCATTATAAGGGCAATTCACAAGCTACCTAAGCTAACTGTAGGCCAACCAGTGTGACATTTAGGCTAACCAGAGTGTTATTTAGGCCAATCAATGTGTTATTTTAATAGGCTAACCAGAGTGGCTCGCTGGCTTGCAGATTATTCGGAATGGTTGCAGTTTTGCCGAGAATTGTAAAGCCCCCCAGGAATGATGAAATAGCTTTGCAACATTTTTTTTCTTGCTTGCAGCAGTGCAAGAATTTTTTTTCTATTTCATTTGTGCTGCATGCAATTTTTTTCTTCCACCAAGCGCTTGCAGGAAATTTTTTTTCAAAATCACCCACCCCCCCCCCCCTCAAGAGTTAAATGGTCAGCCCCTAAGATCAAAAGTTCTTTACAAATTGATTTCAATGATTTTAAAACTAATAAGTAGCTACAACTAGAAACTGAAAAAAAGCTCTTAGCTTGTTCAGCCAGTTTCTTGTAAAAACGGCAGCTCAGTGTGAGCTGTCGAAATCATCTGAACTAATAACTAATCATGATAGCTGATCGAAGAATCCGTTTAATTTCATTCACAATTTTCCATGCCCAAAGCCAAATGAACTGACACGTCGAGCATGAATTAACGATCGTGATTTATATGTATCTGTTCTCTCTTTTGGATTGGAGATAATTGTTACATTTTAGTTTTCGACTTGCTAACAAAGTGACAGAATCCCGGGTAAATTTGAGGCGGGTAAACAATACTTTCATTATAAGCTGTGTACATCTCGACTATGTTTTCTAACGTATATTTATTTATTCCCGTCCAAGGTCCCTGGTAATATTACCTCTGCAAAGCATCAATATTTTTCAAGACTACTGAACAGAATTTCTAAGTACGATTTTAAACGGATCGGATCGGACGACCAGTCGCTACTTCAAATTATTTAAAAAGCATAGTAGAATAATAATTATACGCGGCCGGCGTTGACCTTTAGGCATTAATTTTAACATTAAGAAAGAGTTTGGAAACATTGCCAATGCATTGCACAACATTGACAAATCATTCTGAAACATTTGAATTAATTGCCCGCGTTTGGTGGTAAACATTTTAATGCGTTACGAATCATTGTCGATCGTTGCAATGCATTGTAACGCATTGAAAATGGGTTGAAAAGCATTTCAACGCTATTTTCATTAAGCCCGGTTTTCCCAAATAGGGTCACATTTATAGGAGGTGTCTGCTTTTGGAAGGTTATAAATGTTCAGTTTGGGTGGAGAAATCACTTGGAACCTGTTTTACTTTTGGTGCCTGCTTATAACAGGTGCCGGCAAGTGGGAGGTTGACTGTACAAAGAAATTATCTAATAAATTAAATGGTGGTCATTACCTGGAAGACTTGTTCCAAGGGCAACAAAGGTGATGGCCACCACACTGTCTGCTAAGCCAATAGTGCAACCAAAATGAGAAGCCACATCTCCTATCACCATTGTCAACACACCAATAAAGATGATGGATACCACAAAGCATGCCCAGCCACCCCAAATGTCTGTAGGAGGGACAATTGCAAACAAAAGCTTCCAAAACACAGTAAGGTAGTGCATCATGTAGTCGCCATAGGTTGGAGTACCTGGTTCCTCACTGTCATCATCCTCACCACTGCCACTAACTGTCAGAGCATCGACAAACTGCTCCTTCCACGAAGATGTACCAACAACCAGTGCCAAATTGGCCTTGACAAGTAATTTGTCAACTGTGTTCTTGAATTCCTTGCTTTCTATAATGGTCACTTCTGTCTTTGGGATATCACCTGACAGGGAAAGACTGATTTCAATATATGGCAAAGTTGGCATGGATCAATAGGCAATCTAAGGCAGTTTACTAAACACTTGTAGTAATTTACTGGTCAGTCTCAACCCTTGTTATGACCAGCTGTTTTACAGACATTATGTAGCATAGTCTGACAGTGTAATTAATACAACAGAAAATGTTCAATGACATGTGCTTTTGATTACAGGAATAAACAAGAGTAGAAGCAAATCATTTGAAAAGACGTTGCCACCTTTTTCAGATAAACACAATTAACTTCAACTTCAAGCAACTCTGGAGCAGTCCCCCAGGGGTACTCTGGATTTCAAGTGTCAGGGATGATCGAATGGGGGCAAAAAATCAAAACCCAAAATATCCCTGGACCAAAACTTAACCCCAAAAATCCCAAGCCGAATCTCAGAGCCTTAAAAGTTCCCAGAAAGGATTGCACTTTATCCACAGAATTGAACTACATGGCCATGATATGTGGGCACTATGGACCTTCAGATTGTTTTGAAGACCCAAAAAACCCTACTTAATCAAGCCACAATAAATACTTGCCAAATTTTCTTACCCAAAAATATTCTGGAATCAAAAATTTCAAACCCCCCCCAAACCCTTTGATCATTCCTGTCACTTGAAACCCCCCACCCCTCCCCCTCAAGGATCATTTTTTATATTTCTCATAAGACTTGCATTTGGGACAATCAAACTTTTGCTGTTTTCCTTGTGCATGACATTTGTAACGACAAATTAAGACTAGTGTAACCTTATTCTGAAAATTTATTTATTTTTGAAGCCAGCATGCTCAGGACGAGTAGTAGGCAGCTAGTCGCTGGAGCTTATGGAGAACCCTGTACAGGTATGGAAACAATAGAACAATTTGCAATGGTCCCACAGGTATGATTCTGAAATAAATATTGAATACAATAAATTATAGTGACATTTGAAGACTGTTTTTACATTATAGGTTGCTTTCATAGGCACCCAGACTCTTATTTTTAATTGACGGGGCACAGAATTTGTATCTAACTTACGAAAGTACCTAGTCTAGGCTTTCCCAGCTCTTCAAGGCGTTCCTTCTCAGCATCATAAACTTCTTCAGTTCCGGCTCCACTATCCTTATCTTCATCCTTCTTGACTACTTTAGGTTCACCAAGAACAACATAAAAAATCTCATTCTTCTCATATTCTTCATCATCAACAACATTGATCTCAATATTTTTCCTGATGAAACAAAGAAAAGCACATAAATAAGAAGAAAATCTTGGCTTCTTCCATTTCCTAGCAGCCAACTCTAAAATCAGGGACAAGGCAATTTTTTCAATAATATAGTGTATAACCTGTTAAATTACTTGCTGGAACTTATTTAAATTCACAATATTTCCCAGCAGTACTTCAGTAATATATAAACAAGAACAGTCACCATAAATTAAAAACATCTAACTGAAGTGCAAAAAAAATGCAGTTTAGATAATCTAAGTTTTGGCTTTTCTTGTGGTATATTTTAAAGCTTGCATTTTTGTAGTCTGATTAAGATGGTCCTACATTGTTAGCTGCACAGAAATCAAGGCTTCAGGCTGGTTTTCATAATGATGGCTGCCATCACTGAAAAAAAGTTCAGTGATCATAGCGACACCACTCTCCATTGATCGTAGTGATCACATCGACACTGATCGTTGAGTAGCGATTGTAGCAACAGCAATTCAAAAATACTGGGATGTACTGCATTTCCAACAGTAAAACACTTCTAGAAGATCTCTGGAACCCAAAGTCTATGGGTCATTGTCTTTCACGTCATCTTCAAGCAGGAGTTGAAGATTCACAGCTGCCATATTGAATTTGACAAATGGCATGGACAATGTTCTTTATTTACTTTCTCAGTGATTGCAGCGATCAATTGGAAATCATCAATTGCTACAATCGCTCAGCCATCACAGTTATTGCAACAGTCACAGTGATCATAGTGATTGTAGCAATAAAAGTTAGCACTTAGCTCACAATCCCTTGTTTTTCTTTTAAATAACTCATACTTCTTCATTGTTATTAATAGCAGTGATTGGAAGGACTTATTAAACAAAAACACCTGTGGGTGTGCAATACAGGAAATCTTTGCCCACAATGTGATGTGGGGTAATGGAAGTGTAGTGGGATGTTAATTTATATATGTAATATGCTCTTTTATCTCCAAAATAACAGGTAGTGTTGAGCAAACAATCAAACTAACCATTTTTTGGATTCATTTACTTGACAAAAACACTTCTGTCAAAATCTTCAAGCACCTGTTAAGCAGGCAGCCCACTGAAATAATAATTCTGATGTTTTAAATAATTTTTGCTGGTTGTAGCAAAGGTCGATTACTATCCAGTTAATATACAAATCTGTTATAATGAAGGATGAGATTCAAATACATTATTCTTCAAAGTTAACAAAATTGTCTTATTTACTCAGTATTTTACATTTAACTGTTTTGCTGGGTGCAAAATGCAATACAACTAAAGCATGTATCTTAACATGTTCATGATTGTTCCTTACTTTGGAGGCATTGACTTAAAATCACTAATCCAGCTAGCACTTTAAGGCAAAATGGTTACGAAGATGCCACTTCTAGTCGACAACATACTTTGGCTAACTACTTGATTAGAGATCTCCTTGAAGACTGCAAGTAAAAATTGCCTCACAGGAAGCAAATGACTGTCGATACCAAACATTTCTTTATTTTATAACATTGAGAGGACGGTAACCTTTCTCATATTGTACGGCACAAAATACTTATGTTTGAAATGGCTTTCAGCCTCTACTCTTAATTATTTATGTTAACCGGCATCCCTTTAGTTTTAAAAGAATTAATTTGACAGATGTCTACAGACAACTGCTGTGCACAAATTATTGGTAATTCCATAACTGATAACAAAATGCCTTTGACTAAATAATTTAAACAGAGAGGCAGGTTATCTTCTGTTTGTCTTTGATCTTATAAACTCTGTTTACTTGAATAAAGAAACCAGAAAACTGGGCAGTTCCACATAAAACAAAACAAACCATTACTTTCACACATGGGCAAAGATAGCTTTAAATGGAAGAAATGTTTTGTCTTGACTAACTTGTACTTACAATTTTTTTTTTCCAGTGTTTTTGAGAAAATTTAATGCTGCATGCAGATTCCCCTTCATAAGAATTTCTTTCTCAATGGTTTGTTCTTCAGTAAGACAATGTTGTAAAGAGAACCTTTTTTAGTCTTCACTGCTCTAGGTAGGCCACTGTCGTCTGATGCTACCAATGCGGCAAGAATGAAAATGGATTGAAACTTGAAAAGATTGGGCCAACTTTTTCAAGTTTTGATGCTATCTCAACAAAAAAACACCAAAAACCTTTTATGGGTGGCCCTCTTTGATAAAATTAAGTTGATATCCAGATCATAGTTTATCAGGAACATTGTTTGTATAAATAAAAGCTCCGAGTAACTGTCTTTGGAAAAAATTGATCCAAAACAACAAAAATGTTGTGACGTAGTCTCTTTAAGTACAAGCAAAGGAGAGTGTCACCACTTGTGTCTCCTGCGCTTCACAAACAAGATAAACTGCACATCTCTTTCCCAAATGAGATGCTCATTTTCATAATGAAATTGAAAGACAAGAATTTTTCAAACAAATTAATTTCCAAGACTTCAGTGGTTACATCACAATAAATGCTGAGCTTCTAGAAATAAGCTCCTTCACAAGCAGTACGGTCAATATTCTTTTCCTGGATGGAAGGCATGGGGTGTTAACCATTAAACAATGCTTAATCTTTGGATCTTTCTAGCACACCATAATAAACATTAATAACATAATTATTCCTTGGTTGTTTTTGTTTAAAAAAAAAAGGCTCAATTTACCAGGGTGTGTTGAATTGTAGCCAATACAGCATAGCTGTTGTCACACATAAAATGCATACTCGTGGAATAATTGTCACTTTAAAATATTTTACTGTGAGCATATGCATTTTATGTAACAGAGCATCTACATTGTAATTATAACACAATTGCCATTGGTAATGTACTACACAGAACGCTCATAATTTTTGGTTATCACCAAGAAACAAATTAGACTTGAGGTAGAAACTTATCTTTTCGTATAAAAAAACAATTTGTTAATGGAAAAATTAGACTCTACAATCTAAGTATACTCTAGACGCTTCCTGTAAATAATATCTCACTTATGAAGGGCTGACAGTAATTGTCTAAGGATGTAAACGATTGACTACTTTGAAATAAATGTTCTACTATACATTAAAATTAGTAATTACTGAAAAAATTAAATCATTAAACAGTGGAAATTTTACTTAAGAGTTACATCATCTGATTCAGAAAGAGATAATTTTTTCAGTACAATGTCATAAAAACCAATGGAAAGAACCATTTCATTTATAACTAAATTTTGTTAGGAACTGCCACTGAAAACTCCAAAAGAGAAGTGTGATGCAATATATTTTATGCACTTAAGTCTTTGTACTGTCAAATTTAAGTGCAAAAGCCCTCTTAAAAACAGATCCATTAATTTTGGTTTATGCTGGGCATTTAATTAACACAAGCAAGTTCCTCCTCTTGTATATATCTTTTGCTATTGTTTGGTAGTATCTTAATGAAATTAGTTGTTTTTTTAATTGGACATTTAATTTTGCGTAGAAGAACAGTTCATGGTTGAATGATTGGGTGACCTTGTGGTGACTCGGTCCTATGCCATCTGATAAATCAACCATTTCAGCCAAAGTACAAATATACAATTTCAGTTCAAATGATAATTTGACCAGTATTTTTTAACTTGAAAATTATGGAAATGAGAACATTTCAAAAGTAACATTTACCCTTCTGTAGCACCTTCCCTGATCTTAAAAAATTCACTTGCATTTTGGAAATCAAGGGAATCCAAACATGAAATGGTCTTTCCCACTTGGAAGTGACGTAGAGCCATTTTCTGAGTTGCAAGTGGGTATATATCATGGACCCAGGTTCACCCTACCAACCAGCTCTCTAAAATGAACATAGGGTCTTTGGAATGATAGACCTGTGGTTTGGAAAGAAAGTTCTGTTCTTGATATTTCAGCAATATAATTATATGCTGATTCTTTAAACTGGAAATATGCAATAACCTTGCCAAGTCGGAACATCAAAACACTGTGTCTTGAACTCTCAAGTCCTAAATTACCAACTACAACTATCCAGATATATATGATTTCATATATAGTTCCAGTTTGCTAGCAGAACAAGGTGCTTAGTCAACCGTAATGGCCCAAATCCTCATTTTTGACATTTGTTTACATCTCCATATTTATTTTGGGTGTCAATGATTTGATCCCACATAGAGGGAAAATTCTGCTTTATTGGTTATTCGTCCGTGTCTCCAAGGAAGAGGAAATATTTTTTTCACACAAATAAAATTTAAAAAATAAATAACATTGACAATATTACCCCAACACACTTACTGTACAAAAGGCAATATGTGTCATCTATACAAGGCTTAGGAGTAACTTTGCACGACCGTTAAGCTGATTTACTTTAAAACAAAATTTAGGCACGGTAATTAAACTAGAATACAGAATACGTATAAAGTCGCATAATTATCTCCTCGTTTGCATAAATCAACGCTGAAGCATCTGGCGTGTCACAGATACAAATAAACGAAGGTAAACTCATCGTCGGCACATGTCAAACGTTTGGTGAAGTGGTAAAAAAAACTATGGCTCTGTGCAACTAATTAAGGCAAAATATTGTGCAGGCTGATAAACCAAAACATTTGTATCGACCCATTTGTAAGCCAGACATATAGATCGTGTGTAAATGGTTATCAGAAAACTCTCGAGAAATCTTTATTTAAAATTATGTAGCAAAGAAATTTGGATTTTTCGATCACAAAAAAGGCGGACAAAAAGCGTGCTTGAAAACAAAAACTTAGCCGTCATAAACATCTCTCCCTCCCGTTATTTTCTTCTTATTGTAATACAGGCCAAAGGAATAACAAGGGTCACCTTTTCTTGTCTGCGTTGGCGTTACAGTGTATATGTGTTTTGTGCGAAATAAACTAAAACGATACTATATTGAAAATCTTACCAGGTTTCGTCGTTCTCGAATTCCAACTCACCAACAGCATCCTCATAATCTGTGCCACCGCCTTTCGCAGTTCCCTCCACAGTATGGTAAGGAACACGAACAGTCCCACGAGCCCCCGTGTGGCGAATCACTTTCAGTTTAATTGTTCCATCTGCTTCAGTGACAGAGTGTTTTTCTTCTTCAAATGTGAAGATACCAGGGTAATCATCATCCAAGATTGTGATCGTAGCCACACCATCTTTGCCTACTTTTCCCGCTGGTCCGCGGTACTTGTTTCGTACCAGATCACCATCTTCGCCAGCAACGCGAACATTGCCCAGGTGGACGTAAAAGTGCTCGTCTTCTTCAAAGATGTCATCGTCGATTATTACAACCGAAAACGTCTTGGTAGTTTCGCCTGGCCTAAAGCAGATCGTTCCCTCGGTTTTCTCGTAATCCTGACCGGCCTCAGCGGTACCATCTTCCGTCCTGAAGTCCACAAAGACAGTGTTGTTCGGATCACCGCCAGTGCGTGAAATGTTCATAAATACACTGCCACAGTTCTCCTTTACAATATAGTGGACGGGGTCAAAGTAAACCTTGACAACCTGAGGGTCTTCGTACTCAAGTTCGTGCATCTCAAGTTTAGCATCTGCCAAAGAACTGCTAGCTTTCTCCAGCTTTTCGTGTTTCATCTTCAGCACATTTCCACTGCCCACCATCTTACGAGTAGCTTCGATTCGATAGAACGCACGACTCTTGGGTTGAAGCTTAAGGTTTTCTTGCTCCAGCAGACGCTCTACGGTCTCTCGGTCGGCATCTGGGTGCTTCTGTCGTATTTCTTTCAGAGCTTGGATGGCCTTTTCACGTCTGTCTTCGGTCAAATCGTGAAGTAACTCGTCATCGTCAAAATCTTGAACAGCTTCAGCATCCGGTGTATAACGACCATCGGCCACGTTTCCATCCACAAACCCATCCTTCACCTGAACTCCAATAATATCGAAATCGCCAGTTTGTACAACTGTCATACCACCCCGCTTCTGCCTTCTTTGCCTCTTTCGTAAGGCTCTGTAGAAAAGCAGCCTACGGTCTGCAATGTAGGCTGCGATGACCATGATTGGAAAGAAGGCGAATGTTAGAACGGCTTCCCAGATCTCAACCTCATCCTTCGACGAGACTGCCAGAATAATGTACAACCAAACGTAAGCCAAAACCGAAGTGGACGCTGTGATAGCAAATACTCGGAGATGTTTGATTCGGCGGACATCGCCATCGGGAATAACATAAACACACACGGCAATGATAATCAGTAGGTTGAATGCTGCAGAACCCACGATTGTGGAAGGGCCGAGCTCACCAGCTTGAAACTTGTTCCCGCAGACTTCTATTGCCGAAAGCAAAATTTCAGGAGCTGATGAACCAAGTGCCATAAGTGTTAAATTCGAGACAGTTTCGTTCCACAGTTTGACAGTCAACACTTTTTCTTTTCCGGTTTGCTTGTCCGTAATTGTAATTTCTTTCTCCTTCGATGTTATTATTTCTATCGCGGACATAAAGCGATCGGAGATTATTGAAACACCCAAAAACAGAAACAGTAAGGCGAGAAGGTACACAAATGCTCGCCCAACAATCTCACCAGTTGAAGGATCGCCTCCCCAAACGGGCAAAACAATCCCCTCTTTACATTCTGTTCTCAACTCACAGTCTGGACCAGCTCCGTAAACCGTCTGTAGTTGAAAAGCGCACCAAACGGCGCATATTACGCCCGACTGAAGCACCAGCCTTTCAGCGTATGACATGATTAGTCGCCCTCTACATCTATGAACGGTTAAAGGGTGGAACTAAGGAAAATTATCAACGTCGAAAATTTTCCGACCGTGCGATGTCGACCGGCAGCTCGAAAGCAGCAGTGCCCAATGATTCGTGTCTCGGGTTGTGTTTCGAACAGCGCTCTCTAGTGCGTAAAAGCATAGAGATGTCTTTTCACATTCAAATTATAGGCAGCAACACGCCAGCTGCTTTCATTCTTACTGGTTGGCAGCAGAAAAGACGACCTACCAAGCAACTCGCAGTGTTCACCAATTGAAAAGAACTTGTTCTTGGTATGTATATTTATGATTGGTTGCGCATGCGCAAACAAGCAGATGTATGTTTTGATTATTTTTCAACGTGGCTATTGAGAAACTCTTGAACACTCCCACGATGTACGATTTGTTTTCAAATTCGCATTGGAAGATAAGTGATTTGTTCCTGGATCAAGCAAATCAACTCGTAAAAGAACAGAAATAAGCGCGGAGTGAATATATTCACAATGCAAAAAAAACGAAGTGCTGAAATCCTACAATGCTTTTAAGAACGTAACGACCAACGGCAAATCGTTTTGCAATTTATACGTTTTTGTTCTTCAAAACTGAATTCGAAGTGCGTACTTACAATTCAACATAACAAATACGCCAAGTTTGGTCGATTCTCACAACAGACTCAAGCGCGTGGAATGTAAGAAAATTCTAGAAGTTCTAATTTTCATAAAAGCAATTCCAATTGTGCTGATATAATCAGTACAATCATAGCTTCAGACAGCTACTGACTAATAAAAAACAATTTCCTTTCTGATTAGAACCATTTACAACCCCGTTATCCGTCACAGTTCACATTATATTTATGTTCAGTTATTTAACACTTCGGTGTTCGGGGTGTGGACGTACAGGAAACTAGAACCAAGTAGAAGAGCAGCTTTTCTATGACAACCATTTTTAATTCTGATATCACTGGGTTTTATTTTCTAGAGCAGGGTAACTATACGTTTACTTTTGTTCGTAGAAACGCCCTTGGGTCATTCAAGTGCTCATAACAACAAAGCCACAAATTGCACCTGAAAAGCACCCGGCTTATATTCAGGAGTAAATTACTCCCTGTGGAATTACATTCAACGCATACTTTATGGCTACATTATTTTGCTATTATTTTCGAACGTCTTGTTCTTTTCAGCTGGCGAACCGATGTTGGAATCGCCATCAACATGCAGAAATTTAGGCCGCGGCACGGAGAGGCCGACCAACAGACATTGAGCGGTCAAGAGCTTCAGGAAAGGATTAGTGCCTTAAACAGGTCATAAAACATCCACATCGGATTACAATTTGACACTGCTTAGATAATGTTATCCCTGATCACATGTTTGTGTTAAAAGAAGGTAAACAACCACGCTGGACGTGAGGCAGACTGTTTTAACTGGTTTTCAAAGCTCTGTTTTTGCTCGCAATTTGTTTTGACACACGACCCGAGTGGCAAGCAACACTTGATCGCAAGGCGCTGTTTACTGGCCTTGTGTAGAAACAATGAAGTGAGATATTGTTTGGCACTCGTGCCGAGTTGCTTGCAGGGTAAAAAATGCAAACGTTATTTACAGACTTAAAAGGCACTTAATCATTGTTACTCGAAGCCATATGAAACCCCCTTTCAATAATGGCAATCTGCTGTAATGCATTATCAAAAGTCCCCCTTGCGGTTGAGTGCAGTAAGAATGGAATACATGACTTCACTGCGTGACGCGCGTAACTCCTAAGATCGTTTGGTTATCAAAGCGCGGGAAAAGTTAATTGTCACTATTGCACGCGATTGGAGATGTTGCCAATAGTGAAAGGTTATTTGTTTGTGTGATGTTAGCTCCCGCTGTCTATTCAACATATGGTTTCAAGATTCCCGATCAATTAAGCTTTACTCGTGTTCCCGTACTATTGCTACGCTTAAACGATAAACTTCAATCCTTATGATTTCACATGACTGCAGTACAACTGCTAGTCGAGTCCCAGTGATATCGAAAACAAGAAAGCTCATCTTACAGAAACATTGAAGTTTGGATAGAAAGGTCAATCAATTATTCATCCGTGGACGTTTCGATGAAGATGTGGTGACGTGAACTAGCCAGGGTCTGTCTTCAGCTGAAAAGCATCGGTGCACTCAGTAAACAGGCTTGCAAAGCTGAAGCAGTCTAAAAGCGATACTACCAAATCACGGCGTTTTCTCTGAGAAGTAGTTTCCTCAAACGTTAGTAAACTAAATAACAGAAAGTTGAACCACTATTAGGTCACTGGGGGTAACGAATCAATTCATCAAGGTGTCCTCCACTCAAACTGATCACAACGTGAACCTCACGCAATCCAAGTCCCCTCTCCATGGGGTATTCACAGCTACTCTGTTGTCCCCTGATCACTATTTTAGAGATCGATACATTGAACAAATTTCAATTAAGCACAGTGCACGTCGTGCTGTGAAGGCACTGTTATTGGCATAAAACGTGAAAAGCATATTCAGACTTTTCAGTCAAACATCACTAATGTCTATTGGGTAAAGGATAAGCCGACACTTTTCCAACCGTTGAGACAAGCCTTTTTACTGTATTTATTTCAACAGCCCGGTTGAACTTTCTTGAATTAGGAGAATCAGTGTCAGCAGCTGCAAGTTACCAACTGCTTTGTTCGCCGCGTTTTTTAACGCCGGGGGGTACTCCCTTATATGGGCTATATAGATATGTGCCGCGCCATAAGGTATGGTTTTTTTGGCCGTTTTGGTTTGAAATAGGGTATGGTTTGTGCACTTTAGTCTTGAATTGGCGGCGCATTATGCAACCTGCTTTATAGTCTGGAATTTAAACTCGAAACTTTGTACCGTTTTTGTAACCGTAATAAAGGCGTGTAAACAATGCCTTTAACCATACATGGTTTGATGCTACTCTGGTTTGAAAATTGATGACTAAGGTAGGTCTGAAATAGGGTAAGGGTTTCAGGAAGCCTGTCGCGCACCCCACCCAATTTTTTTTGGAAGTAAACCCCAACCCCGGGTTTTTAACTAGGGATCAAAAGTTTGCACTTTGTATTTGTCTCTGCAGAATAACTACATTAGAATTCAAACAGTCAGCTCACACGAGAGTGAATAAACAAAACTCGGGCCATGTCAGGTTTACTCTGGAGCATGTAAAACTTGACCAAATCGAATGATGGAAAACGTTGCGGCGCGAGTCAAAACGTGTTCAAGTTTTCTCACCCATCCACACAAAAAATGGATATTGTAGTTTCCCTTTTACTTAGAGATTATGATCGTTTAAATATGGATGACAAAAGGGAGTATATGACAGTGTGCGCGGCGCAAAGTTTTCAGCTCTTTAACTTTGGCCTGAAATTCGGTAGAGATTTCAACTTAAAATGCCCTGGAATTTTAGAGACCAACTCTGAAAACCGGTTTCTATTTTCCAGACCAGGTCTAAAAATGGTATTTCGAGTCAGGACTTAGAGAACCGGGCGACACACCCATCCCTCCCGGGACAAGTTTATCAGGCATGTACTAAAAGCAGGAACACCCCGGAACAGCCGAAAAATCCCGAAACACCGAATTTGACGGTGTTGTTTTGTTTTCCCATTACAGACCACGGTAAAAAATTAAAATGTCAATGTATTTTGTTTACCCATGCATAACGAAAGAGCCTAGAGCTCGTTATAAACTCAATAAAGTGTACGTGTATGAGATCGAATTAGAATTTAGAAGTGTTGGTTTTTGTGGAGGGAGGAAAAGCGGAGAAAAACAAACAAACTCTACCTTGATATGACGGCGGGTCAGGGGAGCGAACCTGGGTCACATTGGTGGGAGACGAGTGCCATTCCACCATTCCAGCTCCCCCTATGTGATCATAGTCCTGAGAAACTTTCAATTAGTCGCGTGAATATGAATATATTATTTTCTTGAGAATATCACGCGGTCTGTGATGGGTAATTTATTAACTTATTTCTTTCTTTTATTTTTTATTTCTTCATTCTTTCTTTCTGTCTTTTTTCACTTTTTTTATATTTTTAGAGTATGCTTCTAAGCTCTTTCGTGTTACATGGGTAAACAAAATACATTGACATTTTAATTTTTTACCGTGGTCTGTAATGGGAAAACATAACAACACCGTCAAATTCGGTGTTTCGGGATTTTTCGGCTGTTCCGGGCTGTTCTGGGCTGTTCCGGGGTGTTCCGGTGTTCCGGTGTTCCTGGTTTTAGTACATGCCAGTTTATCACGGGTAGGGAAGACTACTCAGTTCTGCAGACACATTAAGGTCGGCACACACGAGGGGACTAGTCCCTGCGACTTGTCCCTTGAAGAGTTTACACGAAGGGACTGGTCGCAGGGACAAGTCCCATCGTGTGTGCTGACGAAGGGTTTTGAGGGACTAGTCGCAGGGACTTGTCCCACTAATTTCAAACCAGTTTGAATTCGTGGGACAAGTCGCGGGGACCAAATTTTGGTCCCTGCGACTAGATTTGTCGTAAAAAATGACTAGTTCACACGATGGGACTTGTCCCCGCGACTTGTTTAAGGGACTAGTCGCAGGGACTAGTCCCCTCGTGTGTGCCGACCTTTAGTTGGTAGAAGTACAAAAGAAGATAGTCGCGTTTATGTAACCTTCATCCACAAACTACTGCAATGAACAACAACGAAAAAAAAGAAAGAAAGAAATTTGACACTTGGGGGAGAAACGGTGCAAAAAGTTTCAAACAGCCTTTGGAAAATGCTTGGAGTAAACGCCGAGAACCATGACAAAATATTACTGGCATCTGTAAGATTCTTGGACTTATTCAAAAATGAGCCACTGTTAGAATTGGTTTATCAAAGCAGCACGTGACTTCAGTACTGAGTTCCTTCTTCTGCTGGGGAATAGGGCCGGATGAAATGACGAGAATAGATACATGTATATTTCCATGTTCACAATTTTATTACTGCTTAACAAGTCTGTCACGTATTTTCACACTATTGTTGTATCGTACTAAAATCAGATGTTCGATGTCCCCTTTTAAAATAACATCTGAGCATTTTGTCCTTTGAAGTTGAGTCCATTCCTGGAGCCATTAAAAGTATAAATATATCCAATAACTGTATTTACATTTTAATTACTACCTCCAACCTGAATTATTGAACCTAACATTAGAGACACCTAGTTGTCCTAACGTTTCGTTTTTTGCCTACACACTCAAGCTTAAGTGAATGGTGTATATGAGAGAAATCATATGTCCGATGTCCCCTTCTAAAAGTTGAGCCACTCCCTCCTTGGTAACCACCGACTATTACTGCGATACGGTCCATCGGTACGGCAAACTCTCTCTCTCTCTCTCTCTGTTGTATTTCAGACTGTCGTGTATGTCTTGCCGATTTTTTCATTGTTCCACTAAGGTTGACGTGGTAGACGAGTCGAGTCCGTTGAATGAATCTCAGGTTGGTACGTGAGGAGGACAATCAGTACCCACAAATGGAGAAGTACCTGAAACCAGCAAACATTTTCGGATGCAAAGTGTAAAATAATGCATCATAATGACAAAGCGCCCACACAGTTGCATAACAAAATATCATTGCGCGAAGCATAAACCTATGAGCTGTTAATGATTTAGGCTTTCAAAGCTACCCTTCCCCAAAATAAGCCACTAAAGAAAGGGGTGTCTAGAGAACTATGACCCCGTAAAGCTAAGACCCCACAGAAAACCATTGTTATGGGCTAACGACAAATGTTGATCTTGGAAAGACCAGTTGTCTTACAAGTGCACGTCACGCCTGCTCTCGCAGCTTTCACTGGAAAGACATGAAAGCGATGAAGAAGTAAAACCAAGGACGGGTAAACACGAATAACAATACTAAGACTTTTAAGGGAGGTCTTAGGTGTTAGTTTTTTTTAGACACTCCTAAAACGGTCTTTGAACAACGCCTTTATTTTAAGAATTCTACGTTATCTTTCTCCTAGTAGTTTTGCCTCTTGCGAGATTGAACTGCGTTAATACGTTTTACATGTCCTTTACAGACGTTTGTATCTCTTCCCTCAAATAAATGATACCGCAACATAAAAGACGGCTGCAAAATTAACATAATCGGGACTGACTTTGTTTCACTAATATAATCAAAAGAGTTGCATTGTACATGAATTAAATACTTACCATATAAATGATCACAAAGAGCCTAGCGATTGGGTATCTTCTCAAGAAAAGGCCAAGTCTGATACTGAAATAAACAAGACATCCACGTGAAGAGACAAACAGAAGTTTCACCCTTTGATCAGTTGCGCCGTTTGTTTCGTCTACTTATCTGACAAATGCGAGCAAAGCGGCATGCTTTCAATTAATAAAATCAACAATGTTTAAAATTTGCCATCTTACCAAACAATGGATTGGCAAGATGGCAAGTTTCACGAAACAAACAGAGGACTGAGAAGGAAAATCAGAAAAGTAAGTTCTTTTATTAAGAAAAAATAATTCCATAATCTCAAACGACTGTTTCAAATTCACTATAAAACTTGTGGTTATGGTTATAGCTTCTTAGATGAGACCAAGACCGACTCATGTAGGCAATTAACCCAAATAATTCAGCCCTATGTCTGCAAAGAAGGTTCTATGAAAGGTTTTCAAGATGAGAATGACAGCTCAAATGTTGCCGAAAGCCCCGGTTTGATCACATGTCCTTTGTGATAACAAGGCCGACTGCTCTTCAAAAACCAGGAAGTGTCACAGCTATTTTTGCA
>OX419342.1:2533700-2671200 GCA_948470475.1 Galaxea fascicularis | reverse complement strand
TCTAAGCATGTCTCTTTCGTGACAAACTTCTTCGTACTCTGAGCTACTGATACCACTTGTGACCTCCCCTTTACTTCCGTCACGCAGACTTGCTATCACCTTGTCCTTGGCCTGGCAAGGAAGAAGGGGTGAATCGGACAGCATAAGTATATAATGCATGCACTTTTCTGTAGTAATATGAATGACCAGCTTGGAAATCCATTTGAGGTGCTTTAAAAGCTTATTTGACAAAGAACAGCTGGCCATTAGACATCGTCTGTAATGTATAGACAAATTTTGAGAGTGGAAAGAGTGAGTTTGAAGGAGGCGTAGCTAGAATTTACTGACACGCCCTGAATCGCAAGGGTTTAAAGGTTGGGCCCCAAACTACTTTTCTTAGAGCACAGACTTGACCTTACTGTAAGTAGCAAACACCCACAATGAAAATGTCTTGTTATCTAAGCGTTTTTGAAGTGTAATGGCTTCCGCACACTAGCCGATTTTTTTGTCGTACGAAAAATCTTCACTTATCGGCTCAGTAGTGTGCGGTGAATTCAGTCAAGTCTGCAACACAATCGGGGCTTGTCGGGCGATATCTGACAGTGCTAGATCTCAAAACGTCTTGTCGGGCCTTGTCAGCTAGTGTGCGGTCGACCAAGAAAATTTGTCGGCGCTCGCGCGCGCCTCAACCAATTAGCAAGCGTCATGAGGATCACGTGAATTTTCAATTTTCGCCGCGTCAGTGGATTGGACGCCATCTTGATTTTGGATGACTCGGCCCCAAGCGTCAACGCGGTTAGTCGCGACAAGAAGTCGGCTACTGTGCGGCAAGCTGATGGCCCGACAAATTTTAACCCGACAAAAAACCTGCAGTTCTACGACAAAAAATCGGCTGGTGTGCGGCAGGTATTAGATAAACAAAGGTGTCAAATGAAACCCAGGCCCGGCCTGTTGAGCAAGAAAAACTATGTCCACGGGGGCCACTACCCATGAAATTCTGAACATTTCCCACTGATGTCAAAAACTCCTTTTTACCATCCTAATAATTGGATGCAATCAATATTGCCAATATTACAAAGGACAAAAAATAGAAAAATATAGAACATTACCTGAAGGATCCTAGCTGCCTTATCCTTGTAATCTTTCAATTCTTGTTTTGTTGTTTCAAGATTTGCTTTCGCAGTTTTTAGGGCTGCGATATTCTCATTGCTCTTATCTGTATTAAAGCTAAGGAGGGCACCATAGTAATCAAAGTAATGGGCCTCGTCTTACATAGGCAAAAGGTAAGATAATGTACCTTAGATAAATTTTAAGTAAAATGACTAAGTTTTAGTCTCCTTTAAAATTACAACAATATTTCGTGGAGTTGGTACTTAAAAGGGTTTCAGTTGTAGTAACTTTTTGTCCATATATAAGGGTAGAATCTGATGCCTTGCGAGAACATTTTAAACAGGTGAACTTCATGCTTCCACCGTAAACCAGTGGCATAAGCAACTACAGGTATTTCTCAACTTCTAACAGGCATTAAAATATGCACAATTTGCCTCAATAAGACAGTGTGAAACCGTTTACATTGTTTTCATATGATTGAAGTACTTTCTGTACTGAGGATCCACTGTGATTTTTTTTCCCTTTGTGAAATAAATTAAAAACGGCAATTTTCTTTTAATGCTAGGGATGGATACTCTTTTCATCACTTAGTTTCTTTTGCATGTTTCTCAATGACTCAGCCATTGCTCCTTGCTCTTCTTGCAGTTTAGATTGTCTCTCCAGAGACTCTTGCTGTAATCACAAATGCAAAGCAAATCAGGGACAAAAATATTTTTTTCAAGGTCAGGGAAAAAGTCAGGGAATTTTACTTTTGGCTAGCCGATTTGGTTTAGGAAGAAGATTCACTAGTAGTAAAGGTGTTTTCCTTTCAAAACATCCCTGCAAAGGAATTGACGTATAGGCAATTTCACCCCACTGTACAGTGATTCACACACAAGAGATATCACTGATCAAGTAGAACTAAATGGAGGCTGTGACAAACATCTGTTCATGATTCAGCTGCATAAGCCTTGCTGTCTGTGGTAAAAGGAAGCTGGAGATCCAAGGCCCTGCCTTAGATCTTCTACCAGGAAGTGTTTACGGAAGCTGGAGATCCAAGGCCCTGCCTTAGATCTTCTATCAGGAAGTGTTTACGGAAGCTGGAGATCCAAGGCCCTGCCTTAGATCTTCTATCAGGAAGTGTTTACGGAAGCTGGAGATCCAAGGCCCTGCCTTAGATCTTCTACCAGGAAGTGTTTACGGAAGCTGGAGATCCTAGGCCCTGCCTTAGATCTTCTACCAGGAAGTGTTTACGGAAGCTGGAGATCCTAGGCCCTGCCTTAGATCTTCTATCAGAAAGTGTTTACGCAAGCTGGAGATCCAAGGCCCTGCCTTAGATCTTCTATCAGGAAGTGTTTACGTTTGGAGAGTGCAATTAACAGAGATGACCATGAAACATTAAGATTACTCATGAACCACCTCAACTGGGTGAAGTTTCAGAAATATTTGTACCTGCATCTTCTCATGTGTTTCTTGGCTAGCCTTGAGCTTTCTCTCTGCCTCTTCCAGTTTAGCCTTCAATGTATCCAAAGCATGACTGTGTACTCCAGTGGATTCTGAGTGGTCCTGAAGCAATCTACAAATAGATAGAAGGGTAAAACCTGGCACTTAAGTTATATCACTCTCCAAGCATATTGGAGCAGTTTTTCACCGAGTGTCGAAAGTAATATTTGCATTGATTTTGATTTGGTTTTGGTTTACTTTGTGATTGATTGGCAAAACTTGCGACACTAAACTGTGTTATCATGCAATCTCACTGACCTCTCCCTTTCTAGCTGGTATTCTTCTATTTGCTTGCGCTTGCTCTGTAGTTCCTGGTCCGACTCTTGCATTCTAATACGCAATACTGCCAACTGTGAGTCCTTAGCATTAAGAGCCTCTGTGAAGTCATCTTCTTTCATCCTCAGTTGCCTAGCTATGTCCTCAGAAACTGACAACTGTGCTTGGTTTCTTTGCAGCTGCCTCTCTGTGTCTTTTACTCCTGAAGTACAGTTATACAGACTTTACACACTTTGTTGCAAACACCCTGAAAAGGGCTTTTCAAATGGATAAAGGTAACAGTACATATATTCATAAAGAATGTCTTTGGCTTCAAAGAATAACCACTATTTGGTCTCAAGAACTAAAGAACTAGGTCTTGACCAGTCTGTCTTTAGAACAAAAATTACAACTATTACATGTATGCATTGCTGTCCTTATCTCAATTTTGACTGGCTACAACTACACAGCTAATCACTGTGGGCACAATATATTTGGCAATGTTTTTGTTATATCATCTGTGCAAACATTGTTTGTATACAATCATGTAACGTGACATTAGTTTTACACACATGAGATGTATGGCTTTTTGCTGGAGCTTTTTAAGAACTCTTGTACCAAAAGTCTTACTAAAACAATACTGATTTCAGTCAGAAGTTCATTTTAGGGTGGGCTTTTGGTTTGTGTTATCCATCTCAACCTTTGGCTTCAGCAGGTAATGCAACAAATTATGAAAGGTAATGAAAATTCTTCCTGTTGTGCTCAAACCCAACAAGGACCCCTTTTGAAAGATTCTATAGCTGTACTTTATTCCACTGAACTTACTCTTCTCAGCTTCCTTTGCCCTTTGAACTACAGACACCATTTCTTCATTCAGCGAAGCTACCTCCTTTCTCAGTAATTTGTTCTCTAGTTCAAGGTTGGACACATGGTGATCATCTGCAGGATGCTGGCCACCAGCACTTGCACCAGTGTCATGGTGCGGTATATCTTGTGAATGAGGTTCCTCTAAAGCTGGACCGTTAGATATGTCTACAGTTGTTTCAGGGTCACCAGTGTTCTTAACTATAGTTCCTAGTCAGAACAATATACATGAACAAATTTAGGGCGCTTACCATCAGTCAGACCTGGCCAGCCATAAGCTGAGGGAATCCCACTATTTATCAGAACTGTCCAGCCAGATCAGTTTATTTCTACATAGGTAGATAGGTTTTTTTGCGAAAACTCTCAAAAGAAGCCTCATTTTCTGGTCTGGCTGGCTAGTTCCTTATCCTCGACACCTAGACATACATCCTGTACAACATGTAGCAGCAACAAATGCTGATGCTAATCTCAGTCCTGCCATTGATATATCCCAGCAAAATAATCAACTTTTAAGCAAGAAAATAGTATCCAAACTTGCCCTCAACAAGTTGACCGTCTATGGCATCACCAGGAACAAGTTCCACAGTCTCACTTGGTTTAGCTGCCATGTCAGACAAGCTTTCATTGGATGCCTTTGGTTTAATAGGTTTTTTCTCTTTAGAAGAGGGAACATTGCTGTTGAGGAACTCAAATAATTTATCATCACTCTTGTTTTCTGTTCGGTTAACCCTTGGGGGTGTCCTGGAACCAGATGAAGGAAGTCGTGACTTGACTGGAACTGAAGGACCACCTGTGGCAAGTAAGGAAAACATATTTTATCCAGTTAAACAATGCTGTAAAAAAAAAAGAGAGAGAGAACAGAGAATGTGATCATTAGAGCAGTGTGCACTGTTCTTCAATAAACACATCAGGAGTCATTCAAGAACCCTGAGAGAGTGGTAGAAGCTGCTTTACTCAAATCTCAAGAATTCTAAGTTACACTTTTTCTTTACTCTTTTTGCCAACACTACATTACTACTTTTCCATAATCACCTATATCTACCATTAACTATCAACTATTGTCCCATTAATTAAATGTTCAAAATTCATGATATATACACAATGTAGGTCTTATGAGGGTCAATAGGTTTGTGCTACAGTTCAGTGATAAATTCCATAACGTAATGTCCTTGTTACCTGCATACACGGAAATGTATGATTAGACTACATGTATGGTTTTGTATTGTATACATTACACTACTTACTGTACAGCACATGGGGTGTTTATACTTTCTAAGGAGGTATATATTTGATCTCTTAATGTCATTAATGGATCCAGATACAAGGAATTGCAGAAATTTGCAAAAGTAAAAAACCCTTCTTTTTCGTTAAACAGACAAGTTGATTAGGTTTGCAAAAACAGCTGATTCTCCTGAACTTCCAGGCTTCTCCTTTTTATGCAGGCCACAGGAGATTTTCACTGCCCATAAGCAACAAATCTGCCTGCAACTCTGACTTTTATGATTAAAAGATATGAGAGGGATATCAAGAATTTTCTTGTGATTTCTCCATCTATTCTCCATTTGTCTACGCCAACTACACTTGTAAAGGAAAAGCCTGTCTGGATCCCTTTAGTGTTTGTATTAGTTATAAGTGAGGACACACACACTTTTCTTAATTAAACTACCACAATTACAGAACATAAACTGTACCCTACCTAACACACTGCTGTCACTCACTGCTCTAGGGGTGTCTCCCTGGTTGCTGTATGGTACTGAAGTTGTCCTCTGAGTGCTTGCAGTGGTTATGTTGGGTGCAGCTGCCGTGGCACCTCCTCTGTTAAGTCCAGAAGCATCAACACTGCCTTGCTCCTTCGTCAGTGCTGTGGCAGCTACAGTATCAACTTTTTCCAAAAGTGACTCTGCCTTGCCAGCGAGTTCAGTAAACCAGGACATGTTAAGTCAAATCTAGAACATAAACATGGGTACATAGTGGTGAGTTGTATGGTGATGAGTTATGCTACAATCTGCGACACGGTTCTGCAAAATTTTACTCTTTAAATATCTCCTGTAATAATGTAACTTTGATAATAATGTGGGGAGTATAAGTCAATAGATCTAATCACCACATGGAGAATAATTAT
Organism: Galaxea fascicularis; assembly: GCA_948470475.1. Taxonomy (NCBI): domain Eukaryota; kingdom Metazoa; phylum Cnidaria; class Anthozoa; order Scleractinia; family Euphylliidae; genus Galaxea; species Galaxea fascicularis. The sequence continues at coordinate 2,665,388 of OX419342.1, read as the reverse complement.
TTTATTAAAACTGTATGCAGCAGAAGTATCAACAAATTTTACTTGACTAGTAAAATTGTAAGATTACAGTTTTCAGGCTATGATTATCAAAAAGCAATATTATTTGAAGGAACTTTCCCCCACATAAAGCCTCATTTCAGGTCCCTTTCGCATGACATCCACTGGTTTAACACAATCATTTTGCGGGAATGTGCTAATTTTCAACCCTGGCCTTGAGACAGAGTAACATGGCTGGCATAAAATCAATGCTGAAAAGTTAAACAGTTCTCTAAATTAGCTTCTCAAAACACATAGAAGCCAACAAACAAATTATTTACACATACTAGGGACAATTAATGTATGGAAGAAAATGATGACACTTTGAAGAAACAGAATTGTTGCTGTGAAGAATCAAAATTTTTTTTATATAAATAGTATAGCCTATTTAAAATCAAGGAAATGTTTGCAAGAAGAGCTACTCATGTTGTTTGTTTTAAGTTTACATTACGAAATTACGAAAATGTGCTGTGCCTAAATTTTAGCCACTGCAGATTCCGCCATCAAACTGAAACACCTGACAAACAAAATGGCAACACCACAGTAACATCGATTTTTTTCTCCAGTGACTGGAAAGAAAGAAATACTTAGCCTCTCATCAAATTGCCTCCCTAAAACAAAGGAAATTTCTCTGGTCATTTCAGAAGCGTTACAGGTAAATAAGTCCTTAATATTGTTGGGACACTTAACGTACCTTCGCGAACCAGCACTCTTTCTCTCTTTGCTACTAAACCATCCACATTCCTGAAGCCTATTCTCTGTGCAATCAATGAATGCAGTTTCCCTTATAGAATTACAGACTATATGAATGTAATAGTTTGATGAAAACTGGACGGAAACAAGTTATTTCTGGGCAGCCATGTTTACATCGTACGTGTCATCGCAATCCTGCGCATTCTCTCATGATGTAACCGCAGCATGGTAGATAAGGGGCTCAGCCAAATCCGCGCGACAACGCGCGTGGCAGAAACACGCAAATGACGCTGTAGGTCAAGTACGGTCTTCATCTGGTTAGCTTTTTTCTACTTTTCCGGTGTTTCATTTTGCAACGCACACTGTATTACATACGTTGGAGCCATCACAAAAGATTAGGAGCTGGGATGGAATGATACGTATAGGTATTTCCAGTTGGCAGGAAGGGACAGTTCGAGGGAAGGGTGGGGGGGGGGGGAGTGCTCGTTTTCACATGGTACAGGATGGAATGATTTTGGGGGATGGGGCTTAGAACTTTTTGAAGTGCCTCAATTTGTAGAAAAGTCACTCACATTCCTTGTAAATGTAATTGCCAGAAAGCAGGGAGGAAAATGAGCAATTCACAGGCAATGGTGAACCATGCCTAGACAGCTACTGTCCCATCAACAGCAATTTTGGCTTCATTCTTCTCATCTAAAAAGGTAGTGGGCTCCTGGGTAGAGACATTTCTAACGTTTCCAAACTTCAAAATACATTCATTCTCTTCTATAAATCTGTACTTTGTAGTTTTTCAAGGCACATACTGGTTACCATGCTTCTGCATTACACCTACAGTTCTTCACTTCATACCCAAGTCTTCCACTCTCCAAAACATCCACTCCCACACCTCATTTCCCAATTCCCTATCCTTTGTTTCAGCACAGCCAGGGGAAATCCCAAGTCCTTTGCTGACATTTACAGCCCTTAATGACTGCACGTCGCTGGACCATCCTTGGTGTAAAACAGCAAATGCTTGAAGTTAAAAAAAATGCTTTATTAAAGTAGACATAAGTCAGAGAAATTGGTAGATTTGTTTTCCTTAGGCATTTGGTATTTCAGGTAACAAGTAGCACTTGTCCATTTTCTGCCCAATAAACCTAGCCTCCCGAACCCATTAAATATTTTTTTTCAGTGTGATCTGAATTTCAGCCCTTGCCATGACATTGCAAAGAACTGTATTGCAGTGTTCCTGGACATTTACTGTCTGTTCTCCGTGTATAAACAAGACTGACTGGAAATCATCACAAAGTAGACAGTCACCCGATACTAAAGCCTTCATCTCTTCTTTGAACCGCGAGCCCGCTATCTCCCAGCGGACTTCACAACAGAAGATTATGTAATGTTTTCAGCTAACTGGAGGTGTCTGCATGATCATAGAAAGTTTCTTCCTTTGTTGAATCGCGAATAGCTGCGAATGTTCGAGACTGTCGGTAATTCTTCAGCTCTGTAAAAAGGCAAACACTCTCAAAGTGACAGTGTCATAAAAGCAAATATCGCGTACACATCCATGACACTATTTCGAGTTCTCATCCAACAAAAATCCTGCAATTTCATTTTCAATCCACATTTTCCTTATCTGCTTCATCTTCAGTTAACATGTGATTTAACTTGTTCCTATTTGACACGATGTCAGCATTTGTCGATACCCTACCGGATCATTCGGCGGAAGGCCTTGTCTTCTTCGAGCAGCTTTTCTGTCATTCCAAGCTTTTTTACACTCCTTGTAAGCTTCAAAATACATCTTGCACTTGCTTTTGTCATAGTTATTTTCATCTAGACATTTCATAGAAGCCTTTGATTCTTCCATGCAAGGATTTGTTCTTTTGTCTGTGAAACGCTTCAGCCCGTCCGCCATTTTTTTTAAGTAGGTTCCCAGTCCCTTTCGTTTCTTACCCCCGTGAGGCTGTATTATGCAAAGTGTTATCGGCTATGAAATTAACAATCTCGTTCTCAGTTCTTTTCCCTAGAAAGGAAAGAAAAAATTCCAGTCCGCCATTAAAATTGCCCAGTCCTCCATTTCCTTTCTGGGGAAAACAGCCCTGGGAACAAGGTTCTCAAATAGGCCATTTCCGGATTACCTTAGGCTTCTTTTTCAAAGCGAGTCCAGGTGCTCATCGTTTGATATGCAAATCGATTTTTATTCACACGCAAATTAAAATTGTGAATGATACCTCGAGAAAGGAAATGCATCAGACCTGACTGAGCAGCGAGAATCGCGCCCTTAATCAACATAACATTCGTAAGCGTAAGTCAAAGTACTACAGTTCTATTCAGCTCTCTGGCTTACAGCAGAGGGTGGTAAAGGGTATTTTCGTGACTTGTAATCGGCACATTTTTCCCGTGAAATGGCTAATTTCTTCCCCGTGAATCGTGATTCTACCAAATTGTTTTCAGTAAAACGAGGAAAAAATGTTAAATTTACCGTAAGCCGCGATTGTCATTGGCATTGTTTGTCGTGAATTGTGAACGGACCGTTTTATTTTCCGTGAAACGTGATCTAGACACACATGTCCAGTACGGCCGGCATTAGCGAGCTGCCAGGAAGCATTAATGAAAGGAAAAATAGCAATACTGCGAGGTAATGGGTATTCCGTCTTTTCTTCTTTCTTTTAAACGAATTCCTAGTAAAACGTTTGAGGTCGGTTCGAATTCTAGTTCCACATTCCTTAACGGTCTTATTTTTGTATTAGAAAAAGGTGTTCATAGTCCATGACCTCCAAACCAACGTCAAAGCAATCTGTTGCCCGTATTGAACTTGACAATGTGTAAAATTAACAACACGTGGGTGCTTTCAACCCATCTATGTATCATTCTGGCCCGAGTCAGGGCAAGCCTGAAACAATTTCAGCATTCCACATCTCCTTAAACAGTGCACCATCTGATAGCCTGGGTCACGCTAGGCCTGGAGTCGTTTCAGCATTCTACATCTTCCTACACTGCATTATCTGACACTCTTTCCTCCCCTGATGAATATTCCCACAAAATTGGCTCGCGCGTGGTTATACCGCGCGATGACACGCGCTACCATTTTCCTCGCTTTCCCTCGAGATGGGATTTTCTTCTCATCCACAAAACAGAGAAGGATACCAACTCTCGAAGTCTTAGCAGTCATTTTAGATAAGTGGCGATGAATTCTTCTGGGGACATCTTTTCAATATTCGCTGTCGTTTTCTCTGTTGAAGGTGGCGGTCTTGGCAACAAAGCTTTTCTTGAAATTTCAAGTTTTCCCGTGTGCTCGTCTCTTCCGAGGTATTTCACCTCCACAGTATCTCCTACTTTCATATCCAAATCCTTTGGGTTACGAACCTGAGGGAAGAGAGAAGCAAAAAAATTTTTTTTGATAGAAAAAACACAGTTGGGGCAGGTGTGAGGGGGGTGGTCCCGGCGCGGCACCAAACTGTTCAGAAAGTTGGTAAGATTACGGAGTAACTCCATTATCTCCACCGGTTCGACAACTTGACTGCCAACTACTGTTAGCACAATCAATATGTATCTGCCTTCTTTGCATTCTCGTCCCCAGAGCCCACGCTCCTTCTGGCCTGTGGCAGAAATCGAGAGCTCTAGCTGGTTCCAAACCACGAAGTCCGTGAATCACAGACTTTCGGCTCTTCTGCGCAAACTCAGAAATTTGAAACAACAGTGGTTGCCGACGGCTACAAAAATGCACCTTCACTGCGACTGCTCATATTTCGGAACTGGCCAGAGCTCTCGATCTCTGCCGCAGGCCAGAAGGAGCGTGGGCTCTGGGGACGAGAATGCCTTCTTTGATGACGAGCATGCGCAAACGAAGCAAAAACTTAATGCTTTAAGAGGAAGTATATTGTATTACTAAAGTGGCCGAGCACGTTTTTACTCACCCTGCTGTGCTCCATTTCCCGTACGTGTAACAAAACAGAGGGCGTGTCTGGAATAAGTTCCACCAGCACACCATAATCCCTGAAAAAATAGATGAATCAAAGAACAGTGACATATCTTCTCACAAACATCCTCCAAGTTTTTTTTTTTTTGGTCAGCTTACAGTCACTTATCATAGGTCAGCGCAACGACGGAGGGACAACAGCACAGAAAGATGAATTCCGAGACTGCTAGCAGTCTCTCCTCTGGATAATCAAGAGGGTAAACCATTAACAGCATAGCGCATAATTGAACCAGATGGAGATGGGGGATGGAGGGGATGGGGGGAAGTGGGCAAGGGGGGCAAGGGGGCAAGGGGGGAAGGGGGAGAAGGGGGAAAAGGGGGAAAATGGGGTAGGGGGGAAGGGGGCAAGGGGGGACGACTGAGAGTCTCGACGCGCTGCTGATGGCTTGCGGTCTCCACCAAGAAAAAGACCGCTGACAGGAATAAGGGAGACTGGAAAAATATTCGGAAAGAATGAACATTAAACCCCCAATGTAGGCCAGATCAGAAGCCGCGCTCAGTCACTAAGTTTGATCAATGAAACAACTTCGTATATTACCGACCTCACTTCAACAATCCGTGCCGCGTATTTCTCACCAATCTCAAGGCCCTTTGTCCAGTCATCCTAAGTGAAAAAATATGGTATCGTTAGAAGTCCCTTGAAAGTAAATTGAGGAAAAAAAGTGGATGACATAGTTAGGAAATAATGGAGGATCCCAGGAGGGTCTTTCACTGGGCGCTCAGCTATTCAGCCTTACGAACTGGAAACATGCCAAAGCGGCGGCACAGTACCAAGCTGATTGGTCAGCCAGCGTTAAGGCCACATGCACGTTCTGCTTTGGAAAAGCTTAAAAAGAAAAGTAAGCATTCGACACCCATTAATTCAAACCGCCATATATCACCAAGGGCTTCCATTCATAGCTGTCATCGACACCAACAACCCAGTGAACTGAATTTTCTTTCTTTCCAATCTTATCACCGAAAGTGAAAGTTAACTCGCGCGGCGCAACGCGCCAGAAACTATAACTTTCGCGCGTTAACTTCCCCACAGCGTTACTTCATTCCCTTGCTCGCTCTAAACTTTCGCTTCAACGCGCGCGTTCGTATGACTGACCGAAGCAAAAAACCTGTTGTTTTGTAGTCTCTACGTGCCACCAAACCAACCCGACTTGCCTGAGCGCCAGTAATACCACTTGCTTAAAAGGCTTAAGGACCTTATGGATCCCGTTAAGTACTGAACATATCACCTCTTCGGTTGTAAGTTCACTGATCTTCGCTATAGTTTCCTGAAGCACTTTGGAGTTTCGAGCGAACACAGAGAACTGCTCCTCTTCAACTCTACTGATGGTTGTACCTAAAAACAGATCATCAGTCGACGCGCTGTGAAAGATTTCATTTGTTCCAGTGTTTTCTATGTACTTAGCGGTGAAAAACAAGTAAAACCTTCCTCTCACAGAGTTGAATACAGTTAGTGCAAAATAGCAAAGCCTAACCGCAACGACCGTCACCAGGGGTCCAACATGGGGAAGTTCACGATTGAACGTGGTTACACACGCAAGTTTCCATTGATAAACACCCTTGCAATCGGTTAGTTTACATTAAGCATGTCGCGAGTGGGATAGTTGCCCTGCCGAAAAAGTAGCAAAAAACCCTAACCTGTCTCGTCCTGTAGATTTCTGATTGTCAAGCCTCCAACTCCCACCAATTTTCTGCTTTTTGCGTGAGGAACAAACACATTTGCTGATTAAGGAAATAAAATGTATAGCTGATTCAGGTAAAAGTTACTGAGCGGCATATTGTTTGATTGAACACCAAATTCTCCGAACTAACTACATAAGCAGTGTAAGGAAAGCAGTAAGGGGAATTGATGTTGAGATCGTGGAACTTCATCTTACATACCGTAATTTGGTAATATTTATGCCACTTAATTTAACATGACAGTGACCAACTCGACAGCCTTAGGTACTCTGGTCAATGCATACAATTTAAATTGATATGTTGCCGTCTGTACTTTTTCTGTTGTTTACTCTGTAGTTTATAATAATTTCCTTCCTCGTGTATCGTATCGAAATAGTGCAACAACAATAAAAACTGAAATCTGAATCTGACTGAAAGGGTTAACAACATGAAACAGCATCGGAGGAAAGTGCTGTCTGCTTGACAATAAAATGTTATTGCTAGGGGAAATTACTTATTTGTCACCACTAGGAGTGAAAGGGTTAAATGTGCTTCTCAGGTTGCCTGTGTGACATTTCCCACTGGTGTTCTGAACAATGTTGAAAAAGGTGGTTATAAGTTGAAGTCTGAATGGAATCCTACACTTACTACACTTCCAATAAATGTCTACTGCTGTGACGTTCACTTATTTAATAGGGACCTTTAGATTTGAGTACCAGTGCGAGATCGAGTGCAAGTACGACTTTTCAAATCTTGTTCGCATGCTTTAGATGATCACTAGAGACATCAATCTTGTTTCTACAATCTGCTGATCTACTGGTAAGTAACATGGAAGAGTGAGGGTTCAGGGGAGGTGACTGGTTTGAAATTAGAAATTCGTAGTCGTACTCATACTCGTACTCGTACTCAAATCTAAAGGTGCCTATTATAGTTTCGATTACGGGCACTCATGAAGATTAAAGGACAATTACCTTGAGCTGGTGTATTTTCTTTTGGTGTTTCTCTAGGCTTGCTCTGGCATTCTTCAATAACATCCAACACTTTCATCCGATCCTCTGCAAATTAAAGCAAACGATTCGGTAGATTTCAGAATATTAATCCTTTAATTAATCCCTAATATCAGTATGTATATTCCCCCAATGTTCACCATACATTTTCTATGATGATGAGGAGGAGAATTTGTTAAACAATCAAGACCTTTGTTACTTGTTGATCACTTCCTTTTTTCTCACAACCTTTATGTTTGATTGAGCAGTGTTACTAAGGGGAGAAATTACACATTGATCACTCTTAAGAGTTAAAGGGTTAACTCGGCCTTCTTCAATAAAACGCCCCAAAATGCGCCCGCGCGAGATCTCATACTAACATTCATGCGAAATCTAGTCCCAACCTGCGGTTAGTTATGTGTCCCGGAGCAAAATAAAGTTAAAACAATAAGACAAAATAACGTAGTGATGTTTCGATCCTAAGAACTCCGTGAGAATGTCGGTGAGGCAACCAGTGAGCTAAATTTCTCCACCCTCTCCTCCCTGGCAACATTTTGTACCTGTGGCTTTCCTTACGGCTTCTTCCACAATATCAAGAGGGAGTCCTGGGATCTTTAAGTCAGCCTGACAAACAACAACATAGACATGAGTAAGTCTTTAAACCATTAACTGAATTAATTAGTCATTATTCAATGTTTTTAGTTACGATCTTCCGATCACAACTGTATGATAGATTGATAGTTTGAAAAAGCACTGGATTTGGGGGAGAAAAACGGTTATTGGCGCACCTGCAAAGCAGTTATTCCTTCTCTGCTCCCAGCGAGTTTGAAATCCATATCACCCATAAAGTCTTCAATTCCCTGTAAATAAATCACTATCAGGTATTAAGGTACAGGACTCGACTGCCATTTTGGTTTAAAGTTTAGCTCACTTACTTCGGCAGAACCTTGCAGTCAAAACGCTCAATTGAATCGAAAACACGCTTCTTACCAGAATATCTGTCATAAGTCGATATTGCTCAATATCTGATTTGCTCGGGTCCTGAGCATCGCTGCTTGTTACTATTCCACAGGCCACCCCTGCTACAGGACGACTGATTGGTATTCCTGTGATAGTACATTGACAACACGAGTTACGACTTTTGTTAATGGTATGACGTTTGAGTAGGACACAGGCGGATAGTAAGTACCTGCGTCCATTAACGCCAAACTTCCGGCACAGGCAGTCGCTATAGATGAAGACCCTGAAAATAACAAGCAAACAGAACCTTACTAAGTCCAGCACGTTATCTTTTTTTTGAGTCAAGAAAACGTAGATTGAAGATATATAGCAATAGGTGTAAATGCGGAATGCGGATACGTCACAATATCTGGCACATAACTTTCTGTAGATGAGGTCACCAAATAAAAAATTCAAAGGGTATGTACTCCCTATCGTTGTGGCTAACCTTCACGTGCGCTAAAAAACTTCCCAGTCGTACATTATTATATTTCACTAGTTATCATTGTTGTTTACTCACCATTTGATTCCAAAACTTGTGACGAGAGTCTGATAGCAAACGGAAAATCCGTTGGAACAATTGGTTTTAACGCCTTTTCTGCTAAGTTTCCTATCACAAGAAAAAATGTTCCGTTTAACTGTATACCTTTAATGAATTTACTCCTAAAACAGCGGTAAGAACTATACTAGGAGTTAAGAAACCTCGATGAATTCTAAAGGTTTTACCTGTTGGAGAACGCGATTTACCTTCTATCACTCAAATTCAGCAACCATAGCACTTCTACAGGATTACTGGTCCAGGAGTATTTCTCCACCAGTGAGGATCCACTGAAAGGGATGGAAGGGAGCCAGGAGAATGGGAGAAGGGCCTTGGTCTGGTCCTCCACAGAAGCAGTAATTGCTAAATTTTGACAGTTCAATTACCTCAATTAACTATCAACGATGTGGCCTTAATTATTTAAGTCCAATGGTTTATTTTTACCTTACCTTACCTTACCTTACCGTGTCTCTGTTCATAAAACGCGCAAAAACAGCTATTTCAAATTGTAAATTTCGCGTTCCAGATTTGGAATTTAAACGCTCACGACTGGCAACACAATTTAAGGCTTAACGTCATCATCAAGATGACATCATGATGCATTTTCTCTTAACTGGTCTTCTCTTATTCGTGTTCTACTAGTTCAGAGAATTTGGTTACACATCAAGATGTTTCACATTTGATGATCATTTCCTTTATTCTCATAACCTGTGTGTTAGATGAAATGGTAATACTGTAAGGAGAAAGTATACTCTGGTCATTGTGAGGACTTATGGAAAAATGTTCGCAACAAACCAGCTGTTTGACGGTCAATGTGATTTAATTACTGCCAGTGAAACAACACCCACATTTTCCACGTTTGTCAGTTAATTATTTATACCTCTGTTCTGCCGAGAACACCGAGTCCAACCTTACCATGTCCAACTTCTCGGCGATTGAATCCTCCCACTCGTCCGGTTTCATTTATACAAAATGGAGGAAACTACAAATATAATGAGCAAAGAAAAACCAAATGAAACAAAAACGACGGAAATCAAACGTTGTAAGTGACAACGTGAAACGAACTATTTTAACCCCTGCTCGTGTTGGCAATCTGAATTTAACAGTGATCAGAATCACAATACTCCTTACAAATGCTCCGTCCTTATTGCGGTTTTTGGTTTTGCCCTCCCGAATAAAACCGTAAAACCCATGGAGAACGAGGACAAGAGTTAGAAACTTAATATTCAGGCAATTGTAACATACCTCGTAGTGAAGTATAAATGGTTTCTCTTTATCATCACTGCAAAGATTCGTAAAAAAACCAAAAGAAGATCGTTAGAAGTCTACCCCAAATCACCTCGGATATCCTTATTTAAGACAGACTGACATTCTACGTTAAATATCACCGCAATCGTCAATTAACAGTAACAAACAACAACCTGAATATGAGTTAAGAGTTTATAAGAGTCTACTAACTGTCACTAGAGGAATGCCACAAACAAACAATTAAACTGTTGTTCAGCAAAATGTAAAGTCATTTTAAGCTCGATAGTGTAGGGAACGGTTAGCCAGTCTACCGAGCCACGAGCTCCTGTTTTGTGCTATCGTTCTACTTGTGCTGTTTTTGTCGCGTCAAGGCAGGCTTTAAACTAAATTTCCCTCTAAATTTCCGGTAAACCCCTCAGTTCCTATTTCCGAACAAAACGGCCTTAAAAGCGTTGTCATTGGAGTAGCAGTGTTTACCACAGTATGCGCCTAAAGTAAAGCGAAATGTTAAAGGCTGATTTATTGCGGACGATACTTACCCCACCCCCTCTGCGGCCGCATCCATTTGTTTAGCTGAACGAAGAGATCCTATTGTTGCTGTACAGAAGACCTAAGATAAAGAACGGATAATACAGATGATACAACTACGACCCAAACCAGGCACAGTTCTTCATGTATGCCAAACCTAGTCTTTCTAATGATCACCAGGAATCAGTTGAGTTGCTTATACAAATTCTCCCAACATGTAACGTATGAAATATGTGAGAACTGTAACGAGAATGCACATTTTGATCTTGGAGATTAAAGGGTTAACTATTACAAGCAACACTAAAGCTTCTACAGACTACTATTTCAAACAGTAGAAAACAATTCACATATCAAATATGTTTCTGATTAATTTTCGGCCTCAGTTCTTGCAAAATAGCAACTACCAGAGAAATAAAATGAGGTAGCCTCCATCGCACACAGTGAACATACCGCCAGTATACACATATTATCTCGGTTTTTACCAAGGTCTCGAGTGACAAGTCCGACTTCACCGCAGGCTAAAAATGACCTTGTTCTTTTAATTTTGCACTCATAAGTCCGGAAAACAAATGCTGATGCGAACACTATTGCCACAAACGTGTAGAACGAAACCAAATTGAATAAAATACCCACAACAACATTTTTTTCTGGCTGGTGAATAATAAGTTTTGCTTTAAGGCCCGGTTCATACGTCAAACTTTTCATGTGCCGAATCTAACGCAAATGAGTTAGAACAAAAGATTTTCCAAATTAGAAGTTCGACGTTTGTACCGAGCCTTAGATTTCCACGAAAGTGGACAAAAATTAGAAAGGAATGTTTCAACGTTGATATTCAAACCCTCACCTGTGTTTCTCCTCTTTGAAATAAAGATGAACCATGAAGTGTTTTAAACAAATCTACTTCACATTTAATGGGTCTGAGAGCATCAAATCGACGACCGTCACATCTACGAAAGCGAAGCAAGAAATTGCTAAGTTTTATTATCTGTCAAGTTATTAGTTTTCACGACAATTTGAAAAGCAACTGGTTCAATGGAGAAAAAATGTCAGAAAATGAGAAAGAATAAGTCAAATTTCCGAACTGAAGAAGTTCAGTTTCATCGTTTGCAAACAGGCTAATGTGCATAACGAAAACTCAAGCAGCGAGTGGGGTATGTAGTAGTTTACTCTTTTGACAGCTTTACTTGACTGCACTCGGTTTGAAATCAAGGACTTGACATGAATGTTACAGTTAAGCACTTTAAATAGAGTAGTTTTCAAATGCGTGTCGTAAAACAAAAACCCAAGCAATTACTCTGACCAATAACAAGAGACGCAAACAGCGCAATGAGCCAATCAGAATACGAAGCAATTACATGTACAAGCAGCCGGCACAAAGCGCGGGAGAATGCGCGCGTGCTAGTCGTGATTGCTTTTGCTTCTCATTGGTTGAAAAAGTGGCACGAATCTTGCTGGCCAATCACAGAGCGAAGATATGCATACCAAGGCAAATGCAATTTACTTTGACGCTTAATTAAAACCGCTCTAACAACGAGAAAAGCAGTATCTCCACAGTACCTTTGAGCTTTTTCCAGAATGTTTCTCCTAAAGACTGATCTTGTTACTGAGAGCACAGCATCTTGAATCACATGATCAGCAACATCTGGAAACTGTTCTGTTGGTTGTTACAAATTAACACGTTAACTCCCAAGACCTGATTTTTAATTATCCTTTCTAGCTGTTATACAGTTCCTTGTACATTAGTTAAGAGAATTTGGAGTTGTATCAATGGTTATTTGGCTGATAAGTTTGTTGCTGAGTGGACAAAGTTCGTCCACCTTGAGAGGGAAAAACTAGTTCACAATCATGAATGATCATCGGGTAACCAACTCGGGTTTGCCCTTGTTTTCTAAAAGTGCAAATTTGTCACAGTAGACTAGATTTTCCAAATACTACTTTCACACATTACTTACCTTGAACAGCAATAATGCATGAATCCCTAGCAGCAAATATTTCTTTATCACGTTCTTGCTGAAGAAAAAACAGTATACACTTCACTTGTCAAAGAAAACACCCTCAGTACCCCCGGGCTTTTCTTCCCAGGCTTCAAATTCACCATCAAGATCATACGTCTCTAGATCTATTAAGGGTGGTAATCAACTGAATTCCCCCCTCCCCCTCCCCCTCCCCCTCACAAACCTGAAAATAACCTCTTAGTAGTCTCTCTACTGCTTCTTTACTAGATTATTTAACCTGAAAACATGCATTGTATTGCAAGTGTAACTATGATTGGTAGTGAATTGAAAAACAACAGAATCACACCTTTGAGTAAGTGAAGTTGGAAAATATTTCATCCACTCGCTCCACTAAAAATCTGTAGAGAGGAAGCAGAACGAAATTACGGTTACCTGAACTGAATGTTAACTCAGTTATTATGACATAATCTGTTTTGTTTCTTTGTTTTATTTTTAACCAAAGCTCCACACCAAAACAAGGCCAACAAGCAAGGCTTTTAAAACTGGTTCTAGTTTGGCTTTTTTTAACATCCAAAAAGGCTACTTAAAGTTATGGATAGGGACTATTTGAGGAAGCTCTAAAAGGTGTTTTCATTTGGTGTCACAGCCAAGGAAGGGCAGCAAACCTTAACCCTAAGTGAAGGGTGTAGGAAGATCATGTAAGATTCGGATCTCCTTCTGAGTCATTTGCCTTTAATAACAATTACCTTTGCACAGCCTCCAATACCTCTAAAGGAGTGGCTTGCACTGAAAACGGTCTCTTTACTGTTCCAGCTTGTTTCTGAAGGTTTTGCAAGGCGTGGATAATTGGTTGGCACTATACGATGGCAATTCAACAGACACTGCATCAATAAATAATTGACCACCATTAAAATTATTGCTCAGAAAGCAAAGCTTTTTGTATAGCAGGGGGAAAACTGCTTAAGTTAGTACACACAAACAAAATGCCTTTGACAAGGGACCTGAGCTAAGAGAAAAAGAGGAAGATGGAACATTTCAGTGTACCAAATCCTTAAACTTGCAGTCGTGGGAACTATCTTCTAGAATATATTTTTTGTGGTGACATTGATCAAGACATTGGTTTCAAACTTATAAAGTTGTCTTTGCAATATTTTGACCTTATTAAGGAGGGCCATTAATACCAGTAGTTACACATGTAATACCTAAGTAATAAATGACATTTATAATGCTTTTTAGAACATGCAAAATGTGCAAAACACATTTCTAACAAGCCTCAAATTACTTCAAAAAATGCACCACATATCTACCTCTTTGAAAGCAAATCTAAGAGCTTCACAAAATCTTTCTGTGCTCACTTCATTAGCAAATGCTTCCACCATGACTAAAAACCAAATGTGACAAAGCCATGAATGTTTTGTGATTCAATTTCATCCTTGGTTTAAATTTTATTTTCCTTTGGGGTATGGTAATGTATGATAACAAAGTTGAAACAAAGGAAAATAGTATTCAAATCAAGAAAAAAATTGAACTTTAACAAATACCTAATCACATTTTATTTACAACAAATGACCTTAAATTTCTGTGCTAAAGAAGGTTGCTTAATACCTGCATGAAGGAACTATCATAGTATTATAGTTTTTCCAGAGACTCAATCTGGTCGAACCCTGAAGGTTTTTTGCTGTTTCAAAGTAGATTAAATAACTTGTGCACCTTACCAACTTTCTTGTCACTGCAAGCAACTACAAGGTCAAGGCTACTGATGATTAGCTGGGACCATGCGGGGTTGACAACAAATTCTCCATCCACCTCTCCAACTCTAACTACACCTGCATAAAAAATTAATGTAAAGTTATGATGGTCTACTCCAACAAACAGGGTACAGAATTCACCCTTGAATATTTCACTCACCAACAGGGCCATGCCATGGAATATCAGAAACAGCAAGAGCAGCAGATGCTGATAAACACAATAACATTGATAACATAATAGATAATTAATATTGATAAACAAAACTCCTCATTAATTTGCTGATGACAAAATAAAAATAATTATTAATAACACATCGACTGATATGATTGCCTGTGAGTGATTTATGTCTTCATGGTAATTTCTTACACTGTCTGTCTGAAAGCCTGACTGTTTAAGACCAGCAGGGTCGCTTAATGGATCCCTGACCGACTTACCGACTGACTGACTGACCGACTGACTGACTCAATGGGGGAAGAAAGATGGACTGACTGACTGATTGGCTGAATGGTCAACTGACCAACCAGAAAAAGACTGACTGACCCCAGGGTTCTCAGTAGTTTTTTTGTCAGACGGCCCAGAAATACTTATAGGCGGCCACACTTCAGCCCGGAGGCACGCAAAGGCAAATTTCATAGCCAGCACAGGCGGCTACTTTCATCTTGGCAGGCGGCGGAATTCGCCGGTTGCCGGCTACTACTGAGAACCCTGGACCCACTGACTGACCTCTTTGAATACAGAAATAATTATTATTGTCAGGGCTTTGAGCATCAACAGTAATGTTATTAATCCTTTTAACCCTAATATCAGGATGTATTTTCTCCATACTGTTCTTCATACATTTCCTATGGTAATGATGAGGAGAATTTGGTAAACAATCAAGACCTTTGTTACTTGTTGATCACTTTCTTTTTTCTCACAACCTTTATGCTTAATTAAGCAGTGTTACTGTAAGGAGAAATTAAATATTGATCACTCTTAGGGGTGTACTGACCTCCATTCATTGCTGTCATGTCAGGATCATAGATTCCATCTGCAGCCCACAGACTACCAATCACCTGACCGTGTTAACAAACAAAACATGTCATAACAAGCTGGTAGCTGGCAGATTTCTGCCAGCTATCAGACCACTTTGCAAAAGCTACTTTTGCCTCAGAATGCAGAAAATCACATCTATGAGCTTCACTTCACACTCACAGATAGTCTGTAGCCACCTACTTTAACCCACCCATACATATACTTAAAATAATACAACCCTGCAAATCAACTCTTCTTGGCAAGGCATTACAAAGACTGACCATAGTTTGGAGTAGTACTAACACTTTTCCTGCTAGAATTCTAGTTAATTTAAAGGACTTCAGACATAACCTTCATAAAATGAATAAGTTTTTTGGTCAAAACGTGGATCAGCTCCTAATAATATCTGATTAATAATATTAACTGCATTTTTTCACTTCTCACCTGTGTGGTGCAAGAATAACCTTGTGGAAAGAGACACCTCAGTGATCTGTCTGTAACAATTAAATAATAAAGATGGACTCACCTAAAGTGACCAACATACCTCTGCTACAGTATAATAATTACATTCATTTGTCACATTAGTAATCATTCCAAACGCTTGCAGATTAATAATAAATTAATCATCAGTTATAATAGTTAACCATTTCATATGGAAAGACTTTACTACAGGTATTGTGAACCATACTGTATTAACATACCTAATGATTTATTGCTATTAAACCTACCAATACGTCTACTAATGAGAATATCTCGTTCTGATAATCCACCATCTCTTCTTGAGAAACTCCTAGGAAACTGGCCTCCAGCGGCAGCCTTTTCTTTATAATCAACCTGTGTGCATAAATGAACCATAACCGTTTATTGCGTTCTGAACTAAGAGATCGCTGTGAAATTGAAAAATGGGCATAGGGGTCAACTTGGCCTAAAAATCCAAATTTCTCCAAATTTGCATTAAAAATAGATATATTTTACATTTAAAGTGTTTCATGGCTCAAAAGCTTAAATGTAACAATTACATTATGAATTAGCCTAGTAACTGACAGATGCAGATCTGATACCAAATTATGCTTACTTTTTCATAAGTTTTAAACATTTGGCAGTGCTTTTTGAAAAGGGGCAAAGATTTATTTAAGCAAAAACAATATATTTTTGGGTTTAGGTGCACTTTAAGCTTACCATGAGTGGCAGGCCATACCCTTTGCCAGATTTAGACTCCTCCTCACTCACCACAGTAACTAAGGTTGCATTATCGCCACACTAAAAGACAAGGTTATGGGCTGAGAAAAAGTAATCTTATTTTTTCAAAATCACATTATTTAATCAAATTAACTGCACACTAAATTGTGAATAAATGACTTGATTTGAATATTGAAACACTATTAATAATAAATTATTATTATTTTACTTTGTTTCAGAGATATCACATGATACCCTCCCTCTCAATCTTGTGCATTTTGAGCTCTGGCGGTAGCCAGCTTCTATTGAAAGCCAGGAAAAGGCCTTACAATTTTGTTTCACCCCTATCCTTTGTGGTCGCTTAGGTTGAGAGGGTTGTAGGTGTTGTGTGGGTTGCAGAGGAGTATTGTGAGGGTTGTAGAGGTTGTAGGGGTTTTAATAGTAAATACACAGCCTATTTACCTAATACCTACTTCTTATTATATATAAATAATAGCCTCCATTTGGCGAAAAAATATGCTCAAATATTTTGTCCATGGACATTATATGTTCTGAGAAGCAAACAAGCATTTAGCTCAAGGAAAACTGTGAGCTCTGAGGAAGTGATAATGTGCAAGGAAAAATATCCAAGCATATTTCTAAAGCCAAATGGAGACCACTGTCTTTATTATCCTTCAAATATTTTTTGCAACATGCATTGGGGAATATCACCAGACATTCCCCCTGAGGCATATCAGTCACATGATGCGTTTAGACCAATTGCATGCGGCAGAAATATTTGATTTATTACATGTATATTATTTAAAACAATCTGAATCAATATGTTACCTCTGCAACGACGGCCCCATCTGCTAGTTTTGCCATTTTTCCCGTCGAGAACTTCATATTTCTATACAGCAAAGATATAAAAAGAGTTGACCATTGAGGAACAAGAAGCAAGCTTATAAAGGCTCGCAGACACTTGGATACGTACATAGCCACGTGCAGAGTGGATTTTCAGCGATAGTTAACTGATCTCGGTACTTACTGACTTCCAACTTCAAGCTCAACTGTGCATTCTGAATGTTTTCTCCTCCTAAGAACTCCAAGACATTTTAATGCACTCCGCAAAGAGAGGAAACAGCTCTCCTCCCTGGCAAAAGATCGCGCTACTTGAGCCGCCATCTTGGATTTCGGCGTGCACTGGCCCAGACTCCCTGCTGCAGCGCGTTCACTCCAAACCTAACCCCTCCCCCATTGATTAGGGAATTTAAGGTGATTCCCTTGTTTTGCACTGGGAATCTCCGACTGCGCATAACATGGCAACATCAACATTTGCAAGTTTTGACTTATCAACTTCTTTGATCACTATAATGACTGGTTTCAAGAAATGGGTCATGGCTATTTACAAAGACAGTAATATCAGCAAAACTCACTTACTGATCACCATGCTCCCTACAAGAGATGCATTTGTAGTCCACGTTAGCTCATATGGCAAGCTGTTGATCATAAGAGCTTGCAAAGAGAATACAGAGGAAAAATCACCTCAGAACACCCCTAACATTTTCCCTTGGATTTGACTTTCTTTTTTTTTTGTCACATTACCCCTCCCCCATAAGAAAGAAAGAACATCGTTGAACATACCCAATCAGAAAGAAATGAACTCAAGAGAAGCTGAAAAAACTTGACAAAGAGCCTAACCTGGCACATTAATAACAATTATAAAACTTTATTCCAATTAAATCAGTCAACCTAACTCCTATTGGGAAATTTACTTGAACAACTGTGGTTAACCTAACTTGTACAGATAGTTACAATATGTTGCATTCATAGTTTACATACAATTCACATTAAAGGAATGTTTCCACTTTTTTCAATTATTCCCCGTAATACATGTAAGTATGCTCTTCTTAATGCTGTTACTTACCCTATTTTAGCATAACAGGTCAACTGAATTTGGCACAGTATAAAAGTTTATTTATTATTTATTTAGTATTTGGTTTATATCAACTTGAGATAGTCTCAACATTAACCAAAGGTGACAACAGGGACTATACAAGAATTGACATCTTTAAACTTGAAAAGAAGTTCTTACCATGTTGACTTTTTTTCAAAGTACTACTTGCCTTGGGTTATCATTTGGAGCCAATAGCTGGCAGATTTCAACCAGCTGTGGGGCCTCTTTGACCCAGCTACTTTTGCCATGGCCAATAACACACATCTCAACACCAAAACCAACAAAAGCACTAATCAGGGTTGTCATAAAGCGCCAACAACCGGCGATATTGCCAGCTACTTTCACCGGCTAGCCTACTATTCACTCCTTAAAAAGAGAAAATGCACAGGAAACAATGGTGTCATTACCCCAAGCACCATCTACTTTCCTGGATTCTTTTTCTACTTAAAATACTTTTGACAATCCTGACTAAATTATTGTCTTTATTATATCTCTCAGTTAGCATGCACGCTGTGATTGGTCAATTTGGCAGGCCGTATTCTACTGTACGGCCCGTTAAATTTGAAAGGTTCTTTTCCCATGTGCCGGATTAACCTCAGAGATATGATAAATATCTTACTAACCTCATTTTCTTGGTCCTTACTGAATGTTACAGATCTTCATTTTTCCCGTTGATCTATGACCAGAGCATTTCACGCTTAGGCCATAAGTGAACAGGAAAAAACTTGGTCCATATCTTACTATACAGACCTCGAACTCAGTAAAAGGTATGTATAAGTACTAGATTATACTAAACAAGCACTGGACCACACCACTGGACCTCAACCATACCTCTCAAATTTGAGGAATTAGGATAGTCAGAAAATAACCCCACAACCTGTTTCACCATCTCTTCACTCCCTGCAGATTTCCAAAAATAACCTCTGCACTTAAATGTATTTGTTTCTGTTTTGATCTGTTCTTGATTTAATTTTCAATCCACTTACAATTTTACTGAAATTACAGAGCAGTGCAACAAAGTACACACAGTTTGTATCCTTTCTGAGAAATAAATTCCCAGGACTTTTCCAGACGTCAGTAACCCATGGTGCTCAAAATTGAAAGTTATTTTTCAGTCGTTGCATCTTCCCATCTGGTTGCTCCTTCATGTCTTTCAAGAAAACTTAATGTTCAAGGACTTCCCAGTTTTTTAAAGACTTTCCAGTCCTGGAAAATGCTAGCCTAAAATTCAAGTACTTTCCATGATTTTCAGGACCCGTAGGAACCCCGAGTACTGTATTTTCCATTGTTAAGAGATTACAGTAATAATAAATTGTGGGACAAAAACAAGTAAAATTAAGCTACTTCTTGGAAAAAATATTTAAAAACAAATTAAAATCACAACATACTCAGTCACACATCTAATTCAGGAATGTGGAAGGGGGGCTGGTGAATCAGGGTGTGGCCAATTTTCAGAGAAGGTACAGTACCCCCTTGAGAGCCAAGTGCAACTTTCATCACAATGTTTTACGTTCAAACAAGCAACATTAAGTTATCTTTACAAAGCTTCAGGGTTCTTTTCCATCCACTCATCGACATCCTTGTGGTATTTTTCAAAAGCTTGACGGCTCTCCTCCTGGTATTTCTCTTTCTCGTCCTCAAACATTTCCCTCCATTTCCTTCCCAATATTTTCGTACGTTCAGTTATGGGAAGATCTTTCAAATCCTCCGAGTTCCTCTGTGAGAACAAAATGAAAGCCGACATTGGTCTTTTGGGGAATCCTAAGAGTCTCCGCTGTTCTTTCTGGAGTTTTTGCAGCTGTGCTCCTTGTGTCTGCTCGAGGAAAGCTCGTTCCTCTGCAGTCAGCTCTTTCCCGAAATTCATCACTTGCTCGTTGTACTGCTGCTTCAATGCCTCGCGTTTTTGCACCCATTCGTTTTTTTCCAGTTCTGAAAGACTTTGCCATTCGGCCGATAACCTGCTCATAATATCTTTGGTTTTAACTCCAGGTTGACTGGCCTCGGGATATTTCTCCTTCAAGAACAAACCAAAGGGTCCAGCAGGTTTTTTGGGTAGCTTGGCAAGGGGTGCATTGTAGTTCTTCATTTTTTCAGCGTAGGTATCCTTGTACGGTTTCTTTTGGTCTTCAGACAATGCCTTCCACTTGATGTTCAAAATCCTCATGATTTCCTTTGGTTGTAAATCTGAATATTCCTCTGCAGCGCGCGAACGATTTTCCTTTACAAACATCAGGTATGCATTGATAGGGCGCTTCGGAACCACAACTTGCGCAGATTTAACTTTTTGCGTGGCAAATCCATGCCCTATTATCGCATGAGTGAGGGACACTTGTCGAAATGACAAAGTTTCCCGAAAATTAATGCAGGTAAAGCGAAGGAAACTCATCTCAATGCACGTACCACAACCGACAACCTTGCGTCTTCCTTCCTTACTGCGCACGCCCGCGTTTGGACAATCCGCCAAAAATTAGGACTTACCCAGAGTGCTTTGCCAGATTTGTTGAAGCGTGACAGCCGACTTTCCGGGTCGTGTAAGCTGTCACCAATATATAGCACATTAAAACGTGACGACTATCTCTTGAGCTCTCTTCTGTTGTCAGAACCTGCTATTTGCTTCATGTCGGACTCGTAAAGCAATCATCTCTCCCTCCCCTCACTTCTCTAATGGCCCGACTCTAAGGCTCAATAATAAAATTATTCATCAGAAGAACTTTTGTTCTTATATCCCTCAACTACAAAGAAACACTGCAGGATTATCTATCTCTAAGAAATCAACATTTTATTTTCACTGAGTTTGAATTGCCTGCAGCCGCAGCTCATGGATAGATGACATGCTCAAATTCAATTTGTTTTACATAACATCACTTTACTACTTTTGGTTCTGTTTCTTCTTACATATGATTAAGTCTAAAACTTCATATGGTACGAAAACTTGAAAGTTTTTTTTAAAAAAACTATTTACATCTATAACCAATGGATTTCTACATTTTTTCTAGGAAAATAACAAATATACATACTTTTTGGCAAATATTGTCGCAGTTTTCAATCAAGTACCAAAAGTAATCGTATTTACTTAAGTTTTCCTTTACTATGCTTTGTGATTGGTGAGGAAAACTTGAGCCACTTGCTCAACCAAAAACGCAAAACAAATCACATGCATTTTCCAGTTCTTGTTCCAATAATGCTTTGAATTCTGATTGGTTCATTGTGCTGTTTGTGTCCATTGTCATTGTTCTTGCTTTGGCTTTAAGAAACTTATTGAAAATTCCCCTATCCCCTTTAATACGAAGTGAAGACAAAACTAAACTAACGGCCAAGCCACACAGTCTCTGTTTGTGTTTTTGTTACCAGTACTCTCCAGTTCAGTTCTTTACTGTGAAAATCCAAAAACCATGAACACTAGAAATATTTATGGCAAAGCCAATCATGCATCAGAAAACTAAACCACAAATAGTAACTTACAGTAATTAGTTTGTGGTTTCATGTAACTTCTGATTGGTTCCTGCACAATGGGAAATGTCAAAATTGAATCAAAGTGTTCACAGTTTTCGGATTCACACAGCAAAGACATAATAAAACATCGCCAAAAAATGTTTCCTGTGGAAACTTCTCCTATGGAAGCTGTAGAAATGTATCAAGAACAGTGACCATATTTTCTTCACTTTTACTCGTCAACATCCATCCCTTCGACAGTTTCATCTACTTCATCGTCAGACTCTGGAGACCACTCAATTCCATCAATGTGTTCAAAATCAACAAGGTCTTGGACAGCAAGTACTAAAATAGAAAACAATACTGTTTCTTTAGAAATATGCAACCCTGCCCAAATTTTGATTAAATTTGCTTTGTGTTCACAACCTTTTTCACAAGCCAGTAATGAATCTGTGACAAAGGTAAACCAAAATTGAACTAGTTTGAAAAAAGTACACCAAAAAATAAATTTAAACTACCGAAAATAAAAGGAAATATTTGTACCCTTGCTGCATTCCTACAGGCAATAAATAATATATTGTAACCCTATTAGTGCCACAAATTTGAGGGGGGTACCTTGGTAGTGCCAGCCCAATATTAGCCAAAACAGCTAAGTACACTGAAACAAGCATAAAACAGGAACTAGCAGTCCAATCAAGACAAGCTAACCATCATTTTATTCCTTAGAAAATTGCCTTTCACATGCATTCAGTTGTCAAGTGGACAAGTTGGTTTCTATGGAGACAGTGGTGTCACATTACAGAAGATTGCGTAATCAAAAATTTGTTTTGAAACTTTGCACACAAGATGCATATCCTCAAAATCAAGTTACAAAGAGAAAAATTGTACCAAATGAAATCTAGTTCTATACACAATTTGCAAATAGTGTGAGAAGCCTCTTGATACACTGAATAAACCAAGAAAATTATCTAATTGACAGGTGCCTAAAATCGGCAAAAAAAGTGGAATGAACACAGTCCTTATAAAGGCAACATTTAGACAGTGTATTTACACTGTCACCATCAACTTTAACTACAAAATGTTTTCAAAAGTTGTAAGAGCTATTTCTATACAAAGACAGAGGAGTATGGCCATACTGACAGCTCATATTGACCGAAACATTGAAAAATGGTCCATGAAATTCAGACAACTAATTCCCAAAAATGTTACCAATTGGTTGAAAAATTCTCTTTTACTTAATATAAACATTAAAGTGATTTCCTCTTCTTTGTGTTGTGATCCAGTAAGTTAAAACAGTCCAAGTGCACACCAACACCACACCCCATGCACTGTGTTTTGGAGCGCTTTCTGCCACCAGGAACACTTCGATTTGAGCAGACAACACAGTCTTTCTCCTTTTTCAATGGCAGTTTTCCAATCTGATGTACTGGAATACTTGGTGGCTGAGGATTGTTAGCAGTTATGTCTTGGCCACAGAGCTCCTCCACTAGTGTGCACATGAATTGCATGCGAGAGAGCTTTCTTGTGGCCGAGGTGTTTTTATCATACAGGACAAATGCACAATAGGCCATTCGGTCAAGTATAGAAAAAAAACACTTCTTCCAGAATTTGTGGAAAGCTCTCTCAGCTGCAACTTGGTCCACCATCTGGTCAAGCAAATCCACACCACCCATGTGCTTATTGTACATAGACACAGGGTGGGGAAGTCGTTTGACTGTTCCATTCCGACGTCTGTGGTCTACCATTTCAGCAGGGAGTCCGGTAGAAAGCATGAGGCATGGATTCTTCTGCGACTTTTTTTCCCTCCATGCCAAGGCCAGCATAGATCCCTTTCTAAAATACAAACATTCTTGTTCCTTGGGTTTAGCAGCCTTGAGCATTTGCGGAACACCCTTTCTGTTTGAGCGCAGTGTTCCTGTTAGAAGGGTCCTCTTTGAATACAAATATTCAGCGAGGGTGGGACTTGTGTAAAAATTGTCAACAAAGAGGTGGTAACCTTTGTTGAAGAGACCAGCTTCAGTCATAAGTTCATCCACCACATCATAAGAGTGACCAAACTCTGATGATGGCCGAGAGCGCTTTTTCCCACAGTAGATCAAAGTGTGAAGGGGGAATCCAGTGGCAGAATCAGTGACAGAGTAAAGTTTCACACCCCACTTGTGGTGGTGTTTGTTTGGAATGTACTGCATTAGTTCTGTCCTGTTTTTCATACCAATCAAGCTTTCATCAATGGAAATTAAACGATGAGGAACAAAATACCTCTTACACGCATCATTCAACCCATTCAACATCAATCTAAACTTGTGCAGGGGATCATACTGCTCCGAGTTTCGCTGGGCATCTTCACTCTGGTTGTCATGGCAGTGCAGAAACTTGGAAACAAGTTGAAAAACATTTCTCGACATTACTGATGGGAAGTAAGGAGTTGAAAGACAAGCAAACTTGTCGGACCAGTAGCTTTTCAAATCCTTTATCCGTACAAGCCCCATCAACAAAGCCAGCCCAATGAACTTTTTCAGCATGCTCAAGCCGAAGTCAAGCCTCTCCCACCGTCTCGCTCTGCTGTGAGGTGACAAATTTTCACCAGCTCCGCGAAAGAACTGCTCCGCATATCTTCGGGTCTCCAACACAATCTTTCCCAAGATTTGGCTGGTTAAAAAAAGCTGAAAGTAAACCACTGGAGTTGAATCCGCCGCTGGCATGTTTTGTATTCCAGGATTACGAACAGTGAAGTTTACATCAGCAAGTTGATCGTCAGGTTCAGGTGGATAAACCCGCGTCCAAAGTGCCGCTATCTCCTCTTCTGTAGAGCTGTCTGAATCACTGGCAGATTCAGAACTTTCGTCTTCACTGGAAGAACTATTTTCTGACATTATATCACTACTCTCCGCCCCAGAATCATCGTCCAAATCTGACAAGTTCGAACTGCCGCTATGCGACGCCATGTTGATTTCACCGTGTCACGTTGTTATTTTCGGATCATGAATAGCCGGCGAAAGCACTCGAGTTATTCGCGTTGTGTATCCGAATTCTTTCCGAGATTATTCTACGATTTCTTAGAGAAACTTTGATTGGCCAAAAATGCTTTTGTCTTTGTTTAAACCAATGAGATTCTTTGTAATGTTTATGGGCCGATGAGATCGGCCCTGGCACTAATAGGTGTTTACGCTTGGGCCGATCTCATCGGCCCGTGGCACAAATAGGGGTAAGAAGGAAAACAACTGTCTGGTTACTGATAACTCAAACATTACATTTGTTAATTGCCTAACAACTAACAAATGTATTCAAGACTAGTTGCCCCAAAGCTTTGTAACAGTATGATATAAGCATACTTACTATAGATTACATCATCATCACCATTAAAAAATGTAAATGTAATTTATTTAAGCTTGATAGTGTGAGGAGTGGTTTCCCAATCTCCTGAGCCAGGGGCTCATGTATTAAACGTTTGAGCATTACCAATTGAATTGGAATTTAGCAGTGTTGGTTTCTTGAGGAGAGGGCAAAACTGAAGTACCCAGAGAAAAACCTCTCAGAGCAGAGAAGAGAACCAACAACAACCTACAAATTACCATCACCATCAGACAGAAAATAATAACAATAGCCTCATTTATGCTGCAAGTACATATATATACATGTAGATAGGCTGTAACAAGGAAAATTACAGTGGGAACATGCATTGACACTTGTACATTTGTTTGAGTGAATGAAGAAGAAAATTTACCCACCTTCTGCCTCTGAAATAAGGCCCGTGATCCTCTTGTAGAGCCTGGTAACATTACTGACAACATTGACGTATTGGTGTTCAACATCAACACGATGCTCGACAAACAGACGATCATTAAGACACAAGGTCGCTAAGAGAAACACGCCCCGCCGCAACAACATCAGACTGTGGCTGAATAATTAAAAAACTATTGAGTAGTGTAAAAGATGGATGCACCAGGCAATGCAATGTTTCCATAAATGACTTAAGGACATCTGTCATAAGAGATAAATATCAAAGATTGATAAGATGTTCAAATGCTAGATTGTCACCTTTTGAGGGTGGCAATGATCTTTCAAGAAACAAGCTTCTCAAAAATTGTTATGAAAACTAGATGGGTGTTGGCATGGGAAACCATTGCACAAATGCCCCTCAGTATCTTGGTCTTTTTTTGTGCATAAAACAAGCTGCATGCTTGCAGAGAAAATGGTGTTCTGACCATCTCAAAGTCTCAAGTTTAGCACTTGCCAACTGTCTCTCTTGGACTGAGATAAATTTGTACTAACCTGTTCACTGTATCGGTTGACAATGAATCCAAAGGAAGTTGACCCAATGAGTTCAAAACTTCATTCAGCATAAGTACAAGACATTTGATGAGCTGCAATTCAATAAGTGCACCGTACAATACACGTAAATACTTAAGTGCATCCAAAGAAATGTCTACAGGTGAAATCAACGAAAGGGTAACGACCAGCAAAAATTCACCAACTTTGTTACTGTAATTGGCAGAAATTTGCCAACACAAGTCCAAGTTTTAACAAAAACCTCCATCAAACAAAACCTTTTCATTTAGTTCCTACCTCAAGGCTGCAATGACAGTCACTTTCCAGGGGAAATAGCATCATGGATGCTTCACTGTGTGAGAGGAGGTTATCAACAAAACTGATGATCTGAGAAGAAACCAGACAACACAACACCCGACTGAAAATTCATCCAAAATAAGGTACCTCAATATTTATTAAAATCAATCACCCTTTGCATGATCCTTGTGCTGCAATGATTTTAGGTGCATTTTGTCACATTACATATAGTGACTACAAAGCTTGGTAACAAGAGGTTTTCTGAGTCACCAGAACACAGAATGGAGCACGAATATGCAGTAGGCAAGAAAAGTAAGCTGACGGCCATCTTTTTTATTTTATTTCAGGATACTGGTAAATTAAATTAAATACAACCTAAGAGGACTAAGGGTAATCTTTTGTTCAATATTATTATAATAACAAACTAGTCACAAGGCATTGGTACAGTTAAAGTACCAAGAACAAAATACAAACAACCTTCATTTGTACCAATAGTCAAGTAGACAGAAACAGTGAAATTAAAAAAACACATTTCAGTATCAGTTGTCCAGCATACCCACTCAAAAGCTGAAGGAGGCAGACACCGATAGTTTACTACAGATGGCAAAAATAAGTTTATAAGTTGGTACATACATGGCCAGATGTTGATGCAAACTTACGGTTAAAAAAGGACAATCTAAAAGAGATGTACAACAAAAAACAGAAGAACAAAAACCCTAACTGTTGTGAATTTCATAGCAAAGCAAAATATGTGAAGCCATCTTGCACATAATCACTGACAAAAAAAAAACTACTTGGGCATGTGATCTAAGTAACTTTTAGCTTCATCTGTGGTTTATCAGTACCTGCAAATGAACTACTTGGTAATAATACACAGGAACATCATCTGGTCTGAAAAGCAATGCTTGATAGATCTTGAGTAAGATGCAGTCAATCCCATCTGTTAAAAAATTAAATAAAACAGTCATATTACTGTAAATATTGATGAACACCCTGTTAAGCTATCAAGGCGCTTGTTGGTAACCATTGCTGTTTCTATAGGAAATCCCACGACCTTGAGTACAATTCGGGATTAATAGGTACGAGTGATTTTGAAAGTTCTCAAAATTGCATGAGCTTTTAGACGAGTGCAATTTGAGAACTTTCAAAATCACGAGTATCTATTAATCCCGAATTGTACGAGAAGGTCGTGCAATTTTTATTTATGGTACATTCAACAAAATTATGAACTTATGCGCCGTTGTCATGAAAACTTAATAGGTACTCCTATGGAGTACTATTTGGGATTAATTGTACTGGGTAATTTTGTTGAGTGTACCATAATCACTGTTATTGATTAGTCCTTTTAACAGTATAAATTGAAATACTATCATTATGTTTGACCTTTTACCTGATCGTGAGCAAAGCGTTTTTACCATGCCAATGTGTCTTGTCATAGGTGTAAGGAGTGCTATGACCAATGAAAGGGATGTTAGACACCAATTTCTTGACAAATATTCGGAGAGCAGATTGTCAGACAGCAGAGGAAGCAATCTGATGGAAGAAAAATTCATACAAAAATTAATACAACAATAATAGAAAATTAACACAAAAATCAATAGAAAATATGAAAGACTGAATTTCATTGACTCATTTACTGATAAAGTTCAAGAGCACTTGAGTCACATCAGTTTTTTGATGTACCAGGAATGACAATGGAAAATAATTATAAATCACTGTAGTGGCAAAACCAAATTTTTCCCAGAAATTATCTATGCTTTGTGTGAAAAATTTAACAAAAATTAATTATCCAAACCCTTCACCAGCCTCTACAAAAAAACTTGTTACTAGTAAATAATAACAGACGACAGCAAACAAACCTTGTACAGTACTTAACTTCACAATTCCTTGCCAGAGAATTTAAGACTTGTAGAGTAGCATAGGTGAGAGCCGTGGATTCTTTCTAAAAGGGCACAACCATCACAGGGAAATTAAAGATTCCTTCTGGTGTTCAAGTTATGAAACCACGACAAACATTAATTTGCAATTTAGCAATTTAGCTGGTAGATAACTGTAAGCCTTCTTTTCTACAACAAATTAAAAACTGTAGTCCTGAGCATAATACTAATAATATTTACCCAGTTTCCCCTTAGATGGTATACCATTCCATTACAGGCTAGCCAGCATGGCATGAGAAGGTGTATTACCACCCCCACAAAAAAAATACATTCTGGTGTTAGATAAACACAGTATAACAGTGTGTTTCATAAAAAATGTGTACCAGCAAAATGAAAATAGAAAATAATAATGGAAAATCCTTCAAATGCAATAGAAAATGGATAGAGATTATCCCATTGTATGAAGGTTCTGCCACTATGTATAATATGAATTGAAAAAAATAATATTTAATGCTTATATTGTGCACTTTAACATTCAAATTCCTGTTGAACGTCTTTAACACTTAACAAGAAACAACTAACTGGTTGAGCCATCAGCAATCTGAATAAATATCCCAACAATTCTGTGTGTTGAATAACTTCCACTTCTCTGCATTTTTCCTCTGAACCTAAAATAAAAGGTGATATTTACTGACCAGGCAACTTCCACATAAACTACAAGTACATGTTGGTGCACAACAACTATTTTCACAGCCATGGTTTCTTCTATACCTTCTTCTGGTCTTATGTTCATCGCTTGCTTGTGTGGGACCTAATAAACAAGCACATCAAAAACTTCATAAGAACAATGCAGAAATGTATGGCAGGGGAATGTAAAAGGCAGAAGTGGATTCTAGCTGTTATAGCTAGGTTGGCTTTGACTTCCAGCCTCTAATGACAGCCACAAGTGGTATAACATAAACATAAGGTACCAAAGTTTTGTTCTGACTGAAGTGTGAACTTGCTGCTGTGAGGTGACATGAATAGAGCAAAACTTACTGCCAGCTAGGTGAGCTTTCTTATACAAATGTATAACTGAAGTGTATTTCAGAATAAACATACCTTCTTGATGGCAATTTTGAGAGTTGGAAACAATGGGTGTTGACAAAAACCATCTTCTTCTCCACCACTGGAGAATATCTGCTTAAAACCAGAAAAGAAACAAAAAAATTATAAAATTAGTTTACCAGAGGTGTACCACTTCTTGATACATATCCTGATTGCATAACATCTGGTGTGAAGAAATACAATAATAATTCTTCCTTTTAAACGGGGTTAGAAAGGATCTTTTTTCCCTGAGAACCATAGGACTTTAGGACCCAGGAGAGTGAGGAGTTTGTACCTTAATAAACACATTTTGAAAACACGGAAATGAAAAACCAACATTAAAATTAGAAATAGCTTTTACCTTTTCCCTTTCCTCTGCCGTGTCCATTTCTTTGTTAGTTTCACCTTGATTGCTGTCCGTTTGGTTAAATACTCTAGCTGATTTCAAAATGCAATCACAAACTTCAGAACTGTACAGTACAAGAATGTTTAGAAGTCGCAGTGCAATGAGCGCATTGTCTTGCAACACGGCAAGATTCTTAACCTGATCACTCTCAAACCCTAAGCTGTGCTTTGAATCTGGAGAATCAGGTGCTGGAGAATGTCGTGCCAGGCAAGTTGCTGGGATGTTTTCTTCATTAGTATCGGTTCTACTCTCGACAAAATGGACAATGTGGCTCTCAAGTAAAGGAAGAAAATTAGTCGCTGCAGGCAAATTGTAATTGTGGCTGGGTTTTGATGATGGTGTGCTTTTGTTCTCTTCTAAAGACTTCGTGTGACTTTGGTTTAAAAGACTGGTTAAAGTTTCAACCACCAAAGAGTTATTGTGAGTGCTAGTTGAAGAATCTTTTTGCATTACATCCTCAATAGACTTCTTCAATCTTGATGTAGCTTGAGTATCAAATAAGTGAAGGGTGCTGGATGCATCTGTTTCACTAACAGCTGTTCTCTGAGTGATATTGCGAGCATAATTTGCAGAAGGTGTGTCAAGAGCTAGAAGTGAAATTATGCTACCACCCTTTGTTGCCCTGTTGTCTGGATTCTGAAAAGGCACATGGCTTTCTTTATCTTGTGGCGATAGCAAGTTTTGAACAAGGTCAACATCTAGGGAGCCTTGAGGGCAGAGCTGCCTCTGGTGTGTTTTCAGTTTCCCAACAGATGAAGCTTCACTTAATGTGCCACTTAAGCCAGACTTTTCAGAGTTTTCTGCCTCTGAAAGTCTTTGCGAGTTCTGTTTACCAGGAGATCTCAAATCCTTCACACCTGATTTTATTCCTCTGGGTGACTTTACATTTCCCTCAGGAGAACTTTTCTGGAAAAAAGAGTTACCTGTTGGAAAAACTTCACTCAAATTAACAAATTTCTTATGTGCAGGACTACAGGGTTCAGTGGAAGAGCTTGCTCTTTTCTTGTTTCTCTCAATCATCTGGGAAATTTCCCGGTCCTTGAACTTAAGCTGAGTTGTTAAGTTATCAACTTGTTTTTCTAAATCTTTCTCATGCTGACTTTGTTCCCTAGATCTCTGTAATTCCTGGGCTTTCACCTCTCCTTGCCTTCTTTTCTCCTCATCCTCAAAATGCCGTAACGAATCTCGCAAAATCCTTATCTCCCCATCTTTACAGAACTTCTCCTCCTCTAGTGTTTTGACTTTGGCACTTGCCATCTGGAAATCTGCTCTTAATTGTTCGATTTCCTTTCTCATAGACTGCATTTGTCCATCTTCCGAATGATCTACCTTGGCAACATAATTACTGTGACTGTTACTGGCAATGATAGCAGTTTCTATAATCCCTGTCACAGCCACGTTTGTAGCAGGTATAAAGGAATTAGATCCTCTACTCTGATCCACAAATGATTCTACCAATATATCACCTAGCTTGTTTGGTGTGACTTCATCAGCTCTGTTGCTCTCTCGTGGAAGAGTTACAAATGCGGGTTGCATGATCCTTGGACCACTACCTGGAAATCCCGCCATACTACTAGAAGTGGTTTGAACTTTTGACGGTGTAGTTGTAGTTGAAATCTGACATACTGCATATGCCTGGGTACAATTCGTGGCTAGTGAGTCATCTTCATCATCAGAGAAAAACTCATCAGGATTTCCATGCAAGGAAGAAGGAACTTCGTTTCCGGAAACATCTGTCTGTGGTAAATTGGAAGTGAACTTAGCGGGATACCTCTCCTGTGTTTGCAGCTCTATCGAGGCAATCCGATCACATTCGTCCAGCTGCTCCGCTGTCAACAGATCATCGTCAAACTCTTCATCTATAGCACCTAGCTCTTCATCAAAAGTATCAACAGGCAGATCACGACACGCCTCCTCAGCCGCAAACTGTTCTGCTCTCTCCCCTAGCGAATCATCGGAGATTTTTAGCCTTTTATAAGGAGAGCAGTCTGTTGCATTTGGCACCGCAGCTCGAAATAGCGCACTACTCGTCTCGGCCAGAGGTTGCGCGCCAATCGCTCCCCTGTCTCTTACACGAGACGCAGCTGGCTGGTAGATGAAGTTACGCCTCCTTTGATTTGCCAGAATATTACTGTTCCCAAAATTTGCCATCACAAACAAATGACAAAAATCTCATGGTGAAAACAACAACGAAAACGACAATCAAGATTTACCGCGAACCATGCCGTCATCCTGCAGGGTGTTCTGGGTAGGTTTTGCTTGAGCCCACTGTATGGTTGTGCGATTTTCTGGAAATTGTCACGTCGCCGGTCGGCTTTTTTCGATTATGCTAGTAAAAGTGGCATATTATGCTAGTAGCATTGCTTTTTTTTGGCCAAATTATGCTAACATTATGCTCTTTTTTCCAAATTATGCCACCGTTTTTTTTAATTATGCTCTTTGGAAAAATGCAAATAAGTCCAAAATATATGGCCGACGCCATATTGTAGCCTTGCCTAATGAGAGGTACTGGGATCGACATGGCTAAAATGTGACTTCCGCTTCACAGTGAACTACAAATGCTACTAGTTTAACTAAAACTTTAAATATCGATTAAGGTCACCAAGTGCTTGGGGCTAGAGACAAAAAATTATCAAATAATAGCATCAAGAATGATCTGATAATTATCAAAATGCGCAAATTATGCTAGCACTGCTACTTGGCAGAAATTATGCCGGGTACACGGGTGACAAAGTCAGTGATTTTGTCGCGAAAAGACAAGTTCAACTCATTCAATAGGCCATTTCCTAGTTCATGTCTATCTCCTCTTCAAAGCGATTCTAAGTGCGAAGTTTTTGTGATGGAAATTAGTTCTACTTTACATATGAATGAAAACTAATTTTCATAACAAAAACTTCGCACTTAGACTCGCTTTGAAGAGGAGGCAGACATGAACTCGGAAATGGCCTATTTCCCGTGATTTTTCTTCTGCGATTTTTTCAACGTTCTGTCGCCATGGGACGGTGGCTACACGAGTGATTTTCACCGCGCGCTGGCGACGCGACAAATTTAGAAAAAAATCGCATCACCATAGTAAGCAAAGAATCGCTCGTGCAGCCGCGGCTTGACGAAGAGGGCGCAAGATCTGCGGGATGGCCCAAATTGCGGAATGAGAGTTATTTCCCAGAAAATGAGGTCTCCGCCGCACGACGCATGTGCTAAATAGTAGGTGCCTATTCATGGTCTACCCAACCCGGCCTGCTTTGAAAAGCTCTAACTGCGACCCAAACCCGAAAGGTTTGCACATCCTCTAACGAAAAATGACACTCGCCATATTGCTCGATCGCTTCTTAAACTTTTCAGGTGTTCACGTCACTGATGCGACAGAGGCGACACGTTCGATTCTCAAGTTACGTTTCTATTACGACCATTCAAAAAGCCCATAACCCTCCATAAGATCTACTTCTATTCATATTCTACCGTATAAGGGATAGCAGTGTAGATTGCAGAATCGTGGTAAGCAAGGGCTAACTAATCTTGTAGGACTAGTGTCTCCAAAACAGTTCTTGGTTGGTTCATCATTAACGCATTCTTCTTTTTTCTTTCTTTTTTTTTTTTTGTTATTAACATGATCAACTAAACTGAGAAAAAGCTGGATAGGAGACTAGCCTCGCCTTAAATTTTAAAATAGGTACCGCCTCAGCCGTCGATCATTTCAGTTGGCTTTTCTCGCAATGGCGATTTCACCTAAAACTCGAAACCATTACAGACTGGTACACATGTGAAGTTTCCCTACAACAGCTGTAGATTCACAATTCAGATTCACAATTGCAAACCCCGTAGGTTCGACTTCGATTTATTAAGTTCAGGACGAAGAGAGATTTTTACACTTTGATTTTTCGAAGCGGAAGTTTAAATTCCACATGCCTCTAGCATTGTGTCTAGTGTATCATTTGCTTAGCTGTGAAAGTCAATTGTTCAACATGGATATCACGGTATAAAACATATCTGTGTTAGAGTTAATTAGCTTGTATTACTCAGTCATCCTTTTTGTCTGCATCATTATCGTCACTAGAGTCTTCCTTTTCCTTGATAGCCAAAACACCGCCTCCTATATTGGTAATCTCCGAAAACAGATTCACGGTCGCCAGGGGTTCGTAATCTTCCGCAGCTTTCTCGGCAGCCTTTCGGACCTGTTTCGCAACCTCGGAGATAGCTGTGTCAAACTTGTCTCTGTGTCTCATCACAAACGGACAGATAAGGAAGTGATAAATCACGACCGTGCCGCTCCAGGGTCCAGGAAACATGCACCACACGCCGGGTCAGCTGTTGCGAAAAAAGGCCCATTTAGTGACCGCTGTCAAGTTCGCATTGTACAGCGGTATTATGCACATGTAAGTGAAAATGGCGACCAATATGGCGGCTTCGGCGTGTTCTTTGTCGGTCGAGGAAGTCTTACAGGAAGTATGGAATGAAGAGCAAATGAATGAAGAGATAGAGGTTCTGCCTCTAGAAGACGTTTTAAAGATGTGCGTGGATAATTTCAATTGTTTGCGGCATTCGATGTCCAATTATAACGGGTTTAAGGAGGACGCGAAGGGAATGCTACGTAATGTTTACTCGAGGCACAAAACGGGTGTAAATGCCATGGATAAAGTCCTGATGTCTTATGTTCCAGTTTGGCCTATGGTATCATCTGAAGTCTGTATGTGGTTAAAATCGATCCACAGGCGACTTTTAGCGAATCCACGAGCAGCGAATCCATGGAGCATAGAAGTAAGGCGAGACTTGATTGAAGAAATATTTCTGCATATCAGACACTCCGTTCAAGAGGGTGTTTCAGCCTTTGGAGTGACAGTAGAAAATAACAGGATAAACTTTACGGAAAAGAAGCGCCTAGTTCGTGATCTGTCGAAGTTAAGTGACATTCCCAAAGATGACATAGTTAACACAAGTCTGAAGAAATCGTTTGGGGGCAAACGCGAGGGATTTTTGGCGAAAGTTTTAGTCAGCACTGACAAACCTTTCATCATATCATATGACCGTAAAAGGAGGCGTGTTACTTTAACATGTAAGTATGGGTGCTGGAACCCATTTGGCTATGGATTTCATGAATAAGGAATGAGTAAGGAATGTGGAGAGAAAAATAGAGTCCCCCAAACTTTTGTTAGAACAATACTTTCCCTTGTAGCTTACACGGTTGGACACTAAGTAAAGGGATACCGAGGGATATATTAAATGTTGGCTGTTGGACATCAAAACAAAGTGTTTTCAAATCTGCTTAGCTTTTTATTAAATAACTGCTCATGCAAACTTTCTCAAGTGTAAACAGCAGTAGTTTTAATAAGCACCACATGTGCAAGTTCCAATAAAATTTCAACAACAGAGTATGCAAAATATTAAATTTCCTTTGTAAATTAAGATCTATCCAGCCCAGGCAGTTTTATCAGTCATGCTTTAACCAGTGCAGGAACTGTATTGAAAATTTTATCTTTTCGTTACGAACTCGTGGTTTGACTGTAAGCATGAGAAATGAGTTAACACAGGACATTATTCAAATGATGTTGTGTGTAAGCAGGGAGTACACCTCACTTACAGTGGTTTAAATATTGTTATGTTGTACATGAGCAATGGTAACATTACATGTGTGTTCACATTAATGCATGACTGATAAAAGGTCAACTGTGGCTTTTAACTTTAAAGTTACAGAAAAAGTTAAACTATGTGATTAGTGTTCTTCATGATATCAAAGGTATAGTCTTATTTACAACATTTGCTTGTTTGTACACTTCTAAAAAAAAATGTTCCACATTCAGTTGTTGTTTTACTTGTAGCCCTTTAGGCACTAATAAAAGTAATCCTGTCTTGTGCATTAAACCTGGTCTAAACTAAACCTGAGACAATTTTTCTTTCCCTTACACTTGCCTTGATTAGATCCATGAGTTTGTCACTGCAGAAACTACAACTTTCATCTGTAAGATTGGCTTTGTGCAAACCACAATAGCAATATGAATTGTCATTAAATACTCTCTGAGGGATGTAGACACTTTTGCTGGCGGTGTAAGGACAGGGCTCATGCTGTTGTTCAGGGAGCCAGATCAACATAATGAATTCGTGTCTGAAAATTTCATACCATCTTTTCTGGTATGTAGTGTTGACACTGAGTTTTTGTAGGGCAATGTGTTTTGCCTCACGGCCCTCCATGGTCACTGTGAATAGACCTTGTTTGTATTTATTAAAGACCTGTTTAGCATGCACAGGTACAACATGACCTAGTGTCCAAATGGTGGGATTGACAGAGGTTGGAAGGAATAATGCATTTGCCCTATAATATTCTTCTGCCAAGGTCTTAAGCTTCACAAGATGCTCCTCCTGTACATCAAATCTGTTCATGATAGAGCAAATATCTCTTAATCTTAGGCCTACATAAGCAAGAACTAAGATTGTCTGCTTTTGCTTTTGGCTATCCCCCTCCTTCCTAAGAAAAGTTAGGAGCCTTGCATAATTGTGGCAAAACATTCTTGATTCCTTTCCGGTAAATCGATACTGTAGGTCCCCCTTCTTACCTTGAGTCTCATCAAACCACTTGGAGACCTTTCTTGCCAAACGCCCCATTTTGACCTCATACTTAAGCGCATTGACTATTCCTGCAAAACAGCAATCCTGTGGCACTTGAGAAAAGGTTTTGCATGCCAATGGAATGTTTGATTTTCCTACAGCTTCTTTCAAAATGACTTTAAAAAAATAGGCCCATGCATTATTTTTTAAGTGTAGGGGCTCTACGTGGGCCTTGTCAATTAATTTACCTACCAGTGGGGAAAACTCCTGGCGGCTTTTCTGACCAGCAATGTACTCTGTCACCTTCGTTCTTTTCTGTTTTTCTGACATTGGTTTCCCATTGAGTGCGGCCTTAAAAGACTCTACCCTTTCAGCATTTTTTATCCTTTCTTCAAAAACCCAAGGCTTCCACTTACACTGGGGTCCAGAACCAAATGTTCCCCTCAAGTCTGCACAGTCTTTTGTGCTGACATTGCCAAATGTTGAGAAATATGTTGATGAATTGCTCAATTCCCCTCCAAGCATGGCCAACATTTTCATGTCATTGGGCAGTTCTTGAAACTGAAAATTGACATGCAACCCATTGATTTCAAACACCTTACCCTCTAAATCTGCTATCTGCTTGCAAACAGACTGGACATACCTTTTCACAATGATTGAGCTCTCCTCAATGTTTGCTCCAAACACAAGAAAATTGTCACTACTAGAGGCTACTCTTTTCCCAACATTTAAGAAACTGATAAGGAATGAGCATGCTGATTCGTTTTTCCCAAAAGGGCACCCATCCCCACCAAAAGCAACAAGAAAAGTTCCTTCAGTCCCCCCAAACCACTTTAAGGCATCTTTTCGGGCATTTTGCATAGTAAGGTAGAAAGCTGCAAGGCGAGGTAAATACTCCCGTAGGTCCCGGTAACAACCACTTACATTGTCATCATCTTCATTATCAGAAAAAAAATCTTCCTTAACTGAGTAAACTTTACCAATATCAATTTTCTGAAATTCACTTACAAGCCTGTTGTAGGTAAGGAGCTTTGGTATGGGGCAATTAGCCATGAATTTTATGGACGTTTTACCCCCCCGTTTGATGTTACTGGCCTTCATGGAGGTTGCTGTACGCACAGCTTGATATTTTCTCTTTCCCATAACTCCTGCACTATAGTAAGTTGCTATGCTCCTCAAAATATTATCTTTAGAGCATGCAAAGGAGGCTAACTCTCTCTCTTTACATTTTTTGACTACATAGTTTACTGTTTTTCTATCGGTTAAAACATAGTCTCCTAGGACATTGGTTTTGCATTTTTTTTGGATGGTAGAATAAAGGCCGTCTAATGCTGGCTTAGGATTGCTTTTTGTGCCCCCATGGATTTTTAAGGCTGCTTGAAAGGTTTCTGCTCGTCTTCGCTTTAGCGTTTGCGAAGATATGGTGGCTGCTGTAATCGAAGTTGGCAGACGAGTACAAGGTCCTGTTTAAAAAGAGAATGAAATAATAATGCGTAAAACTTTTAGTTTTGAATTTAATTTTGATCAGTAAAGGTCTCACATGTCAACTTGAAAAAAAAAATTATGTATGTACCAGTACAGTATTTTTTGCAAAATATAGAAATATGAAAGTAAATAATCTCTGAAACCTTTTTAATATACACTGTGACATACTGGTCCAAGAAATGAGCCAGCTATATTTTTTTCCAAAATTCAATAAGTTACTTCTAAAGGATCAACATTTCAAATGTAATATACAGTGTATTGTATCGGGCTGCCACTACAGGCTCATTTATGCATCCATAAATTCCAGTTTATCTCAGTTTATCTGTCTGCCTGTGTCTGTCTATCTGTCTGTCTGTCTGTCTGTCTGTCTGTCTGTCGATCTATCTATTAATGTACCTAGCTGGCTAGCTATCTAATCACCTTTAGATGTACTTGACTGGTTCTTATCAACCTCATTGCCTAGATGACTAACAGCCTCTTTGGCTCTGGTTATCTGAAAAATTTAGTAAAATTTTTCTTTCATCGGTAGTTCATTTTTTACCACAATTGCTGCTAATCTTCCAATCTGATTGGCTAATTTGCCATTGTCGATAAAAGTCCATACTACACTGCTCGTGTCAATGTGTCACACAATGCCTTTTTCAGCTCAGGGTCTGAAAAAAAACATTTTCTTTGACGCTGATATTGTGGTAAAAAACAAATCAAATTGTGGTTTATTGTAGTCTATATTATTATATATTTTTTATCTTTCATGCTATATTTACATTTATTATATAAAAGTCAGTGATATATCGAGTGGTAACAAATTGGTAAAAACGATATGATATCCTCACATGTGAAGATATCGATTATTTCACTGATATCAAGTTTGTCTCTTAAATTGAATTTAACTCTTGTCGCAAGAACAATTTCTCACTCATCAGAGTATTAAAACTTAGGCAGACTGATCAGACCATTGTCTTAACTCCCAAGCTGACTGGATGAAGATAAAGTGGTTATAAAAAAAAGGCTATCACCTTTCTTGTTTGGTGCTTGCTTTGCCAGCAAATGTTGGCAATTACCAATCATAACATTTTTTTTATTATTCATATCATTTATGACTTTCATTCCCAAGGTAAGTGAAAAAGACACCAGGCAGTGTCTTAAAACTTAGGCAGACTGGTCAGACCAAGCTGACTGGATGAATTAGAATATCATAGTGCCAATGCCCGGGGAGTACTCCCCTAAATTTTGGATAGGTGTGTACTGCGAAGGGTCTTAAACTCTGACCTTATTTATAATGGTAATAGAACTGAGTGGAGTCCAATTCAGTCTGTAATCATACGAGTGATAACAAAATCAGATGACTGTGAAGCGGGAGTCCAATTTGTTAATCACGAGTATGATGATAGACCTAATTGGATGACACGATGTCCTGTTACCAATTAATCATAAAAATTACAATTTCCCACAACAGTAAAAGTTCATTTGAAAAAGGGCTTCTTATAGCCATTCTTAAATATCACAATTAAAAATATAGAGAATAGCTTGCAAAATGCCTGGTAAGTTTTTTTTTTAATCAAAACAGACGCCAGAGACTAAACCTCAAAAATTTTACAAAATCAGTCTCTTGAATTGGTTACTATAGTGATTATAATCAATATTATAATTAATGGATTTAGTGGACTAAAATGATTGCCTCCTGTAAATGTCCAATCATCACAGGTGTCCGATTACAGCCAACTGTCCAATTACAATATCTGTCTACAACTTTGTAGATTAATTACTAACAAATAAAGAAGCCTAAGCTGTGTATTACACTTTGATAAAACACGACGGGCATTTGAGAACATGAGGGAAATGTAGAAAACACGAGCCGCAGGCGAGTGTTTGCTACATTTCTCGAGTGTTCTCAAATGTCTGGAGTGTTTCCTGACAGTGTAATACACGGCTTAGGCTTCATTTGCTTTAAAATATAGATTTTACATGCGCGAAACAAGAAAACACACTTTCTCTATGTTTTATACTCTGATAAAATATAGGTTTTTGACCAATCAGAGCGCATGCAGGGTCCTATCTATATTTTAAAGCAAAATACAGCAGTTTATGCACCAATCACATTTGAGGAAATTGTAATTGTTATGATAAAAGGATGAATCAAACACATTAAACTCAGTTCTGTTACCATTATAAAATACATGTAATAATAATGATAATAATAATAATAATAATAATGATGATGATGATGATGATAATGATGATGAAATATCCATGATTTATATTTATTACTTCATTATTATACAAATATTTTTATATCCAGCTTACCTTTTGTGTTAATCGTCGAATACGCTGCTGTTGATTTATTAATTCCTTATTTAACGTAGCTCTCTCCTCGGCATACTCAAGGGCAAGTTTTTTCTTCGTTCGAACAAAATGGCCAACAGCAAACCGGTTATTCTTTACCGGCGGCATAGTCTGGCTGTCTCTTTAGACCAGTACTAAGTATGCCGCTACTCACACTTCTTCAAAAGTTTATCAGTGCTGACTAAAACTTCGCCAAAAATCCCTCGCCCTTGCCCCAAGAGATTATTTTCTGCTGTCACTCCAATGGCTGAAACACCCTCATGAACAGTGTGTCGGATATGCAGAAATATTTCTTCTACCAAGTCTCACTTTCAGAACTTCTTTCCAGGGATTAGATGCTCGTGGATTCGCTAAAAGTCGCTATGGATCGACTTAAGCCTCCTCCTGAAAACATGTTGATATCATCATAAACTTAAGCTTCTATTTTAGCAAATTACAGCCACAAGGAGGCGTATTTTCTAAAACAAAAAACATACGATTCTTACCGAAGTAATGTAGTATCCAACTATTATTCTTTCTTCTTCAGCTTTCAGACGGCTTCGAACTTTATTGAAAATAAAGATCACTGAATCCCATCAAGAACTAAAACCGACTCCAT
Organism: Galaxea fascicularis; assembly: GCA_948470475.1. Lineage (NCBI taxonomy): Eukaryota > Metazoa > Cnidaria > Anthozoa > Scleractinia > Euphylliidae > Galaxea > Galaxea fascicularis. The sequence goes on along the minus strand of OX419342.1, from coordinate 2,624,583 downwards.
ATTGCCCCTCACTGTAGCAAGAAAAGCGCGCTGACATACCAAAATCTTGCAAGTTTTCCTGTCGTGTTTGGTATCAAAAGAAAGGTCTCGATTTCGTCTTTCCCGCTGTTTTAGTCTGAAGCCTTCGAAGACTATCCCATGAGCACCAGAAAGCTTGGAAAACTCGCATGAGAGGGGCCTGCTGAGTAGTTCCCAGGTTTTTGACAATATAAACGGTCAACAACGCCATTCGGGCTTCAATTGCGTGACCAGAAAGTCTCGACAGCTGACCCGGCGTGCCACACAAGTAAGATAAACTTCAGCAGGTAATACAGTGGAATCCACTCCAGAAAAATTTCAAAGAAATTCACCGTGCTGAAAACCACCCAATACGTGAGCCACTTCGTGTCGTCCGAGACATCTCCGGACTCGATCGCTCTTACCGAAGCATATGCCGGAAAAACGAAGCCGATGAAGTAACAAAGCAAGTTTGCCGCATAGCCAACCACCAGGTAGAAGAGTATGAAGCAGAGGCCGCCAATGAAAAGCGTCTGCCTTTTGACATTTGTGGCGGCCTCGAGCTTGTAGAGCAAATCCGTGAATATGTTTCGATGATCTAAGAGTTCATCAACGGCTTGAAACGAGACACTTCTTCGTACTCTAGCCACTAAAGCGGTACAAAGAGTCAATGATCTATGTCTGTCTATCATGATGATCCATGAGTAAGGCTGCCAGCCGCGCACAAGCGAGCAAAGTCGCCTTTTGTGACGTAATGTTTTAATTAATTCAGTTGTCTGACAATCACTTTAATTTAATAATAGCGTGACTGAAAGCCCTGTATTTAGACGCTTTGGAAAGATTAGCTTGTAAAAAAAATGTGTCGCAATAAATTCAAAAGCAGATTGATTTCAGTTGGATGAATGTTCAGACCCGCCCGCTCCTAATATTCCTTGCGCGTGCACAAACAGGGAACGTCTGCGCCATAAAATTTATGTTTTTCAACAATGTTTTTCAGTTTACGTGGAGATCATTGTAGTGACAAGTTTAAACTTTTCACGGTCACTTTTTCCTGGTACTTAACTTAGCTTGCTGTTCTGTTCCACAAATGGCCGTTCCAAAATTCAAAAGGGAACTGGGGCGAGTTTCAAATTTTGAAGTAATCGATAAATTGACACCATCACATGAAAGATAACATTGAAATTGGTCGTTTGACTAAGTTTGACCCTTTTAGGTTGAACAGAGACCAAGTTATGGACCTTGAAAAATAGCTCAAAATCCATTCAAATGTCTTTAATGTTGTGACAGCGTCCCCCGAATTTCGGAACGGCCAATTCCACCAAAGTTTTTTTATCATGTCCGGGTGTCAAAGTACATGGACCAACAACCTCGGTAACAGGCCTTTCTGGGACATTCAGGTTAACGTATTTCCAAGGTCCAAAGCAATTAGGACCTGGACAGAGGGTGCAGAAATTACTGACCTATAGTTCGGCACCGAGCGTGGAACTGACGAGGATGAGCGCTATTTTGACAAGAAATCAGTGGTCGATTTTGATGGGACTCCTTCTATAGATTTATAAAGCCGTTATTTGTTTGTTGTGCCTCTTGTTCGTTGCATCGGCAAAGTATGACGAGCAGGCATGATAATAGTTGCCATCTGCTGTAAAAGTGGATTTTGTTTTCCAATCCAGGCGAAGGAGAAGGCACACAAGTACATAAAGCCCAAAATTTGGGAACTTCTGTATCACTCTTGGGAAAAATTGAACTCACTTGTAATGCAGCTTAGAAGAAAGGGCCGTCCCCCCCTTGAGGTACCAAGATCCGATAACAGCATTATAACTTCCAAGAGCAAGTTCATCCCTCATTAAATTCGTAACAGCATATCATACATTCTGAGCTGCTGATATACGATTTGTACACGCGATCAATCTTTACATTACATTGTCGTTACACCGTATCGGTAAAGGAATTCGTGATTTAAATCGACCATTCTGCTGAACCATTGCATATGGAATTAAGGTAATGATAAAAAAAATCGGGTTTGAACAACTATGATCTTTGCGATACCACGACAGAAACAGATCTCATACTAACGGCAAAAGGAATTCTTAGGCCCCATTCATATGGAGAAAAGTTGTCTCGGGTAAAAGGGTCACCCTCCCAGCTGAGTCAACTTTAACGAGCGTTTATATGAGATAAAAGTTGACCCCTTTGCCCGAGCCAAGCCGACAACATCGCTCGCGCATGCTCTGATTGTCTCGCCTTAACCGAGTTGACCCGGCTGGGCGAGCCAAAGTGTTTACATGGAGAAAAGTTGGCTCAACTAGGAGGGTGACCCTACCATCTAAAGAGGGCAACCCGGCCAGGCGGGTCACCTTCTAGCCGAGCCAACTTTTTTTTCTTATGTAAACGGTTCGCCAAGTTTTGTAAGGAAATGTAGGAAAAGTTGGTTTACCCAGGGTAGTTCGGGTAGGCGGGTGACCCTTCTACCTGGGACAACTTTTCTCCATATAAACGGATCAGGATAAACATGTGAGAATAAAAATATGACGGCATTATAAATTAGACATCTCCCATTTGGGAAATATAACTTCGATACTCTTCTATATATTTAGATCTTTATTCCGCAGTTCTAACATAATACAAGATTTTCATATCAGTTAAAAGAGGGTAGCAAAGGGATTATGTGCGACGCAGGATGAAAGCAAAAATTAGCGCGTGACGCGTGGAGGAAACGAAAAGAGATACGTGGTTCGTGAATTTCTGAATGAAAATTCCGTTAAAAGTATACGTGATGCGGGAATTCTGTTCAAGTTCGTGCGTGAAACGGTATCACGCCCTCCCGCCCTCCTCCCCCTTTGCTACCCTCATAAAACACCTCGGAATTTGTTGGTTGATTTAGAGTTGCCAACGCAGTAAAAGCTATGTTGACTTTTCAGAATTTTCATTTATGTCGGAAGATTTTGTTCTTACTCTCCTTTTCGAAATATATCTTTACAAAATAAAATATCTGAACTCTTTATCAACATATGTGAATTTCTGTATTAGTTACAGACCGATGGAGAACTAATATTTTTTCGACGTAAACGAACTCTTGTTTAGGAATCAATATTATTAAAATTCGACTAATTAGTTAGCGTTGATTTATATTGCAGTTGTTTGAGCAGCCTCAATATAATGTGGAGAATGACACTACATTGGGTCTTACCTAATGCTTGACTACGTTTCCCACACAACCAGTGCTACATTTCACATGAATACTCATGGAACATTCACGAAATGAAACGAAGAACAAAACAGGCTAAAAACCTTGGAAACTGATCGGCAAAAAAATATTCGCTGATTAATCTTCAAGTTTCGTCAGCCAAACATTTGAAATCTTAACTTCAGACGAAACACTCAGTTTACAATAATTTGGATCGCGAGTGTAATATCAGTTAAAAGAAATTAAAATAAAATAAATACAAGGTTGAAGCTTGTTTTGCATCATGATCAACAGCTGCCGCTAATGTCAAATTTTAAAATTGTCAAGGGTTTTTAAAATCTGTCAAGCTCGTGAACTCTCTCTCTGGCACGACACTTGTCAATCACTATATACACAACTCTTAGGGATCGAACAAAAGAAAGATTCTATCTTGCAGAACGTTTTGACACAAATGGCTAGATAATTATGCGAATAAATTTTGTCAGTTTTTCCCTCAAAACAAGCTGATGTATTTTCTCAGTGGTCTAATGTTTTTATCGCCAAATCTTACGAAACAGGTTATTTCAAAATAAAGCCCTCAACAGGTAGGTCGAAGAAAAAATCTAATACACTTATTGATGCATTTGATCATAACTCAGGGTCGTTGTTGTCAAAAATTGTCTAGAACTCCGTGAAGCGTGAGCAGGATCCGTGAAAAGAAACGCTAACCAACAGTTTTAGGTTTGAAGACTTCCGCGATTCACCTGGTCGTTTGGTAGGTCGTTTGGTATCGATATCACAATAAGGCTTCTTCGGGGGGTTTGATCGATACAAAACAACAGGTTTAACAATGGCTAAAAAATCGAAACAAAAACTTAAGATATGTTAATCACCTGCTAAGAACAATGGAAAAGCAATGAGCACTAAACAGTTAAAGATGGCAAGGATAGAAAATATTTTGGTGGGAAAACTGTTGATTACTCGCATTTCGAAGGCACACCAATTTTTGTGTTGTGTGTGTGGTCGTGGCGGGAAAAAAATTGACACGCGCGCTCGTGTCACGTTATGCAAATGAAGCACGCTCTTTTGTCCGTTGATAAGAAGTGACGTGTACATCTTTTCAAAACAATATTTTCTCAGCTGACGGACAAGCAACAGACCAACCGTACCACTTGTCTAAAGCGGCAGGATCAGTCCACAAAAAGCAGTCACAATTTTGTAGTCTCTTGCCAGCGAAGGTAAACAGTGTAAAGAGAGTCAGACGGGGCCCAAGATGGGTTTCGGACTGAATCGGTTTGTCACTCACGTGGACCCGAATTTAATGTGCAGTATTTGTGCCGGGGTCTTAGAAAATGCCGTTATTACGCCATGCGGACACTCGTTCTGCGATGAATGCTTGCATATCTGGCTCGATCGGCCCAACACCAATTCATGTCCATCTTGTCGGTCGCGAGTTTCAGTTGTCGATGTGATTCCGGTGTTGGCTTTGAGAGGAATGATAGACGGTTTGGCGGTGTATTGTGATAATGACGAACGCGGTTGCAAAATGGTTTTAAAATTGGAGAAACTCAAAACTCATCTACAAGTGTGCGAATTCGGGCTGATTGAATGCGGTGCGTGTGGAAAGAGCATTAAACGTTGTGAGCTGTCGGACCATCACGAACACTGTGAAATTATCAAGGACTTGATTGCAAAGCAGAATAAGCGAAAGGAAGAGCCAACCATTGGTGGTCTCACCAAAGAGATCGCGGCACTAGAGCTGGATTTAAACAAGACCAAAAAAGCTTTAATGGAGTCAGAAGGGGATGTGCGGCGTGTAAAGACAGAACTGAGGGAACTACAGTTTCAGTTAGAGATAAGGATGTACGAGGACAATGAGTTTGACGCAGATTGGGACCCGGATTACAACTACGGCTACTCTCCGGCAAGCATCGCGCAACTCGCAAGTTTAGTTACACGCTATTTATTAAACAAGCCCTACTACGTTGATCGAAACCGAATTTTTAACGCCGTGAAACGCTGTTACGATTATTACCACAGTTATGCTGGCTATTCTCAGGATGTTCATATGCTGTTAGCCACAAGTTATGCTAGCAACTGGTTCACTGAGAATCAAAGATCAAACTTTGATTCGTGGCTGCGAAATCTGGCGCGTGGGAGGTTTTTCTAATCCCTGGCTTGATGTTACTATTAAACAATACGAAAGTTTCAGTTTTACACACGTTTTAGCGCTGTTACTGGAAATCTGCATTTTTTTGTGACTCCAGTTAAAACGGAGTTTCTTTTGTGAAGAGACGAAAGATTGCTCAGGACAAACCGCCCCTGTAATTAGAGAAAGTATTTGGAGGCTAATATTGATCAAGAGAGTGTTAAATCATGTAAAATCTTAGAGAATAATTAGTCGCTGTCAGAAGTGTGTGATGAAGTTATTAAGCTACAGCGTTGTTGCGAGTAGATTATTTATAACGCTAAAGGGGGCGAAAGTGCTTAGCGTATTATATTTTGACAAAGAAAATGTACTTAAATTAAAATAAGGAAGACAAAAACGGAACTCAACGCGCGATAATTTTGAATAAAAAAGGGATTTTTTCATTAAAAGCCATAATTAATTGAATAAACTTTAGTTTGTGTTTTGCCGCGCGCATTTTACAGCTATATAATACTTGTGATGCGTTAAGTAACTCAAGAATGATGATACGAGAAAACAATCAACTCAACTCTTTAAGTATACTCACAAAAGAGAGCGCCGGGCTTAGCGCAAGCAGCTTGCAGAAAATAAAACAGTAACTTTCCACCTGTCGTCCTGATGATTTGCATAAGATCGAAAGATGAATTATAATTTCTAAGTTATTATGTTGAAGTGAAAAGCAATTTTCAAGTAAGTTTTAACATTAAAAAAACTTCATGGTATCCTAGCTAAGCTGGAGAGGTAAAGTAAGGCGAAACAAAACATAAGAAAAAAGGGTAAAATAAGACGAAATCAACAAACTTTTGCAACATAATCGAAACCGAAATCGAGACAAAGGACGTGAAGGCTGCGATTGCCCTGAAGTAGTCAGTTTGGCAAATACTGATGATCTTGACGCAATTTTCTTCTTTATAATTAAATGGTGTTTAATCACTTCTCGTTACCACGAAAACGAGTACAATTCGTTTAAAAACGAAGTTTGTTTAAAAGGAAAAAACTCTAGACGGTATCATCGAAAGAAGTACCGAAACAAAAGTGTATACATATCACAGCCTATTTTTTTTAGTTCCAGGTATGTTATAAATTCGCAAGTCAGTCAGCCAATCATAACTTCGTCACCAAGAACTTCGACATTCACGCTTCCTTGATTCCGATTGGTCGAGGGAAAAGAGAAATGAAAACTGGCACATTTAAAGGCAACATATCTTCCAGTTAAATCTGCCTTCTTTTGCCGATTACTGAACCTATCTCGCAAAACTGGTCTACGCAAATAGCATTGATTCATCGTCCATTTTAACGTTACCCAGGATTTTCTAACTCGTTATCTATCCGTAGAATCCTGTTCCCATTTATTGTTGTGAAATCCCTCTCCACCCCACAAAATAAAACTATCGTTTATCAACTTAAGTTTGTTCCAAACCGATCTCATATCGTGACTTTTGCCTTCAAACGGAAGATTTGTTTGTGGACACAATAAGAAATGTGTTATCCTCTTTGTTAAGTTTTCAAAACTGACCGACGGTTTTGGCATGAAAGCAAGGTAGTCACAAAGTCTGGAGATAAATGAACAGGAAATTAGATATACAACTAGAGATTAAAAAAAGCAAGCGTCATAGAAAATTTTATACATGATTTGGATTTATCTTAATCAGATATTCAAACACGATTAGTCCCTGGCAGATAAATTCTGTTTGATGGTGAAATCGCTAAAAAATGTTCTTGAATATTAAAAAAGCATTTAATTAGATACTCAATACAGTTTGTCGGCGGCGTTTTTAGCGCCAGCAGAGACGCGTCAACGCATATCGAACGAGAAAGATCGATCCAGACAAGCACAGTCAGGCAGACAAGGCATAATTGCTCGATACATTCACGAAGAAAAAGAGTCTGACCGTTTGCAAATGGAAACGAAACAACGACCAGGCACGGACCATGACCAGTTTCCACCATTTCACAAAAACGCTCAGATTTTTAAAAGATAAAATTTTTTTTTTTAGAATCAAGGTTAATTTCCAATTTTTTAATGGCTGAAATAATCAACCGAAAGGTTGACCAAGAATCGTGAGAACAACTTTCCATACCATTTAAAATGTAGAGTCAAAGTTAAGAGTCTTAGTTTCTATTTCTTTTTTCGTCATTGTAATTATTCTTACCAGAAAAATTACAGTTCTCAACTCAAAAAATAAATAGTTCTAAGGTATCACAATTTTTGCGTTATTTTCATGTGCACAGCCCATTAGAAAATACATTCTAACAGGTGAATGAATAATTTGATTGTTTAAAATCCACACATGAACACTCTATAAACGGATAAAAACAAGGTTATTTTGCACGATTCAATGTTACATTTCCCGCATTAACAGAATTCTCTCTCACACAAGGATCAAGGATTGGTGCTTTATACAAAATATATTTCTATACACAAGTACACTTTGCCTGTGCGACTAAAATTTACTTTGAAGAACTTTGTTTCAACACCGGAGGTACTTTCATCTTTAAAACTGGTGACAGTCCTCTCCCAAAACACCGAAAAGCAACAGAGATTGGTAAAAATGCGCGACACGGATAATTTTCTTTTAATTCCGTGAAAGCAACATCTTTTCGTTTACATTTTCTGTTTCGTTCCGACAGTGACACGGCTAAACCAACATGACTCTATTCAATTTCTGCCATTCCACTTTGTTTCCTTTGCGACAGTGACGTCCATAACCAAACAGGCGACAGACTAAGCCGTAAACAAGCAACAATCGACCACTCCTTAGAAGACCTCTGTAAGTATAGCATATGACTTTATCCCGAAACTGGGCTAAGTAACGTTAGGCAAAAACATTTGAAATAAAATAAATCAGCCATGCATCGGGTGCTTTTTGTTGCTATTATTTCTTATGAAAAGTCATAAAATTACAAAAGAAGCACAGAGCTTCAATTCTGACACCAAAAAGTCATATACGCCCATTTTGTGAAGTCCTTCAATTACAAAGATTAATTTTTCCTTCTCAAATAAAACTGTAAAATTACTTAACCCCTCCCAAAATACTGCAGTACACATTTTGGTCACATGCACATATTTTTCATTCTTCATTGCTGAAAATCCAGTTGAAGTTTCCCAAGCTAAAACAGTCTAAAAACACCATGAAGGCTAAAATCACTTAAACCTTTAACTCCCAGAAGTGATCAGCATATAACGTCTCCTTATCATACTGATACATTGTCTAGCGTGATGAGAATAGACAAAATTATCAGCCAGAGGGTGTTATCTTGACAAAACCCCAAATTCTCTTCACTAATGCGCAATGATCTATAAGGCAACTAGAAAGGAGAATTAATAATCAGATCTAGGGAGTTAAAAGGTTAAGTATTTACAAAGTTAGATGCTGAAATAAATTAATGAGAAATGCCACTTGTTTGTGTTGGTTGTGTTCTAATAATAAAAAACCTGCTTGAAATCTACACTGTGGTGTTTGGAAGATATCTAGGGTAAAACAATCCAGTCATTGCTTTCACCGACGCAGCACCACAGTTTCTTTAGAAACTACCCCCTTTATTGCTTTCTTATGGCTATGTTACAAATAGAATGCCCTATTTTCTAGCATTTTTCTTCCCAAGCAGCTTCCTCAGCTGATCGTATCGCCCGGACACTGGCTGGAGATTGCCATATATGGGATCCAACCACATGACCCTGTCTTCGAAACTCATCTTCTGTAACACAGTGCTATTGGTGTAGAATCTTGAAAGTGCCTCCAGCGGCAGCTGCACTGAGGGTTTAGGAGGAGGTGAAAGCTTGGGCTGCGTGGTTGATAGAGCACCAAGAGGCTCCTTAAGCCACCAGCCAGGTGTAGTCTCGGGATAGTCATCATCTTCATCTTCCTCTTCAATTATTTCACCATCTTCATCTGAGACCACTTCACCCTCTTCTAAGCTCATTCTGACTTTCTTCTTGGGACGATCAGTGTTAGTAGAACTGCCTTTGCTGTGTTCCCTGAATTGCTTTAGAAGTTCCTGTTCCTGCAATCCACATTGAAGCCCAGGGTGCGAGGGAGAGTAGCCCGAGTCTTCGTCTATGGCGCCATTGTCATCCAGATCATATTTTGTTCTCTTCACATTTGCTGACTCAAGTTCCAACAAAGTGTTCTCTCCACCTTTAAACAGAGCAAAACATAACCTCAATAATTAACCCATTAACTAAAAAATGCAACTTCTCTCATTGGGCTCAAGACATGTTTTTTATAACAAAATAATAATAATAATAATAATAATAGTAATAGTAATACGGTAATAATAACAATAAATTTAAACCACACTATTTTCCAATGTTCAATAGCGCCTTACACAAAAACCTTTAAAAAACTGAAAAACTTAACACTATTAAAAAAATACAAATTCACACTACTTAATTAGCAAAAGCTTGTGAAAAAAGGAAATTCTTTTACTTGTGCTTCAAATTATATCTGTTGTTAATTTATTATGAATTGCACAATTTACAGGCATGCACAATGCACAATTTACAGGCTTCTGAACAGTTACTGAATCCACAGATGTTGTCAAAATATGTCCTTTAAACTTTTTCACATGTAGCTGATTCATTATAGTTCTTGAACAGTACAAACAATTTAAATACACAATACTGTTCTGAAATATTTGATAGGGCAATATCCAGTGTGCTAGCTGGTTTTTGTAGACCTGCAATGTCACAATTTTTTGTGAAATGAAAATAAAAGGGACTTCCTTACAATCTCTGTCAACTTCCATATCCTGCTCATCTCTATACAGCTCTGGCCTCTTTCTCTTGTTACTTTGTGTAACTGCACCATTGCCTGCCAGAGCTCTTTGGTGTCTAGCAAGAGATGCTAAGTTTTCAATGCGTTGATGAAACTGCATTGGCGGCATTCCCAACTTAGCAAAGTTATCTCTCATACCTTGATGCCAGATGGGAAAAGAAAACATAAATATTGTAAGGTTCATTCCAAAAATCACAGTGACTATTGTTTGTATCTACTATAATGGAACTACTCTTAGCCAAGAATAATATTTTGTTATCTTGTTCTTAATTCTGATGTCCTGGAGAAATGAAATAATATTTGAAGACCACACACACTTGTGAAGCCTTTGACATTTCCAATTCTGCAAAGGCATTATGTTAATAAATTATAGTCCACATGCATTACATGGTATGAGGGAAAGGAATGGCAAGGAACTCCAAATATAAATAAGCTTCATGGATATACATGACCATTTGTTGCCACAAAAGGTGTGTTCTTAAACAAACACGCCATACCTATCAGTATCAAATCTAAGACTAAGAGGAGAAATTTGCAAGTTTCACTCCAGTTAATCTTTTAATTCCCAAGATCTGATTAGCAATTCTCCCTTCAAGCTGCCATACATTTCCTTATGAATAACATAAGAGAACTTGATGTTATATTAAGAAACCCTCTCCAACTGATGAATTCGTCTATTCTCGTCACCTGTTTGCTTCATAACGGCATTAAAATCATGTGAAGTTATATGCTAATCACCCTTGGGAGTTAAAGGGTTAAAAATATCATCTGGCAGGAAAAAAATCAAAGAATTTACCAGAGACTTGACAAACAAGTGTGTTAAGTGAAAAGCCAATCATGTGCAAGAAAACTAAACCACAAACAGTAACGGTAATTAGTTTGTGGTTTCATAACACTTCTGAATGGTTGCCGTACAATGAGAAATGTCAAAATCAGAACAAAGTGTTCACGGTCTTTGGATTCACACAGTGAAGGGTTTGAGAGTCCTAGCAGCAAATCTGTACCAAACATTTACAGAGCACTCGTCTCCCCCTTTTAGATAAAATTATCTCACCTTCTGGAAGAGGGACATTGAATCCAGGATATTCAATAAGAGAGCTACGAAGGTTATTACCCTCTTCATCATCATCAACCACATAATCATCTATGTTACCTTCACCGTCATAAATAAGCAAACTTGGTTTTACTGTCCTCGGCAAATACCCTGGTGGATACCCATGATATCGCATTCTGTAAATGTAAAGCGGAAGATCCTCGTCACCAAGTCCAAGAGCCTCTTTTAGGTTCTCACTAATCACTCCTGGCTTAAAACCTTCAAAGTGGTTTTTAACTGACTCGTCAGCATGATACCTTGATTTTAAGCTCACTGGTGAGACAAATTTATCAAGGAAATCTTTTCTGTTGGCACTAATTCGTGCACGATCCTGTGGTTCAGGACAGTCTTGAACATTATGACCACATTTTCCACAGTTAAAACAAGCTCTGCTCGGCTTAATCCGTAGTCTTGGTGTTTCCTCGTCACATGGCAAGACATTGAGATAAACCTGTTCATATACAGGAATATTCCAACCATCACTTATCCTGGGATTTTGATCAATGAGAGGAAACCCACAACAGTCTACGCAGTACTCATCGTAATACTGCACAGAGCTAATGACGGGTGTCGCTGTACTACAACCTTTATCATTCTTGGCCATCTGACCCAGCTCATGATGCAGGTCGAAGATCGAAGGTGGAAAATTCTCGCTACCAAATGACTCTTTCGCGTCATCGTCCTCATTATTGCACTGTAATGATTTGACAAATTCCTCAACCTTTTCTCTGTTTCTTATCGACGTCCTGTTATCAAAATATATAGCCTGAAAGAGTGGAGAGCACACTTCCGTGCTATGGCTTTCACTACCTTGAGTCGGAGAACGAGCAGCCTTCAATAAACTGATCAACTTTTTGAGCGTTTTCTTCAGACGTGAGTTTTCGTCTTTCAAAGATTTCGAAGACCTTTTCTCGTTGTAATCGTTTTTCACTTCCAAAGACCTTCCTTTACCTTTTTCTACTTCAAATTCAGTGAAAAGAAGCTCTTCATCGAAGCAAACGTCTTCGGCCGCCATCTTGAAAACAAACTAGTTTCCACTCTCCCCGGGGAAAATTTTGAAACCGTAAGGCCCTTGAAACTTGGCTAAAATCCAATTTATTTATGCCAGGGTGAGAAATATGTTTCACATCCCAACAAAAGCAATAACAAAATCACTGAAATAACAAAACCCTTTGAAATCCCTTGCACATTGGGGGAGCAGGGTAAAATGACATATATGGAAAAACTAGGAATGTTTTTTCATATTTTAGATGAGCAAAAGCAGAAAGAGTTGAGACTGTCAATGAACAGTAGAAAGGTACAGAATGAGAATACTCTGAAAGCAATTTAGCCGGCTGAATTCCAGCCGACTTTCAGATGTCCTAGATTAGTTACTATCTCCTGAGTGAAGAATCGAGAAGATGGTTGAAACTCAGGCTAAAAACAATCAATATGGCCAAGACTAATAATAATAATAATAATAATAATACAGATCATGCTACATTTATGTGAAATTGTTTATTTTGTAGAGTGGAAATAAAACCAAGCACTCCTGGCTGTGAGAATATGTTCTGCTTTTCTCAAACTCTGAACAAAATACATGTATATCACTTTTGTACTGAGATAAAAGTCAGTGAAACACAAAGGACAACCTAAAGATCAACACAATTTTATGTTTGAGGCAGATCGTCCTCAAGTATTATGTGCTGCTACATTCTAAAAACGTATGATTAAGAAGCATCTTTGAGACAAAAAAGAAGAGATTCTGAGGAACTTAAAATCTTGCAAGCTTAAGTTCTGATAGCTATCATCCAGACATGAGGAAATCATTACATTTTATAATACTAATTGACAATGAAGGTTTTTAAAAGCTTGATACATTCACCTGAGTGAATCAAGACACATGATGTTATGAAATAAAATACTACAATCTCTGGTTTCAGTAATCTTTGTTATTTACTGATCAGAAGTAAGAGACTATCCAATAGCCATTGTCTCCTTGAATTATTATGAGTTAGGTGCCAGCTAAATAAGGTTCATCGTCATTCTGAGACCAAGTATCACCATCATCATCTCCAAGGTTACCATCTAACGTATCACTGACTTCACCTCCAGCATCAATTGAAAGAGGACACATCTGGGCTACATTACCTGTTAATGGAAAAATAATAAATAACGAACATTATATTAAAATGTAAAAGCGTTCTCTGGTTAAAAAAGTTAAAAACAGTCATAAGCTTTCGGCTATCAGTCTATAGCCTTTAACGAATGCAAAAAAGTAGGCGCGCGGGTGGAATATATACGAAAAGGGGGTGCGAAAAATTTTTTTTGAAAGTATAATACAAAAAGAGGTGTGAAAAAGGAGTGAAAAATAGTGTAAAAATCAGTCTAATTATAATAAAATGGAGTATTGCCTAGGCAACGTTTGAGCCAATCCGCGTTGTCAACAAACCTTTCAAAACCCTTCAGCAAGAATTCCCGTCTCCTAAGTTCAGACAACCATCAAATCTCCAATCCAATGTTGTTTATAAAATCCCATGCAAAGACTGTACATGGAACTACATAGGAGAAACCGGAAGATGCTTTCAAACCCGAAAAAAGGAACACCAACGAAATTTGAAGAACTATGCAAAGGGCTCAAACGTTGCAAACCATGCGTGGCAAAACAACCATTCTATTGACTTCGATAACGCTTGTGTTATCGACAAAGGCGATTACCGCGTTCGAAAAACACTAGAATCATGGCACACAGCAAAAACTGTCGACGCGGAAAATAACTCTAAGCCGTTGCCTAGGCAATACTCCATTTTATTATAATTAGACTGATTTTTACACTATTTTTCACTCCTTTTTCACACCTCTTTTTGTATTATACTTTCAAAAAAAAATTTTTCGCACCCCCTTTTCGTATATATTCCACCCGCGCGCCTACTTTTTTGCATTCGTTAAAGGCTATAGACTGATAGCCGAAAGCTTATGACTGTTTTTAACTTTTTTAACCAGAGAACGCTTTTACATTTTAACATGTCTTATCCTGGTTACAGTTCTATTTTTACTCGAACATTATATTCCTAACTCTTGAGATTTTTAGGACTATATTTTGTGATAATTTAATTTTTTCAACCCTTTAATTCAAAAGAGTTTATCGCCTTAGATACAATACCTACATGTTTAAACAAATTCTCCAAACTGGCATCATGAGGATTATACAGGAGAATAGTTAGGAGAATGTGCACATTGATTCTGATAACTGAAAAGTCAAGGAAAATGGTGCAGGGCAGAATAGTCAACACAATGTCAGGCAAGGAAGATTTCCCAGACTAACAAATTTTCACAACAAAAATGAAAAAGCTGAAGCCGTAAGCAAACTTCTTGTACCATACATTCAAAAGATGAATAACAGAAGAGTACAACTTGTTGCAACTTACAAACAAAGGATGTTGGTGCAAATCTCTTGTTGAAATTTATTCTATTACACGAAGAAATTCCAACAGATCTTGAGCCTTTCAATCTGAGAAAAAACATTAAAAATGGGTTAAAGATCACAAAGTATGTCAATGAAAATAGAACACATTGCCATAAATTCTCAGACACCTGTCTGGATCTCGAAAATGCTTGATGGCCAGGTCTCTGGTTTAGTTTCAAGGGGAACCAAAAAGTATTAATATTTAACCAATGTGATAATACTTACAAAGCACTCTCAGTACTAAGAAATGACTTCATCAATGATGATGATGTGCTATTGAGGGATCCTGCAAAGAAAGAATGGTTATGCAAGTGTCTACAAAAAGGACAAATGTTTTTCACTAGCTATTTTATGGCATTAAGCTTTAGCCTAATTAAGGGAGGGGAATGAGAGAGGAAAAGAGAGGAGGAGGGAGAGAAGTGGAGGGGGGGGGGTGGTGGTGAGAGTTTTAAATATTACTGCAACACATATTTCCTTCAATAATTATTACAAGTGAATAGATTCCGGCCCCAGAAAGCCATGAAATGCCTAAAATACATAGCGCAAAATAAAATGCCCCGAAGAGAAAATGTGTTGTTAGTGAGGCGTCTGGAAATCGAAGACAGACAAGGTTTTCCTGAAGACAGGATGGACTGTATTGTCCCCAATTTTACAGAATAAATGATATGATAATCGGTCATTCACTTCGGTTACAATATAAGCTAAAGAGCTCATTTCTCTTATATTAAAATCGGAATGGACAGCTCACAGTCTTAAGCTAACCCAAGTATAAAGCAATCACCCTCAGTCAGTGAGAAAACGGAAGAAACGTAAGCTAAACAAATAACTGCATCCAACAGCTAGGATGGATACAAACTTAGCTCGCTTATGCAACAAATATGAAATCTACAGCTTACTTTGCGGGGCATTCTTCACGATAAAAGACGACAACTGCAACGAAAATAGATCATAATGTTTTTAACGTTTTCATTGAAACTACAGAATCAGGCATCAAGCTAGCAATAGTTCACCTTCAAGTTGGTTG
The DNA here is from genome assembly GCA_948470475.1 of Galaxea fascicularis. Classification (NCBI taxonomy): domain Eukaryota; kingdom Metazoa; phylum Cnidaria; class Anthozoa; order Scleractinia; family Euphylliidae; genus Galaxea; species Galaxea fascicularis. Next base: position 2,608,895 of record OX419342.1, on the reverse strand, counting down.
AAGAACGAGATAGATTTCGCAGACAACGTGCAGCGGCCGCCATTTTGAAATTACCACTGTCGAAACCTCGTTTAGGTGACGAGGTTGGAATTCGCCAAAAGCTTGATGGGAAATTAACAAGATGGCGGCTTCATATGCACGTTGTGTTCGATCGCTCGCAAGAGCTTCACTTCAGATTTCGGTGAGTCTGCTAAATCGCGAGGCTTAGAGCCCTCTTGACAAAAACCTAATACATAAAATTTGAATTGCTTTACAGAAAACTGCCTTGTCAGCAAGTAGTGCGTCACAAGGTAAGTGAACTCGATTTCTCTGACCGTTATTTCAAGCAGTAGGCGCAGAATTATGTAATCGGGCTTATGCTTAATTATCGTAGCTTACATAACCTGATCGGTTTGTGATTCTTATTTCTGCAGCAAGATGTATATCTTCAGCAGTAGGGAAATCCGTTCTAAGAGACTGTGGATTGTAAGTAAAGTTTTGCACCAAAGACGTCACTGTAGCCCTTACAAATTGTTTTTTGTGGTATTGATACATCTTAACAAAAGTGCATTCGAAGTGCCTCCTTGACAGCACTTTGTAGCCTTAAGTTAGGGAGGGTGTCCAGATATGGGAAGCATATGGCTTTTCCAACTTCACATGGTATTCACTGCAACACACAGGGTTTTCATTAAGAACTGAAGTAGTAGGAGGATATTATGAAGTAACAGGAGAATCTGGCCACCTAGACAAAAAATTACCTTCAAGGCTGCTACAGGCCATCGAAATTTAGCCGGAGAATTCCACGCAGTAGCCGGAGAATTCTCCGATCTCCGATGCCTAATGAATACCCTGAACACAAGAAAAATGTCCCAGAAGATTTCATCATCTGAAGAGAATGAAGATACTGATGGAAACTCTACAACAGGATTTGCTTTTCATTGTCGTTGGCATCATTATCCGGGCTGTCTCAGTCCTCTCTCCTCCGCAGAGGCTAAAGGTTTTTTTTTCGGGAGGATCCGCCGAGTAATGTAAGTGCAGGCACAGGTTTACAGGCGACGGCGGAAAGCGCGGGAGCCTCTGCCAGATACCACGCCCAAGATGGCTGCCATCCGGGGGGGAGATTGCAATATTGGTTTATTTGAATTCAGATTTACCATCAAGAGACAGCTCCTGAAGAGAACAGTCAAGCTCCGAATCCTCCGCCATATTCTTCCAAGAGAAAAAAGAAAAAGACATCATACAAGATCACCCCCCACGGGCTTCAGGGGGGCCTTCGAAGTACAACACTTTTGCTTCGTTTCTTGGAAATTATTGAATTAGACCTCAAAAAAACTAATGCAAACTGTAGCGAAATAATTAGCAATGGGTTTCTGTGAGTTTCAAGCTGTCAAGTTTACCCAACGCTGAGAAATCTATCGATGTACGAGAAAACGACAAGGATGTACGAGAAGTTGACGTACATCTGGCAGAGGTTCTCCGCACGATTGATCCATTCGACATTGCGCCTGCACTAACGTCTTACAGCGGATTTATATAACGAACGTTAGAACCTCTGCGGAGGAGAGAGGTCTCAGTCTGCCAAGTTGGAATTCATGTCAAATTATCATACTTCATTATCAAATTCCTTGCCCAGGCAATAACTTTCCGAGTCCATTCCCATGGGTTTCCCCCCCCCCCCCCCCACCACCACCCTTACTCCGATCCTGAGGCTTTACTCTAATCAGTACTTAAGTGTCTGATATATACAAGATTAAAGATGAAGTGTTGTACCTTTACAAACCTACACATAGCTCTGTGAAAGTATGATCAAACCACTGACGCTCACACATTCCTAGTCTAGACAAGTAAAGCTAGACTCAGTTTTAATTCTGATGTTGTTGTTGTGTGTTTGTGTTTCCAGATTAAACAAGATAGCTCGAGATAATTTGTTCAAAAACCTTGCAAGAAGACATACAAGATTATCAGCAGCAGTCAGTGAGTACCTTGTGACTTCTGTGAGCTTGCGTAGATAATGACATCATATGATTGTCAGAAGTTAAATCTCAAGGAGGATTAGGGAGTGGAGTATGGGCTGCTCCGGGGTGTTAGTGACAGGGCAGAGCCTAATTAGTCAGAATGAATTTAGAGGAATTTAGATCGTAAGGTCAAATGGTCCATTATGCCTTTTTTCCCGGCAAGATCTTGAAATGTGGTCACAAATTTGGTCACATTAGCAGCTACAAGCATTCATATCACAGTGTTACACCTCTCTTCTTTTATTTTGCCCCCAAACACTTACTTATGGGTAATAAAATGATCTAAGTGGCAATGAGCCACTGAACTTGGAAAATGTATTATAAACCACCAATGTATTAATAATGATTTTGAGAAACATAGACATGTAAAAACTATGATATGATGTAAAATTTCGTGACATTTCAGCAACCTTGTGGTGCCATTATCAAGGAGTTGGAAATGAATATGAATATCCTTCTTTTTGAACTTGCATATTCATTTCCAACACCTTGATAATGGTGTCATGAGGTCACAGAAATGTCAGAAATTTTATATTATATCACTAATTTTTACATGTTTGTAGCAATTTATATGTTGATAATATTCACTATAAACAAACACAGAATTGGACATCACAAGCACAATTCACTCGCTGTAACAAGGATGAATTTGTCTCTCTTCTTTTATTGAGTATTAAGTGAGCGATACACTATATCTTGCAGGACCAAGTTAAGGCTAATTTCAGCATCTTGCTTTTTTGAGCAGTCATTAATTTTCACCCTTGGATTTATTTAGATCAAATCATATTTACCTCTGTTGTGGATATAATATGCGAAGACGATGAAGGAAATGGGGACGATGAACTTACCACAGATGTTCTATCTGATGAAGATGAAATATTGAGAGTTTGCAATACACTGATGGCTACGCAAAAGATGTAATTAAGCAAAGTTAAAGGCAGCTTTTTTAGGTTCTTACCTGCTTGGTTGTAAAATGCCTTGTCATCATCCCCAGACCTCCATTTGACCCAATTTGGGGCAATTTGATTTTTGACAAATTTACCAAGCCCTCTAATGGCCCAATTCGTAGGTAGAGTGACATTTCATAAATACAGGATTAAATATAAAAGTGGGCTACAAATGGATTGGTCATGTCAAATCTAGCAAAACTGCCAAGTTTTGTAGAGATCTGATTTAATCTGAGGGATATGTATGAACTTCACATATGCCTTAAATTTCGTTGAAAGAATCATGAATTTTGAATTTATATCGTACCTTGAGCTTAAGTGCGAACTCTGCAAAGCTTCGCATTTTTGTTAAAATCAGTATGACAAATCTATGCTTGAACCTGTTTTTTCATTTGATCTTGTCGTTGAGAATGTTACACTCACTGCGATTTGTGCTATTGGTTTTGAGTGATTTTTATGGTTTGGTCTCACAGCAATTGAAAGGCTGTGAGGACAACTATCTTATGTTGATTTTTTTGTTTTCTAAGGAATTTGTTGGCAAACTCTGGGGGATAAATTGGACTTTTATAAGTCATATGCCAGACATTAGGACAAACCCTACGAAATTGAAAATAAAAGTATTCAGGTGTTTTCCTTTGTCTAGCATATGATTTATGACAGGTCATTCATATAACCTAGCAACATTGTTTTCTAAGAGTTTGATCACACCTTGCCTTCAAAAAAACTTCATTCTGGAGTCAACTTAAGATGGTTATACTCTCGGCCCTGCAATTGTCAAAAACTTGTGCTTTTGTTAGAAGCCACATTAAGCCATATTATTTTTGATCCCCGTAGGTTTGGTGGTGTTAAACCCGCCCCCTCAGGTGGAAAACTATGAGTCTGATGATGATAGTTTGGAGGCGGTCTGTGGCGATGATGACGAGACATTTTCGTGCTGTGATGATGCAATACCAGGTCTCTGAGAACATTTGTGACAAAAACTTAAAAATAAACCCTCAAAATTCTTTTAATACATGTCGTTTCACCTGTAATGGTTTTACTTTTGCAAGATAGAGCGATTTTTTTTTTAAACTTTTGTGTCGTAAGACTAACACCAAAGAAATAACTCCAGCCAATCACAACAGGCGCTGATAATGAAGCAATCAAAAACGAAGCCATTAAATGTAGCCAACGCCAAGCGCGGAAAGTGCGCGTATGAATGTCGCGATTGGTTTTGGTTTCGACTCTTCTTGGTTGAGAAAAAGGCACGAGTTTTGCAAATTAATCACAGAGCAAAGTAAGACAAAATCAAATTACGATAACCGAGCATTACTTTCGAAGTTCAACTGAAAAGCGCTCTAACAACAGTATCACAAACATTCATTTTACGGGACATCTTGCAATATGTAGTGATTTTAGGAGCGTGAAATGTTGATTGCGCTGTTTTTATTAATAAACGATTAATTTGAACGCCTTTTGATGTCGTTACTTTTATCCTCAAGAATCTTAGAGCATATTTATTGGCCATTACGAAATAGAACAACTTGGAGTTGGTAACTCAAGAATTAGCCCCACGTAGAGAGTTTCACACATTCCGGCCAGGAAGTAAAACAATTGGAAATTTGATCCCGCATGCGCAAACAAGAAAACTCGGCAAAACATCATGAAGATCGGCCATTCTCGTCCCCAGAGCCCATGTTCCCTCTGGACTGCGGAAGAGATCGAGAGCTGGTTCCAAACCACGAAGTCCGTGAATCACGTACTTCCGGTTCTTCTGCGCAAACTCAGAAGTTTGAAACAAGACTACAAAAATGCACGTTCACTGCCACTGCGCATATTTCGGAACTGACGAGAGCTCTCGTTTTCTGCCGCAGGCCAGAGGGATCGCGAGCTCTGGGGACGATAATGGAAGATCGGCCAACCAGAGACTGAAATGTAATGTCTATTCATGATTCAACTCTACTTATTGCTGAAGTACTGAGCGGAACCACTAACGCAGGGCATCATCGAAAAGTTGAATATATTCACGCTCGACGCGGAAGTCCTCATTTACAAACACAAATGGCTCGAGAAATAAAGCACGTGTACAAGGTACCGGTATTGTTTGCAGGAGGTAAGTCGTTGTCATAAATTAAACAAAAACGAAGGACAATAATGATTTTGTTTGTGAAGAGATCATTTCTTGTTTCTCTTCAGAGCTTGTCAGTTCGCTTGCTGATAGACGGCGCCAAAACAAAACCGGCGGCCATTATCGTTATTTCGGTAAACATGAGTGGAAACAGCCTTTTTTACGATTCGCGCTGACGAAGGGCTAACGCTCGAAACGTCAGCTTTTAAAATCCCCATACGGTAGTCAATTTACCGGCAGCATCGACTCCGTTGATAAAACCAAATTGTGTTTCACAACTCTCTCACCGACGCAGCGCCACAGGTTCTTTAGAAAGTACCCCCTTCATCTGTTTATTCTGTCGTCACGCAACGCTCCTCCCGGAAAAAAACGGCTGCGGGGCTGCGGCTACAGAATAGTATAAGGCGTATCCGGTTTCATACAAAGTTTCGCTCTTTGTTAATTGCCATTTGGCCATTGACATCCGCGCGATGCAGCGTAGGAACGATGGCTTTGATGGAGACATTGGGTTAAAATGCACGGTGAGTAATTCTGTGTTACTTCCGGTAAGATTTGTAGCCTTTACTCCTTCCTTTACGCCTTACCAATATTGCAACTGACGTGACAATACTTGCGGATTGTGGTATGAAGTGACCGAAGACAACTGAAGAAGTCTGCTGCTTATCTGCCATTTAAAAGCTTTGCACATTTCGAAGAAAACGAAAAACCGCAGTCAATAAAAGAATGTGGTGATTTCTTGGTCGTTAACATTTTCACGTAATCTACGCTAAACGTCTTTCGATGAAATATATAAGCCTTTCGCTTGCCCGATTGTAGCAAAACAGCCGTTCGACTGTTTATGCCCTCGAGCGAACGCATGGCACTATGGGACTGTTTCATCCTGTTGCTGTTTTTTAAGTATCATTCTTAGACCGTTGTTCATGTCATATCATTGAAGTTAACTTAAATTTCCAGCGTCAAAACGCTACCAGCCCCTTTCAACAGAGGTTAAATTTGTGCGAGAGTTCGATTGCTTTATTTTTCTCTTCCTCTCGCCTCGCGCTTCTCCCATGATTTCTCGCGGTTCGCACTCGGCTTAATAAACGCCTCCCAGCTCCAAACCGAACTTCACCAAACGTTCTAAACTCATCAGACTGTAACATCATCATGATCCACTACTGTTATTATCCTATAGAGTATTTATAGCACTGATTGCATTACTTCGCCCTGAGAAAGTTTAGAAAATCTTCAAACAGGAAACATTCAGCGAAACAACATCCACAGTTTTCTTGAAACCTGATTTTTAATGTCTTTCATCGAATACATTCCAACTTCGGCCATCGATCGCGTTCGATTGCGGCTTTTCTTTCTTTCTTTCTTTTTTTTTTTTTTTGCTTTGTAAAAGTTCGATTTAACTGAACGATTTGGATTCGAGTCAGTTAAGCCTGGTTCACACTTGCGACATAACGACATAACGGGAAGGTCACGCAAACGAAAAAAGTACCTCGTGTTGATGTTTTATGCCTCTAGTGTGAACAACACATAATAACGACATAGTAGGAACATAACAACATGAACATAACGACATCAGGATAAAACTGATCTTTTCTTTATGTCATTATGATTATGTTGTTATGTCGTTATGTCACTAGTGTGAACCAGGCCTGAATGAATGAATGACGGATGAAAGAATGAATGCATGCATGCATGCATGCATGCATGCATGCATGCATGCATGCATGAATGAATGAATGAATGAATGAATGAATGAATGAATTTATGTGTCAAACTAAATTAGCAGTAAAAGAACCACTAAATGGGAACTCTCTCACACACAAGAAGAAAGGTGTGCTCACTTTTCAAATTGTACTTTTCTGACGGGGTCATTTATCTAATAATCGGAATACATCCGGATTCTGACAAACTCCAGCTCACGTTTGGTCTTCGTTGGTTTCTTAAAGGTTTTTCTGTTGTTTTCACAGCTGGGCGGTCGATCTCCACTTGCTAACAAAATAAACACAACAGTAAATGCTGCCGTAAACAGTACAAAATACAACGAGTATCGCCCTTCTTCGCCAGTGGACTTTTCTTTGGTTGTTTTTGCTGAGCTGATTACTTGTTTAATGTTTTTTCAGTGTCCTAGAATGCCAGCCACGGTATAAATGGATGGGAACGGATATGAAACGAAAAATTTTACTGGCTTCACTTCTTCTCGCTGTCGTTACGCTCCTAACTCAGCTTTTCGTTTTAAACGATTATCTTCCTTCGGATTGGCCCTCAAATAAATACTTCGAAAGTCTGAAGATACAGTATGGTAAGCAGAAGCGAAGTCTTTTTAATTTCACCTTTCGTACGCACGGACAACACAGATCAGCGAAAAGAAAACAATATGCCAAAGGCGCTGCTAAATCCATGACGTCATCAGTCAAAACCAGTACCCGACCGAAAACCAGTTCGAATCATGAGATCCATGAGAAGATGCTGCAGTTATCAAGTTTACTTAACGATGAAGTTAAAGCTTTAAAAAGTCGCAAGGTGCTAAAGAAAGCAAGGGTAAAAATGGTTGGTGAGGGCAATGGAATCACGGCACTCGTTAATTCATCGTCAAGGGGCCAGATGGGATTGAAGTATTTAAGGAATGATGTAAAATCAAGATATTTACACCTGGAGGGCAGCAAACTTGTACTAATTTATACCCCGCTGTTTGGTGAATCTCCTTGGAAAGGACTACGTAATACATTCCAGTTTACTCATTTTAGAAATAAACCGTGCGCGGTAACAAACTGTTCGCTAACTTATAGACGCAGTCTATTTTCCCGTAGTGATGTCGTGGTTTTTCATGGCCAAGATATGCCTCCGGTATTCGAGTTAGAAGAATTAAACAACCGCCGCCCAAAACGACAAATTTGGGTTTATCTTGTCCTCGAAAATCCCGCTAACGCCAGAGATACTCACTTCTTAGAAGACATGTTCAACTGGACGGTTACGTATGAGAGGAACTCGGATATATATTTACCCTATGGCTCATACACGGCACTTAAACCGGGCGAAAAACCGCTATACGGGGAAATCAAATCCCGGCAAAAAGACCGTCTTGCCGTCTGGACTGTAAGCAACTGTGGGGGATTGCGAGATCGGTTTGTGCAAGAACTGGGAAATTACATTCGTGTTGATATTTTTGGTTCTTGTGCCGATTTGATTTATCAGCCGCACTTAGAAGAAGATGAGTGTATGAAACACACTCCAGAATGTGACAATCTTCTCAAACGGTACAAGTTTCAATTGGCATTTGAGAACGGAAATTGCGTTGATTATGTTACAGAGAAATACTGGGGGGCCCCACTGGAACTTGGCAATGTCCCCGTGGTGTTAGGGGGGGCAAATTACGCGCAAATAGCCATTCCAGGATCTTTCATCAACGCGTTGGACTTTGATTCCGTGAAAGCTCTAGCGGAGTATCTTCTCTATCTAGATAAAAATGACACAGCGTACATGGAATACTTTGCATGGCGGAAAAAGTTCAAGGTTTACGGATCCTTGAAACCGGAGGGTTTCAATACTCATCACCCTTGGACTTGCGAGTTGTGCACAAAGGCTCAGAAGTCAGAGAACAAGACTTATCGCAGTCTTAGTGACTTTCGGAACCCGGCAAAACTTTGTGGCTTGCATGAAGACAAGCTCTATCAGATGGTCCGTACGCCAGACGGAACTCAGGGAAATGATTATTACGGCACAGACCTAACTGAACCAGACGATGATGAAGATGGAGACGAATGGGGAGACGGAGAAGAGGAAGAAGAAGAAGAAGATGTGCGTGAAGGAGAGAGTGTAACCTTAAAATAGGGAACAAAAAACGATACAAACGCGTTTCAGGGCAAAGGAGGAGAGAAAGCAGTTGAGGGTGGTTGAAACAAAAAGTTCCAGCATCAGAAGTAAGAAGGCGTCCTTTTCTCGGGATTTAAGCTAATCTGAGAACCTAAAAAATATTTCCAAGCAGGAATTTTATTTTTGTTGTATTTAAAAGCTTAAATACTTTTTAATGGTTTTCTAGTCATATGGATTACAAAAAAGTGATCCAATTATTTAAATAAAGATTTGGAAAAAAATTATCGTACTACCAGCAAAAGCTCTTTGAAATCTATTCTCCTGGGGCCGGTTCCTGAAAGGTGTAATACCTCTATTCCAGGGATAAATGTGCCTTATTCAACGGACAAATAACTAAATAAGGCACATTTATCCCTGGAATAGAATTATTACACCTTTCAGGAACCGGCCCCTGATTTGTTAAACTTACCCTCTGAGTTGTACTGTTCACAGTAGACACCGTTAACTTACAATAAACCATTTTTATGAGATGGTTCAACTCCTCTTAATTGTTTAAAAATAAACTGATCCAATCCATGTATATATGTAAACATTGTCGGCAACACAGGAACTCAAGCGATGACTATTTTTTATTTATTATTGAACATTATATCTTAAAAATTAAAACAGAGGGTCGCGCGAGGAAAAGAGACGATTCTTTTCTTCTCACACGACTCCTCCTGTGCACTCGCGAGAGTCGCTCGAACGCGCGTTTCATTTTTTTACAACAACTGCTCAACAGTACATCTGGGATCGGTAGAAGGAGACTGCTTTTTGCAAGGGATGTTCTAGATTAACTGTGGTAGCGAACTGTAGACAAAAGGGGTTAATCGCTCCTTTGCCCGTGTAAAGCAGAGCGAATAGTCGCTACGTTCATCCGCCGCAACGGTTTAAGGCTAAAACCGGAAATAAATTCTGTCGTCTCTTTGGCACAAAATTTGCGACTTGCCACCTGCTATTCTTTCATTCGAACGCAGTTAGTGCACTAATAGGATATAATCCAAAACAAAAAACGATAAAATTTGAACCAGAATTTGACTTGCAAACCGTCGAATTTTTTAGCTCTAGCCAATCAGAAAGGCGGGTTGAAATTGGAAGTTTGATCAGCATTATCATCAAAATGAATTAGACATCAAATCCACCTGTGACGGAGCTGGTGGTAAAAAGTTTACTGACAGACTTAAGCGTCAAAAACAAACAAGAAAACATGGATTCCTTAGTTCAGAGCACTGTAAGCGATCTTATTTACTTGAGGAGCTTTTTTGACAAAATGAACCAGATGCGGAAGTCCGAAGTTCTGTGTGATGTGGTGCTTCTAACAGAGCACGGAAATACAAAGTTTTATACGCACAGAAGTGTCTTGGCTGCGAGTAGTTCATATTTTTACAACCTTTACACAGGGACTTATCTCTCCAGATACACAAGGGAGACTGTTATAACAGGGGTTACAGATGATATCCTTAGGATCATTCTGGACTACATTTACTCCTCTGAAATAGTGCTCACTGAAGTGAATATTGAAGAGATTCTATGCGCTTCTCTTCACCTTGGTCTGGAACCCCTGAAAAAACAATGTGAGGATTTTCTTCTGCGAGGCCTGTGCGTTGAAAACTGCATCAAAATGACAAACACAGGCCGAATTTACTCCTGCCAAACACTCATTCGCGAGGGTCAGCGCTTTATAATCGACAATTTCTTGGAAATTCAAACCTCGTCAGAATTCTTCGGGTTACCGAGTAAAGAACTGGAAGAAATCGTCGCAGACGACGACTTAAATGTGAGAAACGAGGAACAAGTTTATAATGCCATTCGAGCCTGGGTTGCCTGTGACATGTCCTCGAGACAAACTGTATTTTCTGAATTGTTGAGTCATGTTCGATTGCCGTTCATTGCTCGAAAGTTTTTACTCGGCACAATCGATAAAGATCCGCTGGTGATGTCATCTTCGGCAAGTAAAGAATTGGTTGCCGAGGCTTTGTCGTTCAAGATGGCAAGTAACAGAGATAAAAAGCTAATGCAGAACGAGAGAAGTAAACGAAGGTGAAAAGTGCTTTTAATATCTGTCAAAGTGCTGCAACTTGTTTTCGTAACCCATTGATGTTTTTGGTTCGAGTTCTGATTTGATCTAGGAGAGCTAACCTTGTTTAGGTCTCGTATAGGATAGGGTAATGAGAAGATGTAAAATAGTGTCATGACTGATACACATTCAAAGCAAACCTTATCTTCGTGCAAGTGGTTTCGGTGTAAAATGTCAGCTGAACTTTAGTAGAAAATGTCTAAACAAAGTGTAGAGAACGTTTGTGAGTCTTGTGGCATGCGTAATAGTATCTATGATTCCTTCGCGAGTTCAGTAGGAGGTACAAATTTAGAAAGTGGGTGTGATCAATCAGTCAATACAAATGTAGCTACTTTGTATTTCTTTTCATATCAGCTATAGCCTGGGAGCAAGCTCTCTCGGGGGATGGAACGTGGGAAAAGTAAGAGCGAGCTTGCTCGCAGGCTATGACAGCTATCAATCATACTTAATCGTTTCAACGCTCTTTACGCATGAACGTTGGTAGGTGGAAATCCCATTTGAATGACGTCATCGTCTTAGTTGGTGGCGTCACAGAAAACGACGCTCAGCCATGCTGCCACTGTTTCAATCCGCTGACCAGTAAGTGGTACTACATGTCTCCAGTGATTGACAGTCGTTTGAACTTTGGACTCGCCAGTTCCCGTGGTTCTTTGTTCGTGGTGGGAGGGTCAACAACCGGAGAAAATATGAGTATTCTGCCCAGTGTGGAAAGACTGGACCCCAAGTTTAACGCATGGGAGAAACAGCCTTCTTTGAGAGAAGGTAAACAACGTTAAAAACATTGACGGATTGGGCACGAGTAGTCTGAGAAGGTTGAAGGAAAGGCTGGATCAAATATTTTTTAACACGACCAACAGCAAGAACAATGTGTGTTGTTTTTTTTCAATTTGCCATTTGCAAATATTTAGACTTAAAAATGACTTGGTATGATTTTATTTAGCCTCCCACGCAGTCGTTTTTAGGGGAGTCGTATTTCACCTCCTCCCCACAGGAGGAGGTGAAACTCGACTTCCCTAAAAATGACTGAATCAAAATGTGGTAACGTTCTTTTCTTTTAGGAAGATTTAAAATATTCTTTTTCCAAAAGTGAATGACATTAGAATTGCACACGGCTAAAAGCCAGTGCCCTCCACTTAGTTGAAAGACAACTAGAATAAAAGAGAACAAATTTGGTTTTATTTATAGAGTTAATCGCTTTGGTGATACGAAAACGCTCAAAGCCTCAGTAATTCACTTTTATCAACTCTGTCGAAAAAACCAAATTTGTTTTCACATACCCACCTCCTAGAATAAAAGAGGACCAGTCAAATAGAAATGATAGAAATTTACAACATAGTTACCGGTATTTCAGGTCGCTTCAAACATGAAGCCGTAGAGCTCCGTGGGAAAATCTACGTTGTTGGTGGAGTCGTGGAAACCAAGGGCCAAGAGCAGGACATGGAGTGTTATGATCACGTGACAGATACATGGACTTCGCTTTCTGCTCCGCGCCAGTATCGCTATTCTCACTGTGCAGTTTCGCTGAATGAATACCTCTATGTGATTGGAGGTAAGGAATGGTAATTAGGGCAGTGTCACAAAACGAAAACCAAAGCTATTACTCCAGCCAATTACATTGACCGAAACAATGCGATGAGCCAATCAGAATTGGACGCAATTACTTGTAACCGGCGTAAAGCGCGGGAAAATACGCGCGTGCAAGTCGCAATTGGTTTTGGTTTTCATTGGTTGAAAAAGTGGCGCGAGTTTTGCTGGCCAATCACAGAGCCAAGCAATGCAAAACCAAAACGAACGCAATTTTACTTTCAACCGCTGAGTTGAAACCACACTAGCATCACGCGTGGCGTATTTGTATTAGCATAACCTTTACGATTAAGAATAAGGTATACGGTGAGTGGAAACATCAAGGCCGAGGCCAACAGGCCCGCGCCCAATGTTCAACGTGGAAGCCGACGAGCTCCACCGCACTGCAAGTCGCAATTTTAAATAGCTCTAAGTAACTTCTAAACATCAGTATTGTTCTCTAATTACTCTGCAGTGAAACGAGAATTAATCATTTGCACACCAAATATTACCAAACTAGCACTACAATAACCGCACATTTCGTAATGTGAGAAAATACATCAATAGAAAGCCGTCCGTGGTTTCTAACTTTTAAGATTCAGCATTACTTTTGAGGAAACACCGTTAATTCTTTCGGTTTCTCTCTCGCAAATGTTCTGGTGTAACCGTGTAAGTCTTTTTGATCTGGTTTTTCAGGAGTCTCCAAAAGCAACACAATTTTAAAAACAGTGGAAAGATACGAACCTCGGCTGGACAAATGGAACTACGTCACCAGTCTTGACATTCCTCGGAGTGGAGCATGCGCAGTTGTACTGATGGGTCAAATTTTCGTTATGGGAGGGGGGTCAGAGTTTCGTACGATACTCAGCTCGTGTGAGATCTACGACCCTGGAGTAAATAAATGGTTCTACGGGAAAGGCAAGTTTAGCTCAGTCGGTTCATTTCTAACCTGCGTGACAAGCGTTACCGTTGGGGTTCAGCACTCGAAAGCCAATTATTTTGGTTGCGTGGGAAATGAGGCGGGAGCAAAAATAAGAAGTGAGGGGGGAGGGGAGGAGGGACAAAGGTAAGGTAAAGTTTCTTCTTCCCTCCTCCCACTACATTTCTGTTTTCTTCTCGCCCCATTTTTCGCGCATCCAAAGTTCTGAAATCGGCACCCAACAGAAACGCTTGGGGCGCAGGCTTGTTCATTTCATTTGCGTCTAAATTCCTCCATTTCCGATAGATCCTTCCGCATTTTTTCATCTTTATACATATCGGCCCGGTAGCGAAAGTTTATCGGGATTGTTGGGAAGAACACCTCAAAGTTAGTATACTCGCCAAGTTTGAGAGTCGCGTCTTGGTCGTATTTTTTACGGACGTCTACATGCTGGGGAAGAGGACGAGGGAGTCGGTGCTTCAGCTTACAAACGTCTACAAAATTTCCCGACTTTGAAAGCTCTAACTTCGCGGTTTTAGAGGATACGACTGACATCCTTGGCCATGTTACTAATTTTTGGTCGCTCATTCAAGTATATAAATTTTCACTTCTGAATGAAAAATGTCGTAGCACGGTTATTGCTCCAACTACAAAACCCGGATAACATGAACTAAAAATATGTCTCGACCAACACAATTCACAGCTTTAATGACATATATCTAGTCACGTTTCAGGGATTTCTTTCTATACAAAGGATTCACCTTCATTGAGATGTTATATGAGCTGAATCATTCCTCTCTTGGACTCGGTGAATAAGGCCCTTGACATCTGGCCCAGTCAATCACTTTAATTATCTTCCTAAACTTTTACCATATAACAGAATGCCACAAATTTGCTTAAAACAAGTTACACGAAACGCCATCTTGATAACCGTTTTTTTTTTCAGAGATGAACACCAAACGTGATCGCGCAGGGGCCGCAGTTTTCGGCGGGAAAATCTACGTGTTCGGCGGTTCATATGGCCACGTGGCTGTGACGTCAGTGGAGTGTTACGATCCCCGTGACGATGTGTGGTCCGTGATAAGTGAACTGCCATATCCTCGGTACGGATTTCGGTGTGCTGCAACTGCCCTCACCAAAGATATGATGGCAGAGGTGCCTAAGGACAAGTCGAAAGCACAAAGTATGGAGAAACTCATTTAGAAGGGAAAGAATCTAAAGCTGACAAATTTCTTGAGTGCATCATCGGGGACCAAGGATAGATAGTCGGGGTGAGGGAAATCGTTAAAGGCGCTGGAAAAATAACGTCGATGAAATCATTGTTTGTCCGCAAGTCTCCAAGGATTCTGAGGTGATGCGAGGAACCAAATTTCATCGCTCACTTAGGAGTGGTGTTCTGATGCGGTGTGAAGATCAAAGACCTTTGTGTAAGGTTGGGATTGCCGGGTGTGAAAACTATCAACTCCGGTGTGTGTTATTGTAGGGTGGCCCATGCCTGTCACCCTTGTATGGCGACTTATTTTTGCCTTTGGGCGACCAGGAAATATTAGTTTTTGCACCAAACATATACGCTGGGCGCCTTGGATTTCAAGGCGCCCAGAGATTTTGGGCGACCAGCTGCTTTTTAGAGCACAGCCTTGGTTATTGTAACTACGTCTAGACTATTCCAACACGTTCACCCCCTACAAAATGGAGAAACTATCCAAGAAGTCAATAAGTAGGAACGTAACAGCATTAATAAGTGCAAGAAACATAAAAATTTACGGATCGACATGTTCTAGTTTCCGTTGCCATCAGAAATAAAGTGCAAAAATGAAAAGTTTCCACTTTTTTCTCTCCTTGACCGCCTCAAGATCCTGTTGATATTGTTCAGTGTAGTTTGGAGTGCACAAGAGCATTTTAAAACCATTATCTTGACAGAAGATTTCCTTAATTAAGCTTTGTTTTGGGCAGCATTCTTCCTCTCTGTCAATCTTCTTTCTTCTAATTCCTTCTGTAGTGCTGGTGCCAATTTAGGAAGAAGACCTGCCGATAGACAATTATAACAACTACATTGATTTCCAAATGACAAACCATTTTTATAGCCGTTTTCAGTTGAGTGTCAAAAAAATTCGTGTTTCCATTGGTTTTATTTTGCTCTGTGATAGGTTGACAAAACTTGCACAACTTTCTCAACCAATGAGAGGCAAAACCAAAACCACGTCACTTGCTTTCATGATCACGCAGTTTCCCACATTTGGTTCCAACTACATGCACTTGCTTTATGTTCTGGTTGGTTCACTGCACTGTTTCTGCTTGCTGTGATTTGTCAGTGCAATTGCTTTATTTAATTAAATTTAATAAACAGCTCTAATCAACCAAATGGCACATTTGCTTAAGTCAGTATGGCAAATCTGTTGGTGAACCCAGTTTTTACTGTGATTCTATATTCAGGAAAATTATGGCAACCCAAAATAATAAATAAATAAATAAATTGTTATTCATTGAGCGATTGATGACAAGAGAAAGCTGAGAAGAGAACCCTTTAATGATTAAACCTCTGTGTCCACTGATCTAATATTACAGTTCAACCCCTATCAAGTACCCACCTTCAGGGAAATGGATAGTGGCTGCTACAAGATGCAGAAACAACAAAAGAACCCTCATTTTTATTATCAGGGCTTTGGTAACTCGCCACATAATGGGGATGGCCACTTAGTAGGTAGCCGCTTAATAACAGTTCAACTGTATTTAACTATTTGTATGAATCCTCACCTAGTCTCTGTGATATCTTGATTGCTTTCTCTAATTTTCTCTGTTGTTTTCTGCACACACCTTTGAAAAAAAGCATAGACACTCAATTTAGATTTAAATAAAATGACTTCCTGCTATCCAAAACTCAAGGTCGTTTCTACATCAAAATCCCTTTAAGTACAGCACTGTACATGGGAAAATGACAAAATTGGAAAATTATTCTGCTTGCAGGCGGTTACTGGGGTTTCATCACGGAAAACCCGTTCCGTTCGCTAATCGGGCGCCATCTTGGATTTTTGAGACGCTGGGTCCCGGGTACGAGCGGGTGAGCGCAAAAACGGAGGGAGGGGGTAGGGGGAGGGAAGGTGAAGAATAAAATATTAAGTATACCTGTTACTCTGCGATTGAGAATGTATCCTCTTGGAGACATGAACTGGGACAGAAATAATACATCCTACAGAAAAGATTAACAAAAACATTAATGAAAGTTGTTATTTACTTCAATAATATCTCACAGTATATGCATCAGTATTAGCAAGCTTAACTTCTTCAAGGTTTTGACGACTGGCCCCAGTTTTCAGTAACTTAAAGCTAACCACAAATGTCTACAGACAGTAAAATGTTGAAGGACTGTCTTGACAGCTGCCAGTACAGTGGAACCCCGCCTTAAGGTCGGCACACACGAGGGGACTAGTCCCTGCGACTTGTCCCTTGAAGAGTTTACACGAAGGGACTGGTCGCAGGGACAAGTCCCATCTTGTGTGCTGACCGAGAGTTTTGAGGAACTAGTCCCCTCGTGTGTGCCGACCTTTAAGGTCACCTCGTTGATACGGTCACTCTCATTATCATGGCCACTTTTTCAGTTACGTCCCAGTGAAATGTCCATACATTTTCTATAAGAAAACCCTGTTAATGCGGCCGCCTCGTTAATACAGCCAGATTTTCATGGCCTGTTAGTGACCGTATTAACAGGATTCCACTGTACTATGAAATTCACAAAACTGTGAACACTAAGAATTATTTCTGGAATTTATTGTTCTTCAACTAATCAGACGTGTGATGAAACTGCAAAAAGAAACCACTAACCACAAAAGTGATCAATGTTACAGTTTGCAGTTTAGCCATCTTGTATCTGATTGGTTTTCTTTTGCAACACAATACAAGTTCCAGAAATATTTGTAGTGTTCATGGTTTTCTGAGTTTCACAGTAGAAGTTTCCCTGGTTGTACTGAGTAAGAACCTGTACTTTGGTGGACAAAAAACAGTATGTTGATTATACCAAAACAAATGGCATCTCTGGCTGGTGTTTTTGATATCCTTGTCTAATTCAAAAATTACTGACAGCACTTTGTGAGACGATCTGGGCACATTAATCAACAACAACTGTAACAATAGCTTGAAATTTATGATGCATCCAACAATCCTGTTCAAACAACAAAATTTTTTAAGCCTGATGGTGGAAATGTTAATGTAATGATATCTAACTTACTTTGTATGTAAATGTAATATCTCTGCTGCAGATTGGACAGCCAATGTCTGCTTTGTTTATTTTTTCTTGTGTGAGAACAGCAGCCTTGACCCCTGGAAGATTATTTTTTGGGAAAAGAGTTTTCATTGAGTTTCTTGAACAGATGGTTAAGAAGCAAACAAGTGTGTACGCCGTGTTTAAAATACACATGATTATAGTTATGTCCTGCATTCCTGCATAAAGTGATGACAGACCTTCAGCAAAAGAGATTTATTAAAAAGTTTATCAGTTCAAGCCTGACTAGGATAAACTCGTCCAGTTTTCCGTCAGTGGTATTGTCTCAGACGTGTTTAAAAATATTTCCCACCTTGCCTGTTGAGCGGGTGCGAACTCTAAATCAAAACCCCATACTTACCTAAACAATTTTGCAAACTGAAGTGTCTGGTTGCATTAACCACACAATTCGCTTTGCCTGGCAACAGATCTCCAGTTCTTGAACAATTCTGAGAGAAAAGTACACAGCTAGAGGATCTGATGCATGATGAACTTAAAAGCCGCGATAAACATGGGGAATTCAGGTGATTTACAGCAACAGCCACGAGGAACTTTGATCGTGGGACCAATCCACTGGCAGCCATATTGAAAACTGTGAAGAGATTGGACCCTGCATGGACGCTGAATTTATTATAGTAACCGCTGATGGAGTTACAGCGGGCTCGTCTGTATGGGAGTTGTAAATCGTGATGGTAGCCACGAAGGGATATGTTATTTTGCCAAGATGATATTTTCCTCATTAATTTGTAAGATTGTTACTTAATTTAAGGGGGGACTGTTAATTGATGATGTTTACGAACAGTAATGGGGTTCTGAAGCCCAAGCGAGTGGGCTTTCTTCTAAGCCGTCGTAAGATGAGAAAATCTATATTCGACACATTCGCACATTTATGCGGGTAAATCTTATTTATCAAGCTATTTTTGAGCTACTTTTGAAAGTTTTGGTAGGTTTTGCACTATATTTAACGTCTAAATTCATGTCGATATTTTTTCTTTTTACTTTAGGAAGACTGGTATTGATTTGATCGAGGTAAGTGACATTGTGTATTTCACGTGAAAGGTTCATGCATCGATTGTTTCTTCTTACGTGATCGCCTACATATTTGTACTTTTATGATATTGGAAATTACTAACTTATTTGACTTGTATAGTGTCCTTTAAGTAAGACCAAGCGCTTACTGATAGTCCAATCCTACTCTAAAATATCCAGAAAAACAGAAGTAATTTAACTAAACTTGGAGCAGCTCCGGTCGTGATTGTATTCATCTAATCACTCTGAAGCCATACATTGCGCATTTGAATTGACAATTACCATGTTTTGTTTGAGAGAATTGAGCTAAGTTGTTTTATAGTCTCAGGAGGCTTCGCATTTCACGACTTAAGTAACTTTGTTCACCTTTTTTGAAGGCCAACTGGTAAATCAACCCTGGGGGGTACAGTCATTAATATTACTTTCGTCATGATCAGAAACCCTCCGAAGCTACAATCGTTATCGTAATTGGAGTGTTTATACCAATCCTTCCGTTTTGATTTTCGTTTCCAAATTACTGCCATTGCTATGTACACCTCAGCTCTGGGTCTGCAACATTTTAAAAACATGAAAGAAAAATAAATGACAACACTGGGAGTTCGTGACGCCATCCAGCATAACATCGATTTCGTTTTTACAAAAAAGTTGTTGTTAGGCTAGCACATTTGAAATAGAAGCAGTAAATCTTTGTATCGGTTTTTAGGTAGTAGATGCATTTTTAAGGGACCGTACCATGGAAATTACGTTCTTCTTTTGGTCAAGTATTTATAATAATATTGCATTTCAATACAATTTCAATATCGTGGTAATGTACTTATCTATTGAAATCCCGATTCCCTCACCCCCAGGCCAAGGTGGGGGATAGAAGGACATTTGATCAGATTTGACAGCATGTTTTTCTGGTTGGGTTAGTTCTCAAGGTCTGCCATGTTCAATTTACTTTGTGAGGATGGGATTTTCCAGTTTAATTGCCCCAATAGGGTGGGGGTTTAACACACATGAAGTACATGGACTGCCTTTAAATAATCAGTGAATAATGCATATGAAAGAAATCATATGCTCCCAATGTCAGTGGCTTCATAGCTCAGTTGGTAGAGCATCGCTCGGGAATCGCGAGGTCATGGGTTCAAGCCCCATTAAAGTCCTGAATTTTTTTTCAGGCTTCTTTATGCAATTGTAAAAATTGCGATCACAACTGCGACAATCATTCTTCATTTTGATCTAAATCATCAGTTGGTCAGAAGAAAGAATTGCACTTCAACAGACTGCTTTTCATGATCAGCAAAGATCACTTCTGAAATAAACTGAAGGAAAATTCTGAATTCATATTTATATTCAAAAAAGATATACCAGGTACCATGATGTTGACCAGTTGAGGTCATTTATATCTTCAAATTAAACGGGATACCAACAAGTCCATCTGTGTTATGCCAATTTTTAAATCATGACTGTAAAAGTTATAAACTTAGAATTAAAAAATTAATGGGAAGGAAACTGTTTGAAGAATGAAGAGTGAGTGATTTCAATTTGCAAGATGCATGAAAGACTCTGTCCAGTACGACAGTCTTATTACAGCACATACAATAGAAACATACTGTCAAATCATTAATATCTTTTATTTCTGATCACCAGTGTATACCAGGGTTGCTTTCATTGATCCACTGATCAGTTTTTGAGACCTTTGTTTATGTACATAATACAACAATAACCCTAAACTTCAAAACAGTTAGGTTAATCTGTGACATTGAAATTTGGCGGGTATATAGCACGCCCAAAACTACTTTTGTTGGAGTCTGCAAACCAGGTTGATCAGGTCTTGTTTGAATCAGCCATCTTATATTTCTTGATTTCTGCAAAGCCTCTTAAAATCATTCACTTTTCCTTTTATGCAACTTGTGCAAAGCAAATTTAAGCCAGTTGCCTAGAAAAACTGGGTAGCTACAGCTGCTTAGAAATTTAAAATGAAATGAGAAATGAGAGTTCCGCCTAAGTGGGTCTTGGGATCTTTAGCTTTACCTTTTGTCTTATCCTTGTCATTATTTGAATTTTGCCCCTAAACAGGTTGACTTGGACAGACCACTAGAAGAACAAGGTCCATTTGACCTCATTATTCAGAAACTGACAGATTACATGGTGGCTGCTATTGCTGGAAGTAAAGAAGCCATGAAAATGCTGAAAGGACTTGAGGTTTTTGTGTAGTGATTTAATGTGTTTATCTTCAGTGTTTTCAATAAGGGCCGGCGGCCGGCGAAACTCGCCGTCTACTTCACGTAATTTCGCCGCCTACTTTGATTAAGAACTTACCTCAAATGTTGTGAATAGCATGCAACAAAGTTGTACCTTCTCCGCCTACTCCTAAACTTTTGCCACCTACTCTGATCCTTATTGAAATCCCTGTATCTTATGGCAATTAGTAGTTAGTAATGGTGTAATGTTTAAAAAATGAGCAGCAGTGTTTTATCGGGTTTAAAAACACGAGACATAGCAAACTGTTTTTGTACCTGATAAAAGACTGCTGTAAGTTTTTTGAACAGTTTCAAATACTTTTGTGGTAGATCTATTCATTTGCAGAGTAATCATTGGGTTTATTAGTATTTTTCCGGATAGAATCAGCTGTAAGATTTAGCTGTGTCTATATCAGATATAAAGACACTTGTGAAACATTAATTTCTTGTGTATTTCCTTTATAAATGAGGTTAATTAATGAGGTTTTGAAATATAAGCAATCCTTTCCACCCCACACACATCCCCCCCCCTCCCCTCTTCCTCTCAGCTATAAGAAAACGAAGAGACGAGAGTGTAACAGGTTATGGTGGGAAGTAGACCAGTTGGCTGTTTACAAATGTGGCCAAATAGTTGAACTCCAGCCAGTTGTTAGAGCAGAACTTGAACCTGGGACTTCCGGTTTCCAGGAACGCTGTCACTCAACTGCATTGCCTCCCTCAGATATTTTCCAAAGCATTGGCACATTGTAATACTATCATGTGTGGTTTGTTGGTACCTTCACCTTGGAAAAAGCATGAAACAAGGAGGTCTTCAGTAAACTCAAATGCCTTTAAAACTGACATTTTTAATTAGTTAACACTATCATTTTATTGAGATAAAATGTGATGGTTATTGCAAGCTGTCCAAGCATTGATTGACTAAAGAAACACAGTAGGAAAGCTACTTTACATAGTAAATGTACATGTAAAAGCATGATAAATTTTTTGATTAATTAAAGTAATCGGTTAATGTTTTTTGCATTTCAGATGTACATAAAAGATCACCCAGAAGTGATGGTAATTGATCCAATGGAGTCAGTCCGTAAATTGTTTGACAGAACGACTAGTTACCAGATCATGAAGGAATGTGAAATCTTAGATGAAGGTTGGTTTCGAAATTAATAGACATGTAAGAACGTGCGGAACTTCATTCACCAGAAGTCATGTTCAAATTTCATATAAATAGTAATTGCTGCACAAATTTGAGCTGATACCTAGGATTACAACAGTAACCATTGTTATCTAAGGTGAAATTAAAAAAAAGTTGTATGTGTGCAAAGTTTTAATCTATTGTGCATTGTGTATTTTGAAACACTTTGTCTCCTGTGTAATAATGTCTGGAATTTAGAAACAAATACCTCCTTTCCCAGATCCTCACATTAAATCTTTAGTATTCACAAACCAACTTCCCGTCTTGGCTTTTCAAGTTTAAGTAATAACTAAGTAATTGAAATATCTAAGCCCCAAATAATATAAGCTGCTGATTTCTTTGTTTTATATATTTTTTCAGGAGTACAGGTGTTAATTCCAAATTTTGTCCAAATCGATGAACTGGATTACAAACAAAACTTGAAAAAAATAGAGAATGCTGGAGTCTCATACCCAATGGGTGAGCTGTCTTTCTATTTTTACTTTATCATGGAATACACCAGTAATTCAAAATACCAGTAGATTGAGGTTCCTCATTATTATCCTCAGGTGTTTTTGGATCTTGCATAACTCATAAAAACTTTAATATGATCCTCAAGGATGCTATTCTTTACAAACTTGCTTTGGTGATCTGTTCATTAATAATGTTATCAATAATATTTATTTGGCATCTCTTATCTGAGAGAACAGTCATCTTGTTAAAAGCCAGGTTATATGTGTTTTAATCTTCATCTTTTTCAGTGTGTAAAACAGTAATTGGCCATGGATCTGAGTCATGCCATGAGGTACTCTAAGTACTGTACAATTAACCCCTTACATCCCAATAGTGATCACCACCTAATGTCTCCTTACCATATCACTAGTTCATCAAGCATACAAGGCATGAGAATACAGGAAATGATAGCCAGGGATCAGCTGAGTTGTGTACACAAATTCTGCCTACATGCAACATAATATGTATTATGAAATATGTGAAAACTGTAAAGAGAGAATGTTGATACTGCAGATGAAAGGGTCAACTAAATCGTTAAGAAACATTGATGTGCATTCCTCGTGAGCAAGGGTCTCTTGATTGTAACCTGTATATTTGACATGCCTAGAAAGGAAAGAAAATTTATGTTAGAGTATGCATGAAAGGGTATCTACTTCACAGCTGTCATTATGTTTTAACCCACACACTACAGAAAATTTTCCATCTGTGACGAAGTTGTTCCTTTGTGGTGAAAGTGAATTCTCAACAGTCAAGGTCACCCCTAATAGCAGGTTCTCATTAAGAGCACTCAAACGTAACAAGTGTTTTGGGTTACAGCATTCACTGTTTCATTGTTTTCCTTTGCATGGTGTTCAGATGGCAGTGATATTTAACAAGGAAGGACTGAAAGATCTTACACCTCCATGTGTTGTTCAACAGTTTGTGAACCATAATGCTGTGTTGTTCAAGGTAATCGATAAATGTTTCCGAGTTTTAATTTTACATCTGGCAAACAGGTAACAGTGCAGTGCAAGGGCAAGTGACACAAACAATCACAGCTTGATGGGTGTCTTTAGCTTAACCCTTTCACTCCCAGGAGTAATCAATAAGTAATTTTCCCTTGTAGTATAATCACATTGTCAAGCAGACGGGTGATGAGATTAAAGGAAAATCAACTAGGGAATATTGTTTGATCTAACACCAAATTCTCAGAACTAACATTATGAGGAGTGTATGGCAGACAGTAGGGAGAATTGATATTGATATTGTGCAAGTGAAAGGATTAAAGTAACAAGTGGTTAACTTGCTCCCCCCCCCCCCCCCCCCCAATTTGTTTTAAAAGCACTAATGCAAGAATTACTTTACTGTTTGCATTTCCACATTCTTATTGATTGGAAAACATGATTCTAAATCTCTCTAATTTTGAGACCAACCAATGAGCCTTCCAGTGTGCCATCATAAAACTTTGTAATTCCAATAAATTTGTTAGTTAACTAATTTCATACGTCTTTTTTTTTCTAACAGGTGTTTGTGGCAGGTGATAAGCATTACATTGTTGAGAGACCTTCAATAAAGAATTTTTACATAACTGGTGGTCAGTATTGGTTTTGGAAGTTGAGAATTTAACCTTATTTTTTGTTATTATTTGTGGTTATGATTTTAAAGTTGGCTCACTTTCATAATGTCAATCTCCTTGCAACAGCAAAGGACAGGAGAACAATATTCTTTTCATCTCATGATGTTTCCAAGCCTGATTCTGGGTCCTATCTTAGTGAGGTGAGAAAATTAAATTTGAAAGTAAATTTGTATTTACTTGATGAAGAACTGATCTTCATGTCCTTGGAAAAGGGTGTCGAGAAGAATAAATTGAATGTGTTGTTGGGATAAAGGGGGGGAGGGGGGGGGGGGTGATGCAATACAGTTTAACGTAGTTGAAGAGCAATGTAGAATTAAAAATTAGCATATTTTGGGACTGCAGATGTAATTTTTTAAATCCCTGGGACGTGATGAATTAATTATTTGTCATGAGAAGCACTGTCTAATATTGTGATCAATTTGATAATGAAAAATTTGGTAATGGCTTAAGCAATATTACATTTATTCTGTTGAGGTAAAGGAAAATAAGATGAATTGTATCACTTGTTTTATTTGTAGTTAGATGAAGATGACAACAATGACAGTCTTACGACCCCAGATGAAAGTCTTGTTTTGAAACTTCTACGAAAGCTTCAACCAAAGTTGGTAAGCTCCTTTTCATCTGTGCAATAATCGTTAGCTAATTAGAGAAACTTGATCTGTCAACATTTCTTACTCTCCAAATTCCTGGTTCTTGCTTAAATTTCAATATCTCTCGCGACGCAACTTCCAGTCAAACGGCCAACTTTTGGGTCAATTTGGGTTGATCAGATCAGGTCAATCCACCAACATTTCACATCCTCCTGATTCACAATCTTGCTTAAGCTGGCCACTTTTAGGAAAACCAATCAAATCAACCAGACTTTCTGCAGGTTGATCAGTCCTTAATACCTTGGGCAACCCAACTCAGATAAAGTGTGGACAACCCTCCCACAACGAGGTCAACAAAAGATGAAGGGGACTTGCATCAGTGAGCTTGCCTTGTTGATCTTAGTTTGATGTACGTGTTTGTGCAATTAGGTAGAATTAACAGAAAATTTTGGAATATTGGAGAAGGAGCCATGATGGAAATGCTCAGGAACTAGAAGATCCCGGCAACCGTAATACTCAGTCAGAGTCAATGGGGCGTAATTTATTTCACAATGATTGACTCTAAATGTTATTATATCTCTCAGTTAGTATGCATTGTTTAATTTTGTGGGCCATATTCTACTGTATGGCCAGCTAAATTTGAAAGATTCCTTTCCTGCACGCCCAATTAACTCAGTAATAAATAAATATCTTGCTAACCTCATTTTCTATGTCTGTACTGTAAGTTACATATCTTTGGTTTTTCCTGTTGATTTATGAACCGCGCATTTAGTGCTTGGGCCAGTGAATGGAAAAAACTTGGTCCATAACTTACAGCACAGACATGCGTGCGTGTGGATGCAGTGAATGTACATATATAAAACCAAGTTTGAATGTGGTGCGTGTGCATAAGTCACACAACCAAGGTTTGAACTAAGATGGCTTCATGGTAATAACAGCAGTTGCAGGATGAATTTCAGATGTTCCGATTGATTGACTGCAATTAAATCACAATGCTTACTCACCTTTGATGTTTCTTATTTTTCTCTTGACCAGAATTTAACCATGTTTGGTATTGACATAATTGTTGAAAAGGGAACTGGACACCACGTTGTTATAGACATCAATTATTTTCCTGGTGAGATTTTGATTTTGTTTCTGGATTGTAAGCATTTGTAATAGGGTCTGTGAATTGTTTAAGGGAGCTCTGCATTCTTCATTTACAGTAATGTTATGTTTTGACTTCTGTTTTTACAGGCTATGAAGGAGCACCATCATTTCCTGTTGATTTTGCAAAGTACGTCCATGATTTAATCGACGAGTCAAACAGAAAGGAAAGAGCATCCACTACTCCACTTCTTATAAGCTGACGATACAAGTTCTCAATTAGTAAAATGTTTACTCAATTGTTTAATAATAATTATAAAATTAATTATCCCGTCTGAGGTCTAATGGCACTAAATCTGTGAATAACACCTGGGAATAACAGACGATAGTTGTACATTTCTTGCCCATCCCCCAGAGGAAATCACTGGCTAATAATTAGTCAGAAAAATATGATGGCTCAGAGAGTGCCCTTGCAGAAAAACAACTTACCTGACAACATTTGTAGCCATAAGTATAAAAGTGAAATGGCACCTGTAAGGCTTGATCCCTTCCATGGATAAATGACAAAAATTGTTGACACTCTTTTGTACTTTGTGTATGCCAAGTGATTTTGTATTGGACAGCAAAACCCAAAAATTAATATCCAAACAATTTTTTTCCGATTTGATCTAAGTGCAGGTCTTTGTAATCCATATGTCGTACCAGCAAAGGAAAGATGATCACTGATTCAGTGTTTGTCCTTACAAAAGACAGAATTGTGTTTGCTTTTAAAGCAATATGTGAATGTCAAAACACGTGACTCATTCATTTCAACACAATATACTGAGAAGTGCAATCATCGCAGAGAAGTACAAATTAACTCACCGTGTTTCCGTTTCTTGAGGAAGTGCTAAAAATTGTGCCCTAATTGCTGAATTCAGTCTGCAAGCCAAGGCAGAACAAATTCACAGAAATTTGGTTTAACTCTGTTAAAAAACTTTCAAACTGTCAGTTACCCAGTATGTAATGGTTAAAATCTCATTCACCCAGGCGTATGAAAATAATTCGGTTACATGGGTTTAGCAAGTTTTTAATTTGCTGTATTGTTAATTTGTAAAAATAAAAGTTCCTTTCATTGTCAATTAAAACGTGTTTATCATGTTTGTTCGTCAAATCCCAACGCTTGCGGAATTCCTCGTAGTGCTGTGCTGTCCGGTTCTTCAAATCCTAACCCAATTTCAGACCAAAACTTTCCATTGTCCACACCCGTTTTCAGACCTGACGTCTCTTGTGGAGTAATTAGCTTCGCATTAGTGCCGAAGCCAAGAATTGGAAAAATTAAGCTCGAATGATGTAGTTTGGTTCCTTCTCTTTCTCTATTACTCATTTGGAATCGAAAAGACATGCGTTTATACCCTCTTCAGTTTATTCCCTTGAAAACTATACCGATTCATGACCATAATGGTCAAAATCTTTACCCGTTTTCAGACCAAAACGGCTCAAGAATCCTACCTTTTTGGGCGGCATATACCTATATAGCTAAAAGGGGACTATCTCCCCGGAAAATCCGCCACCAAATGATCGACTTACAATATTGTTTCATATTTTGGTCACGTGACTGGTCATATGATCAAATTTTGTAAGAATTATTATTACCCAGCAGGCAATGAAGCTCGGTCTAGGCTCGGACTGATACTTGACTCAAGAAAACAAACTTTTCGTGAAAATCCATTTCCTAGAAGGAATCTGAAACTTCGTTACTTTGGGACAATATTAGTCATAGTTTCACTGGAAACATCAGATAAAGTAGCTCGATAAAATACTTCTTGGAATTAGTAGGCTAATTGTGCTCATCACAACATTCTTAACCGCGGACCATAAGATACTGCGTACCAACAGTTAACTGGGGTCACTTAATTTCTGAGTCCAACTTGCTTAGGAATGCGCCAAACGGTCTTTTTCAGTGCTGAAAATTGAGAGCTCTGCTGAATTGGTTGGCTGCTAAAGCTAAGTTCGAACAAAACGCTAAGCATTTGAACAGCGCGGTGCATTTCAACTTTCGCTAAAAGTTTTTCAAGCGGTAACGGTGCCGCATCATTACAGTGTATGGGTCCCTGGCGATCCGGCAGCCATTGCAGTGGAGTCTCATTTAGGCAAGGGTTCAAATAAACTGCTGATGTATATATGGTGTATCAACCCTTTAAATCGCTACATTGTGCATTGGAAACGCCAAGACAAAACTGGGTCTTTGTTGTGCTGTCCGAGGGAGCGTGATCGAAGCAAAGACTTTTCGTTTGGTAGCAGTACAAACGGTCATTTGTTCTGCTAGCAAACGAAAAGTCTTTGCTTTGAACGCGCGCCCTCGGACAACACCAAAAAGAGCCAGTTTTGTCTTGGCGTTTCCCAATGCACAATAGTCTCCTAGAGCCCGTGGTCTGTATTTCCAGCAAAGCTCGGTTCAAGGTCTTTCAGTTCTCTTCCCCATTTACCTATTTACTCTTTCAGCAGACCGAACATGAGCTATTTTACGGCAGCTTGTGCCGCTCGTCCAAAATTTCCGTGTTGAGGCACGAGATAAATTCTGGGTACGTAACTTCTTGGTAAAGTCGGCATGCAAGTCCGCCAGTTCTTATCAGTTTCATCTATGTTTTGCATTAGCGTCGAGTCATCCAGTCCTACTGGCAAAATATTGTACCCACCGCATTACTTACAAAGCAAAACACGCCAAAATTGGCTATTAAGTATCCATGAGCATGCATCAGCTTCTCTATTCCGTTTAGAATAGTTAAAATGGCAATACGCATGCGCACCTAGTAAATGCGCACCACATGGATGACAAAATGACTAAAAATTACATAAGGTTTAAATAGAAATTTTTCATCCATAGTTTGATAGGTAGGACCGGTACGTTGCTGCGCGTTTGGAGTGGGATTGTCACGAATGGTTTAGGGGCCGACAAATCTCTCCCTCACTGACTGTCATGGGATGACAGGATATTCACTCGGGTGTGCGGGGTGCTGGGCTCAGTAGGTATAAGCGATCCCCGGGCCGAAATCTCGGGGTTAATCGTCAGGGTACAGCGCTCCAAACACGGAGGTACCGTTACCAGCTGAGTTTTTTTTTTTTTTGTTTTTTTTTTGTGTCAAAGCTTGTTTTTGTTTTCTCATAGAACCCAAGCGAGGCCATTGCAACTGAACTTTACCAAGCGAGTCTTCCCTTCATCGATAGTTAAAATCTTTACCCGTTTTCAGACCAAAACGGCTCAAAAATCATACCCTTTTTGGCGGCATATAGCTATATAGCTAAAAGGGGAGTATCCCCCCGGAAAATCCGCCACCAAATGACCGACTTATAATATTGTCTTATATTTTGGTCACGTGACTGGTCATATGATCAAAATTACATGTTGAGGCGAATTTACATTAAGAGAAAATTTTATCATCCGGTTGTAGGTAATCTGGAGAAAGATATGGGCGACCTTGCGCCGGTGGTTTGTGTGGCCTGCGCGTAAATAGAAGTAGGAACAATGATATTTTTATGAAGTCAACTTAAACCGTTTGCTTCCTTACTTGCGTGTCTTCCAGTCTGAATTGTCAGCGCGTACCGTGTGCGTTAGGGAAGAAGACTGTTGACATTTCAGAATAGTCTGTCTACCTGCAGGCGCGGATCCAGGATTTTTTAATGGGGGGTGGTTGATACAGTCGGCCACCAAACTATTCTATATTTTTTGGGACCCATGCATGTATTTCCTCTTTTTCATGTATTAGATTTTTATGGTGGGCTTCTCCGAAGGGGGGTAGCTAGCCACCCAATCCCCCCCCCTTGGATCCGCCCCTGACCTGCTTTCTTTTCCTAGCTATATTATCACTCTCCTGCGTCCCTCAAGAATTTTTGGCCCCATGCCCTCCCAGAAGGAACCAAACAGCTCCCACACGGTTAGTGCGTGACGCAAAGGTAAATTGATAGTTTTGACTTAGCCGAAGCGAAGTGAAACCATTGATTAAATTTATCCACCCTCAGACGTTGGATGACAGGTATGGCGGAAGCTCGGGCAATTCCTTCGTTCGGTGGATACGATGACGAATTTGTAGATGAAGTGAAGGACGACTGGCATTGTCCGATCTGTCAGTTACCTTTGAAAGAGCCCGTTCAGACAGTGGTATGCGGGCATCGATTTTGCAGGCAGTGTCTTGATAGCCACTTCGTGAGGTTAGTGTTTCTTCCGTGTGTTTCTTGCAGTTCGAGGATTTCAATATTCTTAGTGTCGTTGGTCTTGATTACCCTGGCAAGAAAGCGCTTGCAAACGGAAGGAAATTTGTAAGAATTATTTCCCATAACAATGAGCAGGCAATGAAACTCGGTCGAAGCTCGGACTGATACTTGACTAAGGAAAACGAACTAACTTTTTGTGAAAACCCATTTCCTCGACAGAATCTGAAAGTTCGTTATATTGGGACAGAAACATCGGATACTGAAGTAGCTCGATAAAATGCTTCTTGGAATTAGTTGGCTTATCCTGCTTAAAACAACATTCTTGACCGCGAACCCTGAGATACCGCGTACGAAAAGCTAACTAGGGTCACTTTATTTCTGAGTCAAACGTGCTTGGGAATACGCCACCAATATTGAGTATGCACACCATCAAAGGGGACACCCTCAGAAAGATCAGAGCGCATTTGTCAATTAAACGGAGCACAGGCGGGAATGTTGAAATCGCTGGTTAAGATAGAAAAACTCAAATTCTTTAAGAAAAACTCGCGGCTTTCTGAAAGTTAACAAGGATACAAAAGTTCGAGATTTTCACAGAAATTCGGGTGTTCCCCCCCCCCCCCTAACTCGTTAACTTAAAGCAGTCTCTTCACGTGGGGTGGGGTGTACTGAGGAAAGCGGGCGCCGTTAGATCGAGGTCTTTCCATCCATAGTCTGACTAGTATATACGTGTTTTTAAGTCTGATTTTATTAACAGGCAGGAGCGTGATGATCAACAACTATCTTGTCCTGTGGATCGAAACTGCGTTATAAAAGACAAAGTAAGTGACCTGTGCAAGTGCAACGACAATTTTTTTAGGAACGGACCATTAGAAAGTGATGGGGGCGGGGGGTGGGGGATTTTCAGCTGGTATGAATTTTTTTTTCGCGCACTGCTTGTGCAGGAATTTTTTTTCCAGGTGAAACCCCCTGCACGAATTTTTTTTAGACAAATATTGCTTTTTTTAACAGTGAAATCTTGATTCATTATCTATGTTTTTGTGATTTATAAATTTTCAATGCTCTTTTTCATTTTATTGTAGAATCATTATTCAAGGCGATAGGACCCATCCTCTAATTTTTATTGTGGGCACAAATAATTTTATAAAATATTTACAAAGATACCAAATTCTAATATTTATTTATTACAAATTTTATTTCATTATTTTTATTATAACACAGTATTAACAGAGAATGTATGGTACATGTAGGTACACTAGCTGCAATTTAAAACAAAAGCAATGTTCTAATTGTCTCCTTTCAATAAGAAGAAAGTGATTTTTGTTTATTCATATTGTGCCTGGGAATATTGTTGATTTCTGAATGACATTTCTGGCTATTGCAGTGTGAATTAATTTATGTCACCTTTAATTTGTCATTTCATTCAGTGTGAGGAAAACACCTCAGTACACTAGATGTCTTTATTTATTAATAATAATATAGCAGGGCCTGGGGTAAGGCCCCAAGAATATTTTGAAAAAGAATTATTTTTAATAGACATTGGCAAATATTATATAATTATTAAATAAAAGTCATAATTGGACCTTCCTTCTGCATGAATTTTTTTTCTTTACCTTCTTCTTTGCGTGAATTTTTTTTCTTGGCATTTTCC
The DNA here is from genome assembly GCA_948470475.1 of Galaxea fascicularis. Taxonomy (NCBI): domain Eukaryota; kingdom Metazoa; phylum Cnidaria; class Anthozoa; order Scleractinia; family Euphylliidae; genus Galaxea; species Galaxea fascicularis. The sequence goes on along the minus strand of OX419342.1, from coordinate 2,577,125 downwards.
CTTGCATGAATGTTATTTGGTTTTTTTCCTCACCCCCCCCCCCCCATCACTTTTTTAATGGTCCGGTCCTTACGTAAAATTTCTGAGAGAACTGAAATAGCCTTAAGTCAGAACCTCCAGTAACGGCCACCTCTTCACAAAGGCCACCGCTATATAGCGTCCATATATTTTTGACATTTTTGTCCCCGCGGACGGTCCATACAATCACTCATATTTTAGCCTCTCTACAACGGCCATCTCTCCACAATGGCAACTCCCACCAAAGCGCGTCCCAACTGCCAAAGTAACCTCTCGACAACGGCCAGTTAATCAGTGATAGTGTAAGCAAAACCTCCATTTTTATTACAAAACATCATCGTAAATGGTTTGAACCCAGGAGTCATGAGTCATATCATCTGAAGTAAGTGGAGTACGATCGTACTCCACTTAATTATGATGAAAAAAGTCATGTCGACAAGAGGAACGAAGTCAGGAATAGGCTACTTAAGCTGCCTCACATAAGCGACCTTGAAGATGATGCAAACTAATGAACTAACTTTTACCTCATTTTTCATTTTGTACCGTATTCATATGGTATAATAAGCTTCATTTTAAAATATAAATGCCCCCCCAGAAAAAAACAGGTGTCGTATTACACCCCTACCTCTTCATAACAGGCCACCCCCCCCCCCCCCCCCAAAGTCATAAATCGTAAAGAAGGTCGTAATTTTTTTGTTAAGTTGTATCGTAAGGTACATCTTAGGTAAGTTCATGGATTCGGCCCCTGGTCTGCAGTTATAAAGTTTGTGACGCGAAAGCTTTTTTTAAAAATCATGACAAATTGTCATCATATTTGAAATTCTTAGAAAAAATTGAGCTCAGTACTTTTCACAATTCAATACAACGACAAACCACTGCCAACCAATCAAAATTGGACTAAAAACACTTAATATCGGGCCTAAACTATGCTCAAATTGTTGCAACAACAATAATTTTTCTGCTTGGCTTTTCTAAGCAACATATTTAAATTCTTTTTTAGATTTAATTTTCCGTGTAATGAGTTCGCCTTCGTTTAGCCTACCTCAACGAAATAAATCAATTAATCTTGATTATTTTTTTAGGACATCTTCCCAGACAAAGCTGTAGAAAGAATGATTTTATCTTTCATCATCAAGTGTCCATGTGCGGGATGCGAATGGACTGGTGAACTAAGGACAAAAACCGTAAGTCTTAGCCTTAACTTATTCCGATACCATTAACTCCTTTTCACTAAATTTAGTTGATAACACCAAGCGAAAGCAGACGTGGCAAAAGATGTTTGGACGATGTATTTTTCAGCCATTGTCGAGGAATAAACTTGCATTGTTAATCCTGCCCTTTTTTGCATTGTAGAGTACCAATCCCTTATTTCCCCAATTATTTATCTCGTTTAAAAAACCCTATAATTAATGACAATCACATTTGTGTCCCCGCGGGTGGGTCCCAACAGTTCTATTCCCTGCCATCTGGGGCTGACTTTGCAGAGGGGGGTGGGGCAGGGGGGGGGGGTCAGCTTAAAGAAATTATTCAAATAATGTAGCATATGGTGGGCTAAAAGTTCATTATCCATCTTACATCATTTCCTTATGACTGTTTCCTAGCTTAAAAGAAAGCGGAGGAAACAGGGACACGATAGACCATTGCCCCTGCAATATTATCTGCTACCGCTGTTTTGTTATTCCAGAAAGAAGGGCAAAAACGGTGTAGTAAGTTTGTTCTTTACAAGCCGCGATTTTATTTCTGTTGATTTCAAAGTTGGTAGCTAGACTCCAGCATTACATCGAATACGCTGATATTACTAAGGCAGCCAAAAAAAACTGTTGCCGGCCAATTTTTAGAACGATTAAGCTACAACTTCCATTCGAAACAATTCCGAGTTAAATATTGCGACTAACCATCTAAGAAGCCAGACACTCAAGCGCTTTTGGATCAGGTTTGATGTGTAAGCTTACGAAATTAATGAAATAAAATGTTTTTAGGCTCACCAGAATGAGTGCAAGAGATTCCCCTTGGACTGTCCTAACAGCTGTGGAGAAGTCATTCCACGAGAGGAGGTTGGGACAAGAGCGTGCATAAATTTGATGAGTAACCATAATTATTTATTTCAATTAACTTATTTATTTCAGATTAACATATTTTAAATGTAAACCTTTCTCTGAGCTCAATACCTAGAAATCATGGAACGTTTTGGTTTAAGCATTAATATTTAGATACATTTTGTTTACCTTTTGTGAACCATTAAACTGACTTTTTTTCGCTCACATTTCATTTGTTTCGACATCGCAGTCATTAGAAACCGTTGATTGACAGAACTTCAAATACGGTGTTAGTTACGCCACATGATCATCAAGTAAGCTAATGGAACTGCAACTATCAGATGGCAGACGACTTTTTTACCAGTTTTTCTAACTAATCAATGGTTTGGTACTTGCTGAAACAATTATCCACTTCAGTCAGCTGCTTCGGTGTCGATAATATAATAGGTATCTACCTCGACGATTGGCTGCTCAAATTCAAGGTTGCGTTTGCAATTGCTTGATTTAGCGCATGATCGATTTCTCCAATTTTTTAGAAATATTCTGACGATCCATCCCTGCGATTAATTTATTACGCTGCTCTGAACCATTATTCGCCCTAGCGTCGGTGACTAATGGCTCACTAAACATCCACTACTATCCACGTCAGTAGTAATGAAAAATAAAAGTTGAAATCTTATCTGCACACTTAAATGAGCAAAACTTTCGGCTCGCTAAATGTCCACCGCTATCTACGAAGACCTTCACTAATAATTTTCAATATCTTATACATTACAGATCCCAGCCCATGTTGAGAAACACTGTACAATCACAGTAATGCCCTGCCCATATGCTCAGATGGGTTGTGCCACCGTGGTAAGTTTCTGCTGATGCCCATTGAAAGCACACCGTTTCAAAGGCCAAACAACTGGTGCCAAATGTGGCTGTTTTGGTGAAAGATAGTGCAAAGATAAACGTAGTTAAATGTCACACACCGGTTGAGTCGAAATCTCGAATTAGACTTCCAAAACACTTGTACAATTGAACATTTCTACATATAGTTTGTTTACTTTGCTATCACAAAAAAAATTCTTTCAACTTCAGCAATGAAATTAGATTGACAAAACATTTCCCTCACAGTTAAGCCAACAACCAAAAACTCTATTGATGCAAATCAAAGCAATTTATGAACCGCTGTGCAGGCGATGTTTGAAGTGAAGAGGTCATATCCAAAGGTTGTGATCTTTGATTTCAGCTTCTTGTTGTCTCCAGAAGGCGAAGTACAGAGTATATCTGACCTATTGTAAATGACCTTCATGGCTTGAAAGTTTTAGTGGTCGCTTACGGAAGGTTCGACTTAACACAGAGGTTAAATGAGAAGAGGCGTGTAGCAATTGAGCAGAAATTCATTTCAAACCCAAAATTCATTCACTCTGTGCTAACCTCGCTGATCTTTATTGGTAGGTATTAATTTAGATATTAGAACAAATTACAAGAATGCAACCTGCATTGTTACCGGATAATGATGATGATAATAATAATAATAATAATAATAATAATAATAATAATAATGATAATAATGATAATAATAATGATGATGATGATGATTATGACGATAATGATGATGACGATAATAACAATAATAACAGCAGGGTTATTTATTCCACAGATTCAGCGGAAAGAGGTGGAAACCCATCTTCAATCTGACATGAGATTGCACCTTGACTTGGCCTGTACAAAGTTCAGTGACATGCAGAAAGAGTTAATTAACACCAAAGAGGTGTTACGCAATACTCAAGACGCATTGCGTAATACTCAGGTGGAGTTACGCCTTACTCAAGAGCAATTTTGTGATACCCAAGGGGAGTTACATTAAACCCAAGATGAGTTGCGTAATACTCAAGTGACGACAAGAAAACTTGAAGAGAAGATTAATGTCCTTGAAAACAAACCTCTGCGATGCCAGAACTTATTTACGTGGAAGATTAGTGGTTTCCATGAAATGTTAACACAAGCTAAAAGTGGACAAAGTACTAAGGTCCATAGTGTTTCATTCTACATGGGAGAATGTGGCTATAAATTTAGAATGAGCCTTTTTCCAAACGGTATAAAGTCTGGAAAACACACGCACCTATCGCTTTACGTAACTATAATGAAAGGTGAATATGATTCCATTTTGAACTGGCCTTTTCGTGAAAAGCTAACTTTCAGTTTGATCGATCAGGAAGAAAATCCATACGAGAAAGAGGACATCATCAAGTCGTTGGCGAAAGAGCGTGAAGAGAACAATTGGAATGCGAGGCCTAAGGCCGAGGAAAACTATGGGAGGGGCTTTGTAGAATTTGTGTCACACGATGAGTTGAAGGAAAGGCGGTATCTTGTGAATGACACCATGTTTATTCAGCTAAAGCTTTTTCCACCGTAACAGGTGCCATTTTAAAGATAAAAAAAACAAGCCGACAAAATTTAACCTGAATTGAATCCCTTAATTTTTTTTTTCATATAATTGCATTTTTGATAAATGCCACAGTGTGCGAGCCCAATGTCAGGAATGTAAAGTAATAATTTCCACAGTTAATAAGTTAGCGTCAATAAAAAGTCTGGAAAGCGAGGTTGTATTGCATGTAAGCTAAAGCACTGTGTGTATCAGCCTTGTAATATATTTCTTTTCGATCGCGACAAAACAATTTATTATAAGTAATCTCAACGTACAGGATACGATAAACTGGCGTGTGTTGGCTAATATATTTTCTGAACAGCCTGCAAACAATGTAGGCAACCTTTGAACACCCCGATTTCCCACCCGGACAAAAGCCAGTGAAACAATGCTTAAGGTATTGAGAGGGCCCTAAATGGGAGGGGGGGGGGGAGTCTCAATCCTATTCCCCGGCCCCCATAGACTGAGTGCAGTTCCATGGTTTGTTTTCGACTTTTTCTCCATCAAATCTCCTTCCGCACCTTTTATTTTAGTTATGGAACTTAGGAAATGTCCAACTATTACTATCCTTATAACAGCACACGTGTTTCCCATTCCCGTTTTTGTGATTTTCACTTCCAGTGCCAGTGACCCATATCCCATTTCTTAAACACCAGGCCAATCCCAGTTCTCGTTTTACCCCTTCAGGACTCTTTATTAAAAATGAGCTAGCAGTTCCAAATATTTAAGGCCATCGAGTAGACGTTAAGAGTCACATGACCTAGTGGGATTGAAGTTGGGTGTGGGTCGTTTGACTGGAACTGGAGCCGGGTTGTTATGAGCGCGAGCTGTGTCGTTAGAAAGAGATAATACGATGGAAAGATTGCCATCTTTTGCAGAGGACTCACGGTCAATTGCAGAAATTAATGGCTACAAAAGGATTCATTACTTATCTCTCTGTAAGGCAGACACCTTGGGGACAACGAGTAAGTTTAGGTCAGACGACCAGCCAACCCTATGGTGCCATCATAAGAGAAGGGTAAGCATTTCAGTGATGATTGTTTTGAGAGAATCCATAGGACTATGATCTCGTACCAGAGTAACGCGGGATCAACATATATGACTGGCCTGAACTGCGGGACCGGACGATCATATTTGTTCTAGATTCGCGGTTAGTTTTGTTACTACATTCCCCTTTTGCGGTCGAAAAGGTTTTAACACTTTCCGTTACCCCAGTGAGATTCATTTTGTTTAAGTTACTTGGAAAGAAAAGCAGTTGTTATTTCCTTAAAACCAAGCTAATTATGCAATTTTATCGATAGCGCTCGCAAGAACCTCCAGTTTCCACGTGCATGGTTCTGATAAGTGTCAGGTGTCACCGTTAAACCAATAACATTCACCGAAATTTTATCTAGCCAATTGGAACTTAGATTGAGATGACGTGAGCTGTCAAGTTGTGCAAAAATCCCGCACGTTTTGTTCAACTTTTTCAGCTTCACAGAGTTCACTCTTGTGAAGGAAGGAGAAGCAAACTTTTTCTCCGTATTTGAGGAAATCAATATTTCTTTGCCGTTACGAAAAGGCTTACCAAGAAGACAAAGTAAGAAGTAACCTACTGAACAAGACAAGTCAAGGTAAAAAATATGCACAAACTTACTTGCGAACATGTTAGCATTTGCAAAGTTCCAATTTGTTTTTATGTTGATGAAGTTTGCCTCAAAAATCTTTTGTTTGATTACTTCAGATTTTTAGAAGACCAGCAAGCAATTTCTATCCTCCAGGGCATCGATTTACACATCAAATTTTGTCGAGCAAGACAAACAACATCTTCACGTATGGCTAATGGATGAGAAAATTTATATAACACCAAAGTGGAGTTTTTGCATCAACTTTGGCGTGAAACAGCATAGGTAAGAATACTTTCATCTTGATTTTATGAAGGATGAAAGATTGGCAATAATGTTACTTACTTTCCTTCTTTAATTGTATCGGTGCACTATCGCGCGTATGCATGGCGCAAAGGCTTGCAACTTTTCCGTTGAAGGGAGAAGGCAATTTGCAAATTAAAACATTATTTAAACATTAAAGCTACAAATTCTTTCAAAAAATGGTTCGGAGCTTTCTAAATTGAAATTGTGAAGGGTGTTGGAAATACTGGGATTTTCAGTCGTAAACATGTATGGTTACGCTTTGCCTCGACATTTTTGCCAAGGTCAGCTGGAGGGTCAACGTCTACTTTACAAAATCTCGAAAAATTTTCACTTTTCATACAAATTTATTTATTACAGCACCAATAACACTACAAACAATTACAAGTACGTCACTTAAATTACGGTGGTTACAAAACTGACTGCGCGATACTACAGGCCCAGTGTACTAACTTCAATAGAGTGCGCGCGTTAGAAATTGAATTAGGGAGTTTAAGATTCTAAGACGCGACGGCAACGAAAACGTCATTTCAAAATACAACTTCTCGTTTGTGTAACTCTTTCGAGATTATTCCAACTTGTTTAACATGAAAAATGCTGGTGAGCCGTCCAGGGTCTAAATTACTGTGAACGATGTTAAAGCAGAGAAAGAGAAAGACAAGCTTGTCACCATACACTCACGTTCTCGAGAAAACCCTAAATTTGGTCATTTCACGTTGTTGTTTCGCAGAGGACGGCAAAGAAATGTACCAAAATGTTTTTCTTTCTCTTTCTTTGCTTTAACATCGTTCATAGTAATTTAGGCCCTGGCCAGCTTGCCAGCATTTTTCATGTTAAACAAATTGGAATAATCTCGAAAGAGTTACACAAACGAGAAGTTGCAGGGGCACAAAACGACCAATTTGTTGAAAAATGCATTATTATACCCCAGTTAATAAACTAAATGTTATTCAGGCATTTTCAGGTCTTTTTTAATATTGCTGGGAAAAAAATATCTGTTCCTTTTTGCCAGCAAGACACACAAGATATTTCCCAGCCAGCTAGATAAAATTGGTTGGTTTCCCAGCCAGGTGCAAATTGAGCACCCTGCACAACAACAACAAAGACAATTTCATATGTCGTAAGCCAAAATGAGCGTGCCAAAAGGCCTCACATCAAGCCTTCACTGGGGGGGGGGGGGGGGGGAGGAGGAGACGCAAATTTCTCACAACAATCCACATTTCGCCAGCCAGCAACACCCACACTACTACCACGCTTTCGTAATTACCAACCGAAACCATCAGCAGTAAGAAATTTCATAACCAACCCCGGTAAATGACTGATATTTTGCCAGCCAGCACAATACCTCGGGGGAACAGATAAAGTGAGGAACAGATTCGTTTTGTGCCTCTGAAGTTGTATTTTGAAATGACGTTTTCGTTGCCATCGCGTCTTAGAATCTTAAACTCCCTAATACAAGTTTGACTGTTGACAACATTAATAAAGATCACTTACTTACTTACTTACTTACTTACTTACTTACTAGTATCACTATACATTACAGATACAAGCGCACGTTAAGAAAGACTGTACGATGCAAGTAATTTCCTGCCCTATGCTGCGATGGGTTGCGCCATTGAGGTAATTTCTATTTGAAGAATAAAAAGTTGTTACTCCTGAACATATGAGTAAAGCTCCGAAAGTTCGCCTGTTCAAGGGCGAAATAAACTCAAGCAGCCTGTAGCCGTCTTTGTAAAAGTCAAGGCAATTTACTAAAGTAGTACGAATGTAAAGATAACATAATTTGTAAAATCATACCAACTATGTATGGTCATTCTAGATTTAAAACTATACGCAGAAGTCAAATAAAAAGTACGTACAGTCGAAACCTTCCATAAATGGACCCTAAGCAGGTTCAAAGACTCAAAGCACCATCGAAATGTCCTCTTGTCCTCTTCCCACAAAACGAGAGGAGTTCGTTTACAGGAGGTTAGGCAACACTTCCCAAAAGGGGAGGTTTGACCATGGCAGCTTGTAAACGCAGCAAAAGTGCCAATGCCTTGTTCTTTCATCAGTTTGATTAATAATTGTTGAACTCTGCTTTTATCGGAAATTGCCTTTGTCTGTGTTTTTACGTGCCAGAAAAAAGTCATATGCTGTTGAAAGTACGTAAACACATTGGGGTGGGTTTTTTAATGAAAATAATCAGTGGAATCTTTTACCGCTGGAAATACAATGTAGTCCTGAGAGACGAACGGCTGACCTGAATGATTCTTTATTTATTGATTGGTTTTGACTTGGATATTATTATAAGTTATAAATAATGGCCAAGGATTATACTGATAGGGTTTCTTTTCTGCAGGTTCAGCGGAAAGAGATGGGAAATCATCTTCAATCTGACATGAGAATGCACCTTGACTTGGCTTGCATAAATTTGAGTAACACGCAAGAGGAGTTACGAAACACAACAAGAAAACTTGAAGAGAAGATCAGTGCCCTAGAAAATAAACCTCTGATATGTCAGAACATGTTTACGTGGAAAATTAGTGGCTTCCATGAAATTTTAACACAAGTTAAAACCGGGCGAAAACCCAGGATCCAAAGTGTTCCTTTCTACATTGGAGAATGTGGCTACAAATTTAGAATGCACCTTTATCCAAATGGTAACGGTAATGCAAAAAACACTTTTCTGTCGATATTCATAGTTTTTATGAAAGGGGAATATGATTCCATTTTGAGTTGGCCTTTTCGTCAAAGGATAACTATCAGGTTGATCGATCAGCAAGACGATCCAGATGACAGAGAGAATATTGCCAAGTCATTATCGCCAGACAGTGGAAACGAGGAATGGTGGGTGAGGCCTGTCGTAGAAAAAGGCTCCGGGAAAGGCTTTACTGAGTTTGTGTCACACGTTGAAATGAGGGAAAGACGCTATATTGTGGATGACACCATGTTTATTCAGGTGCAATTTTGTTCCTCCACAACAGGTGTCAGTTGTAACACCACAAACGAACCAGCAGATTTGTTCTGGAGAGTTCCTCAGTTTAATTCGGTAAATTCAAGTTGAATTTCTGATAACTGGTTCAAGTTGCTACTCCCCGGTCAGAGATGTTGAAGTAATGAAGCGGTCATTAAAAAATGTATATGATCTGTGCAACCTGAACATTCGGTCGGACTTCGAACACTTCGATTTTCAAAACCCAAAGGCTGTCAAACGGAGCTGAAGGTGTGAAGGATCACGTGACCTAGTTTTCATTCATTTTCTGCTATTTTTATTTTAGAACACAGGAGCCCGGAGCCTCCTACGCGGACATTCTTTTGGCTCGTCATGCAACCTTTCCTCCCCAATGAACGGGAGGAAAGATTGCGTGACAAGCCAGAAGAATGTCTGCGTAGGAGGCTAACAGTAACCGAGAATGCGAGAAACGTTGATGAACGATGAGATTAGTGGAACTAAGATGGAGAATAATTGGTGAACTGAAAAGTGGTTTTAAGGGAGTCCTGGATTCGAACACTGAAGAAAAACCTTAACATTCCACAGTCTGAGCAAGTGCAACATGATCTTGAATACATGACAAACGTGACCGGCTTTGGTTATCGCGTATCGACAGTTTAAAATGTCGCCGTTTGTACTACCGTTTGATTTCTTTTGGGTCACCAATGGTTTGCCATGGGGCCTTAAATCGGGCCAAAGTGGCCGACTGATAAAGAGTATCGTAATGTGAACAATACATACGTTAATTTGATTTTGTGAAAAAGCCTCTCAATTTATACCTTTTCAAAAAATAGATTAACGATACATTGCAGTATTCATGCATACTTTACTTACCAGTAGTCGAGGTGTACCAATAAATATTCATCTTTGAAAAACAAAAAATGGAAAATGAGGGACAAAACGCAGTCGACGAATTTCCGAGCTGCCGTACGTTTTTCAAAAATGCTATCTGTAATGTTTGTAAAACCGCAAGTTTTATATAGTAACCGGAAGTTTGTAGTTGGATTACACGGGGTCACTGAGCTGTGCAGACGTGTATTTTTGTACTCCGATCTCAATTCACGAATTCTTCTATCTTAAACCTACATATTCTGGAAACTTTCCAGTATGACGGGTGCTGAAAAGCTACGGAAGGAAAATCAAGCTTTGCGTAACGAAATTGAAGAGTTAAAGAGCCAACTACGGATACCTAACATTATTAACGAACATTTTGCAACAGTGGGAAACAGACTTGCCAATAAGCTACCCATTCCTCAAAATCACCATTTAGACTATGTTGATAAGAGCAAATCTCCTATTTCATCATTCTTTTTTCAACCTGTTTTACCTGAAGAATTACGGTCAGAAATACTACTTGTACCGACGGATAAATCTTATGGCTTATACTCCTCGCCTACTAAACTACTCAAATGTTCAAGTGCTGTAATAGCCCCTGTTCTTACACACATACTTAATACGTCTATTAGATTAGGGACTTATCCATCAAAGCTTAAAATGGCTAAAATTACACCTGTGTTTAAGGGTGATGATGATACGGATGCAAACAACTATAGACCCATCTCTTTACTCTCAAATTTTAATAGAGTATTTGAGAAAATAATTTACAAAAGATTAACGAGCTATATAGAAAAACATAACCTTTTGTATTCCTCACAATATGGTTTTCGTAAGGGGCATTCAACCCAGCATGCAATACTTGATATTCTAAACGATATACAGTCAAACATGAATCAGCGTTTGTTTTCCGTGTGGAGTATTCATTGATCTTAAAAAAGCCTTCGACACCGTTGATCACGATGTTTTGCTTGATAAGCTCAATCACTATGGCTTTCGTGGAATAATTAATGATTGGTTCTCCTCGTATCTCAAAAATCGTACCCAAACAACGCAAGTAGACCATCATATATCAGATAAGGCCGTTGTTGAATGTGGAGTTCCTCAAGGATCTGTTCTTGGACCATTGCTTTTCTTGCTTTATGTCAATGACATCCACAGATGCTCAAATAAATTAGGGTTTTACCTCTTTGCAGATGACACTAACATTCTCTATGCGGACAAAAATTTGAAAGATCTTGAAACAACAGTCAACCATGAACTTCAAAACCTTTATAACTGGCTGACAGCCAGTAAACTAACTCTTAATATAAAAAAATCCGACTTTGTAATATTTCATCCTTACCAAAAGCGACCAACCAAAACTTTGCATGTTTGATAATGAAAAGAATAAATATGTTCATCTCGAGTCTAAAGTCTATATAAAATATCTGGGCGTTCTCATTGATCAGAATCTCTCTTAGAAATATCACATTGATTCGATTGTTACAAAAATTAGCAAAAATGTTGGGCTGATTACAAAGTTACGTCACACTGTACCTCGACCAATACTTTTGAATATCTATAAGTCACCAGTTCATCCATATTTAACCTACGGTCTTGCTGCCTGGGGCCAGGCATGCAAGACTTTAATATCTTAATAAAATTTTAATTCTTCAGAAAAGAGCTCTTCGCTTATTGTACTTCACAGACTGGCATGACCATACAATTCCTTTATTTCTCGAAGCAAACGTCCTACCAATAACTTTTCTTTATTATGAATCGGTATCAACCTTAATGTATATCAATAATGATAAAGCCCCAACAAATATTCTAAATTTGTTTCAGAAAACGCGTAATATTCACTCATACAATACACGATCGTCTACATCTGGAAAGTTCGCTGTTAAAAGTTCTAGACTCGAAATACTAAACAATTCCTTTTCTCAACTCGGAGTAAAACTGTGGAATAAGATACCACGCTGTATAACGGATCGTCCTAAAAAAACTTTCAAACGAGTTCTTCGCAAATTGTTATTTGATATTTTAGAAAAGGAGGATGACTATATTCAAATCCCCATGATCATTAAAAAAGTAGGTATATAGATCCAGTTTTTAATCTCTTTAATTAATGTTTGTTTTTCTTTCCTTTTCTTCATTGTATGTCAGTAAGCGCTGTGTTAACTAGATCTTCGTTTTATTTATCTATTTATTTTTTTGAAGTTGTAATAATCTGCAAGGCTTGTTTTAATTTAAGGTTCTTTTTGTTTCTTAAGGCACTCATCTGAGTTGTATATGTATTTGTCTTGCCCCGCCACGACTAGCTTGTCAGCTATTTGCGGGGCAAACTACCCTTAATTTAATTATAATCAAACTAAAATTAAGATAAACAGCAGAGGTAAATAACAGACACTTCGTCCTTGGTGCCACTTTTTTTACTCAAGTCGAAGTTGTGTTGCCAAAAATATGAATTAACAAAGCAGAGACAAAACAAAATATCAAAGACAGTAACTTAAGCAAAACGAATCTCTCAGATTAAAACTTAAAATGTACAAGGGAATAAACATTTTGAGATCTTTTAAAACATTACAGTTAACTTACACTGCTGGAAGTCATCAGTATGTGGGGAATAAGTGAGGAGCCCACACTGTCACTGTTCTCTTCCAGAAATTTATTTATCCGATTCCGTGCAGAAGACTCTGACCAACTACAATCAATGGTTCTCTTATCTCACGAACACACCTTGATCAAAACGTAAGTTGATTGGCTAAACAAAAGATAAACAAGCTTATTCATCGGACCAGACAGATCGTGACACTCGATTTCCGGGCAGATATTTCGCAATCGTTACAGTAATCTAATCACTAATTATCCTGTTTCCGACACATACCCTCTATTGCAATAAACGTTGCCCAATCTGTTTCAATTACGGTATAACGCCTGATTAGCCATGTTTTATCTTTCTATAACTGTACATGTTACATAAAATGAGGATTTTCTCGACCGTAATTTCCACGTGAGAGCACAATTCCTTAAAAAGAAATACCTCTTCTTCAAACCTTTTGGCAAAAATGTCGTTTTTCACATTCGGCTATAACGACCTCTTTTGTCCATAACTCTGCTCTCTAACCACTTTGCATCATTTTTGTCAGTATCATAATAGACATACAGACCACTCTTCCTGCCTGAAACATGTTTAAGAAAACTAGTTTTAGTTTGAGACTTCAGGGGATTCAAGGCAACCAAGGTTTGAGTTTGTTGAGTCTACTGTGCAGCTGTATTTCTGGGTAGTGTGAACACAGAAGACTGGGACCAGTGTAGTGTTCTAGTAGGTGTATCCCAGGTTATTGGCTGCAGGTGGCAGATCAAGCACTCCATGCTGACCAGCATCTATGCTGTCAACAGATGCAGCATCTGATTTAAGCTCTGAAGCAACAGAGTGGAAGTCATCAGTGTAACTCCCTTCACTTTCTTCTGCTTGCTTATTGGAGGCATCTGATGAAACCTTTGCTAACTTGGATGCCTGATCCTCAGAACTGTCATCTTCTTGTGATATCCCAACCTTGTGTTCAACTCTCTCAGATTCCTTTGTCCTTGATCTCCGAGATTTTGTCTTTGCAGGAGAGCGTGATGGCTTGACCGGTCTGGTCGATGACCTTGAACTATCTTGAGAGCGTTCACTCATTGATGAATCACTGCTAGATCTTAGTTTTAAATTCTTGTTTTCTGTACTATTACTCCTAGTGAAAGCTAAATGAAGGGAAGTTTGTGAATCTTTAGCTGCTGAGTCTTCAAAGTCCTCAGTGTACATAGTCATGGCAGATTCCCCACCCCCGTCATCGTACTCTGAATTTATAATCCCTGTTTGGCCATAGAATCCACCTGAGGGTTGCTCGTCTGTGGCCCATTCACCCTCTTGATCACTTTTCTCTGGCTCTCCTGGAAGACATAAAAGAATACCAGTTAGGTCAATATTAATTTTGTGTTCAGTTTTCTCCCACTACCATCATTATGGAGTAGGGGAACTGGTGATAGTGGAATATGAATGGGTCAACAATGTTTGATCCAATCTAGTAAACGAAGTTGCAATTCACCATAAAACCCATGTGGGTTCAAACAGTTTGTGTCCATCTTTCTTCATTTCTTGTGTACTAGCCACAATTTATATTCAACAAAAAATTTAAATCGCATTTAAGTCCTCATATCACTAATTTCAACGGCCCCTTACCTACCCCCAAAGGTCATGGGGGGTATGACTTCCCACTCCCCTAGTAGGTAAGACTGAGGACTACTGTATGGACTTTACGTGTACTTGTCACAGGGCCCTTAAAGGTAACCTTGTCTTGGAGGATAACTGGAATTCTGCATTACTGTACTGGCCTTTTTTCACAATCTCCAACATACAGATTTTTATTCTGATAGAAAACGTGAACAGATGTTTACAGGCTGTAGGGCTTTAACATGTAAAAAAAAATCAAACTAAAATGTCTTCAAATTTTACCTTGGACTTGTGGAATAAAGACTTCCAAACTGTTTGGACTTTTTGAATTCCTGGCGCTCTGAACGGGTGAGTGAACAATGTCACCATCTGGTTTTGGGATTTCCTCTTTCAAATGTACATCTGTGACTTCTTTCATATCTGGGGTGCTGTACCCCTGTTGTTCAACAGATGGCTGAGTTTGAATTTGTGCATCTGCACTATGTTTTATCTCTGTTACTGTTGATCTCTTGGCAGAACCTATTCTATATGTCATTCCTAACTCACTCTCCCTTAATGGTGCTCGTACTGAATCTCTCTTGATGTTATCCTTTTCAGATATAGCTTTATGAGCTTCACATGGTCTCGTTCTGTTAGCTGACTTGTCCTTCTGATTCAGTTCCAGTCTCATTTTCTGTGTTTTGGTCATTCCATATGTCAGACTGGTTTGCTTAAAACGTACTCTCTGATTGGACAAGCCAATCACTGAGCTTTGAGCTCTCTTTGAGGGGGTAACTGACTGAATCTGCCTTTCATGTGCTTCACTTTTTGTAGCTGAGGGTGGTTTCCTCGGAACTTGACTGTTGGTATTTCCAGTACTAGCTTTTTGTGGGTGCCCACTTGTAACTTTGCTTTTAGGTTCCACAGTATCTGAAACTAGTTGTCCTCCAGTCAAACATGACAATTCTTGAAGCAAAGCATTTAAAATGGGTAAACGACTAACTGGCGTTAAACCTTTTAAGTTGTACAGCCCTTGGAGTAGTTCAGCTTGATTTTCCGAGCTATCCTGGCCTCCAGTTGTAGGATAGGGTAACTTTTCATCAGTTTGCACAGAAACTGATGCAAGTTTTACCGTCCCATCAGACTGAACTAAACTAGGATCATAAAACACAAAATCCACATCACTCTCAGCATCTTCAGGAACAGCTTGTATTTTCCTGTGGACCTTGGTTTCTCCAGAACTTGACTGATTAGAAGGTGCTGAGTTGGAAAAGTAGTTATAGTACAGAGGTGGAGGACAATATGTGTTAGTAATCACCACATCTTCTTCATTTTCCCTCCTTCTGTGATCAAGTGTTCTAGAACTTTTGATATCCCTTGCATGAATATTTGTTTGGATCTCAACATTGTGTTTTTTGTCTTGTTTCTGCAGAGCTGCATCTTGTTCTCTATCAGTTTTGTTTTCTGTAGTCTTTATTGCAATTTCCTCTTCTAATACACTCTTTGATTCAATTTCTGGCAGTACCTTCTCTAAAGCACTTTTTACAGCTTGTTCAATGTTTCCTCCTGCCTCAACTTTTCGAACCGTTTCTGTTGCTAAGGCCTCTGTGGGAATATGTGGGATGAGAGTGCCCCCTAAACTCAACAATCTAAAACCAAGTTTTACTTTTGCAATGGAGGATCCCATGAGATTGTAAACCTCAAATACGCCCTCACCTCTGTAGAGAGAGGGCACCGCAATGCCCTTCTGATACACATCGACGCCAATCTTGTCAACAGCTTTCTTTAAAGGAATCAAAGTGCTTCCCACAAGGGTTGGCTTTCGAGGCCATAAGTCCATCAACATGGCGTATAAAGGGACAGTTTGTAATTGAACTAACAAGGTGTCAATGCTAGCTTTGAACAAGCAGGATTTCCCTTTGCGGAACTGGAAATTCCCAAACCGATCCTTGAGTTCGTGGAGCAGCGTATCTTTGTCCTCTAAGCGAAGTCTTTGTCGCAATTTTTCGGCTTCCACAGGAGAAACATGATGAATAATCATCGTCGGAAAATCCAAAAGTCGAAAGCAGAACGCCGGAAGCTTGCACGAGACTTTCAGATTTTCGACGCTTTCTATGTGTATTTCCAGGGAAAACAAGGTCTCAGGCATCACTTAATAGAATATTTTTGCGGCAGTGAATGCAGTGAATTCGTATCATACGACAAACTTTTTTTGCAGAGGATAAAATTGTAAAATTGATGATGAATGTTTCGCGCCAAATATTTCGTCACCAGCCCTCTTCTCGTCGTCTATCGTGTACGTGGATTCGAAAAGTCCTTGACTATTTCCCGTTCAACTTTTTCGGGAACGTTTTTGTTTACTTTTTCCCCTTGGGCAGATTAAAAACTTGAGGTGATGGTGTGTGCGTTCGCTCGAAAAGTTAAGTCTATGAAGCAATTTTCCAGAGACCGAAGTAGTATCTTTGCATGTAGTTTTTTCGGGACCCTTTGCTTCAGCTTATATCAAGTAAACATTCGAGGGAAGGGTTGAATAACTTCAATTCAAAACAAGAATGATCATAATTATTGTTTCCAGAATATGTAAGTGTTGATCACAATTTCGCCGATTCTCCTGGCGCAAGGATCGCTGTTTTCTCCAAAAGAAATGAAACAGACGTTATTGGCTCCCTAAACGCTCAAGAAATGGTCTCGGATTACTTACACTGAGGGTTTCTCAGGCTAAACGTTTGTGCATTTTGTGATCAAGATTGCGGCGTTTGCAGGCAGCTGTTCGTTGGTTTGAACTCATCTTGATTAGTAGGATCAGTGAAGAAAGGAAGAAGTAAAATGTCGAGGCATCTCAAATCAACAAGGGCCGACCAATGTAAGTATTATGATGAGCTGATGTATTGAAGGTAGAGATGAGACACCTTGATCACCATAATGCGAAGTCCATGCAAGCGAATGCTCATTTAGATTGACGAAGATGAGTTTTAAATTCCTCAGGGGATTTTTTTTTTCAGAACGCTGATTGTGGGATTTGAAAACTCTTTATGAGTGTTTCTCTCTGCTATTTCAATTAATGACACTGCCCGTTTGCTTAATATTAAACCCTAAAAGCATTTGGATTCCTGAGAGTTGAGGCCTGGCATATATAATTACATGTATAAATAAATAATGGAAATTAAACATACAGTATTATGAGACATTTCATTCAATAAATAGGCGTGAGCATTTTACTTTATGCTTTGAGGCAGAAGCAGTGCATTAAAAATCAGCTCCTATTTTAGTAGTCACTTGAGTCTGGATTGACTACTAGACTGAGCTGATACTCAGGCAGCACTGTCACCGAAGAACAGGGTTAGTGTTTATTTTTAATAAGTGACTTGATAACTTAAGGCAGTCTGCTGTTTGCTGGATGCTGGAATACACTAAATCTATTGTTAAGGTGGCTACCAAGCTTGTATTTTTAGATCTTTTTGCATACAGTACATTCCCCAATGTTTAAAGTAAGACATGCATCTACATATAAGATTAAGATTTTTATGCTTTAAATTTCTTCATAGTTAATGCCAAGGTGCATGGCTTGAAGGAGATATTCAACAGACTTGACAGACGGACGTATCCATTACCGACAGGAAATGATGTAGCGAACTACCTGAAATGGTTTCAGCAGACACTGCAGAGGTACCTTCTATTTTAACTGCAAGCAGTTATAGCGCAGTTCATGTAGGTAAAAGGCAGGAGCCTTGGAATGGCAACCTTTGAAACTCTAATCACGGCTGTCCCATGATAACAAGCACTCTGTTATTGCCTCTTGAGTTGATGACATGCATTGTGCTACATATTCAAAGAAATTATGTATGAAAAAGTTGGCCATTTTTTGCTGTAGTGGTACAGTAATCAAATGTA
The DNA here is from genome assembly GCA_948470475.1 of Galaxea fascicularis. NCBI lineage: Eukaryota > Metazoa > Cnidaria > Anthozoa > Scleractinia > Euphylliidae > Galaxea > Galaxea fascicularis. Next base: position 2,558,872 of record OX419342.1, on the reverse strand, counting down.
TTATTTATTTGTTTGTTTCATGTTTTAGTCACTACCTTATATGTCAAATGAGGACAAGAATTGAATAGAAACATTTTTTTCCAGTGGGCGTGTGCATGTATACACCTGAGAAAAAGTTGTGGTCAGAGTTCTTGGGTGTTTTTTTAATACCAAGGTTTTTTTGGTGCTGATAAGATTATTGTCTATATTCACATTCAAACAGTAGATGTACAGTAGATGTGGAGTAGGATAAGACCAAGAAGCAGGAAATTGTTTTATACTCTAGAGTTGAAGGGGACAAGGCCAACTTCTTAATGTCACTGCCCAATAACAGAATCATCTGAACTTACCAGTTAGTTTAAGAACCTGCTCATAGGTGTGAGCTGACTACATGTAGGTACATGTAGTCATGATTGTGGATGGGTCAAGAATTAGCCTATTTGAACAGAAAATGTTGCGTTATGTTTTTTTGATAAGTTTGGTGAAAGAGACACGCCCAGTATTGGCTGAAGATAGACAGTCATTTGACCGCCAACAGTATCCAAGTATGGACTACACTGGACTATACAAAGCCCTTGGAAAAATTGTAAATGTTGTTCCTGTTGTTGAGATTGGAGTTGAAGGTATGAGTCAAAGATAATAAAGTCCTTTTGATTTGAAACTATAGACTTAATTGAAATACTATCTTATAAAATAATTATAGTCAGCGGAAAGAAATACATTGTAACACATACAGGAAAGTAAACTTCACATACTTGTGTTTCATTGAAATCTGTTATAAATATTTTTGGTTTTTCTTTATGTTAGCATTTGCAGAAAGTGTTTTGTCAATTATGGCATCCTTGGTTCCTTTCTTGAAAAAGGAAGATCTCCATGGCATGCCAATGGGGTTAGCAATGACACTATCCATCTGGCCACAGCAAACTCACAACCAAATTATAAAACTCCTTGCCGGTTATGTTCTTCCAATTTTGTTAGGTGAGTATTGTAGATTGAAGTGAATAATTTACTTGCATGTATTTATTTTTTGACAAGATTTGTTTTGCATTTCTTTAGCAGTCCACATGTAATAATTATTATGTTCATTGGGAGCTGCCTGTAAATACAATTTTTATCATTATTTTGTAATTTAAAATTATTGTGCCTCCTACTATAAAAAAAATTAAATTCAGGAAGTCACTCAAATAGACTAAAGCAGATAATTTAATAAACAACCATTAATTCCTTTACCTTCCAACAAAAATAATGCAAATCTGTTGGCTAGAGGTAAAATAGATCTACGTCAGACCATTACAGTGCTCAACCTTAACTTTTTAAATTGCTGGTCCTTGGACTAGTTGAACTGAAAATTTACTAGTCCTGAGTAAATCTGTGGTAGTCCTTCCTGATTGCAGCATGACAATATTATTTGCAATATCTTTTTGCAATTAAATTTCATAGATGTAGACTATCATTTTTTGCAATCAGAACATTGCGAGGAATGCATGAAAACAGCGTTTACAAGACGTATATTTTGTTTTCACCTTGTATTATTTTTTGAACTTTACAAACTACAAGTAGTTACTGGTCATGTGACTAGTGGTTCTAAGTTTTGACTAGTCCAGAAGCATTTTGCACTAGTCCAGGACTAGTGGACTACTGCTAAGGTCAAGCACTGCATTATATAACCAAGGTCATCCTGGTCTCCCATCGTAACCACATTGAAACAAACAGTGTTTCCAGCACATTTGTTGATGTTTATTCTAGGTTCAGGTGCTTTCACTTTTATTCTTACCGTCAATAGTAACTGGCTGGCAATATTCTGATCTCATAGTTATTCCAATACACTGTATATTTTGTCCTCATTTCATTAAAGGTGTCTTAAAACCAGATGAGAGTGGTCTGTGTTATGCTTCTCTCTCCTGCCCTGCTATTATCATGTCTATACTGCAGTATTGCCCTGACTGTAAACAGCATGCACAGTTTGTGGAGACATTGATGCGGTACAAGAGTGATGTTTGTCTGGACATACTTGCCGTGTTAGCTTATGGTCCACAGCCTGTGATCAACTCTGCTGGGCAGGTCCTGCTGCATTATTATCCACTTAAAGATGTTGGTAAGGCTTACTTTCAGTAATTAGTTACAGAAGCTGATGTTCTTACCATGTTCTGATGTACTCCACCTGATATCAGAGTACACACGTACTGTAGACAAATGGAATCTATTTGTTTTATACATTGTTTTTATTTTTACTCTCTTTGACTCATTACATCATTCATGCATCTATACTTTGAATGCAAATTTGTCCAGACCAATTGAAATGTAAGGTTAACACAGTCCATTGTATAAAATACTTAGAACATGAAACTGGTGAACAAGCTCTTCAGCCCTTTACTGTTGAGTACATACACCTCATGGACAAGAGTTTCAAAATAAGATCTTTTGTAAAAACACAAGAATACCCATGGTATTAACATGAGCCAAACATGATATTATTCATATCTTGATTTTGGGTGCACATACTTTGAAAAATCTCTCATTTCTGAGATTTTTTGTGGAGTTTTGGAATTGCACTACAGTATATATGTACGGTACTGTGACTAATCCAACGAAGCAGTGTTGCCATTATGATGGCATTGGGTCTGAAGGATTGAGTTACTTTCATTTGAAGGTGGGGCAGATGACTGGCAGTTTGTCTATGAACCTTGGCATCCCCCCAACTGTCAGAACATCGATTGCACAGTACCACGCAAAAACACACCTACAAGTATCTGTTTAGATGCCTCTTATGCTGCTGCCCAGTGCTCATCTTCACCTCCAGTTTTTATATGCACGGAATGTGCGGAGTTGGCCACTCACGATATTCCAGAGGAATCACTTCTGGTGAAAATCATTCAACCAATGGGAAAAATGCGCACAACTTGTGAAACAAAGGAGTGCAAGGGACAGGGGAAACCTTGTAGTGTGATGTGCTTCTCTTATGAGTGTGTCAAGGATAACAGGTAAAATATTTTACTCTTTCTATTACTCAGGGCCTGAACAATCGATGGAAATCGATGATCGGAAAATCAATTGATTAATTGTTGTTAATTGGCATTGATTGGCATCTGGAGCTCAAACCTAAAAATGTAAGGAGTGATAAGTTTTTGTTCCTGTTAACTTTATCATATTACATGTACTGCTCAAGCCAATTATTGGCTGGCAAATGTAAGTTTCAATAGACAACTGAAAGACTTGTTTTAATTCACAATTATTCATCAAGAGAAAACCTTGTTCTTGATATCTCTCACATGACAACATTTATGAGAGATTATTATTTATTATATTCATTAAAAATTTAGTATATATTATTCATTTTTAATTTATTATTATTATTATTATTATTATTATTATTATTATTTTATTTCAGACTAAGGGCCCTGACAATGTGTCAGGAATGCCACATACGCTATCATACCGGTGATGGAGGATACAAGCACGTCACACAAAACCTGTTCCCAGATCCCTGGACCCTGGAAGGTCCAGACCAAGCCTACCCAACTGAGGCAGTGATTCGTCTGTTGGGAGAAGCTCAGCCTTGTCAGAACACAAGGAACGAGGCCATGGGGTGGGTACCTTATGTGGCACTAATGTATTAAGTAACCTGGTACCATATTCTGTAGTCATGTTAGCCTGAGTATCAGGCCCTATTGGGGAAGCGGGGAGGAGGGAAAGGAAGAGGAGAAGGGCCTGACACAAAGCCATTGATTCGCTTGTGTTCAACATCCAGATTCTGGATGTTACGCTAATTGGTCAAAAGACAATAAGAAACGTCACGTGAGTCAACCGGAAGTCAAGTTTCCAGCGCAGAGGCTACAGACGCCATATTGAAGTTTACTCTCATGACACATGACAGTTACCGGAAGTGATTTTGATTGGCTAATTATAACACGCGCTGTATGGGGGTGGAAGGCTTCTGAGAAGCTGTTTGTGTCAGGCGTTTCTTCCTTCGCTTTCCCGCTCTTTTTGCCTTCCCCACTGTAGGAACGCCTGATACTCAGGCTATAGTCATGTATAGTGTGTGTCTATGTACCATTTTGACCATTACCTGATACAAAAAAAAAAAAAGAAGAAAAACAAAACAGAAGAGAATGACAGTTCAAATAAGGGAGATGAAACCAAGATGACATAAAAGACTTCCTCGTTTTGTGGTGTTCAAAGAGGGAAGCTTTCTATGAACTGTCATCTTGTGTAATAATTTTGGGCACAAATCCTGTGCGTAGAAGCCTCAAATGTTAAGCCAATTGAGTTACTTTTTTATTGTTCTCGTTGAATTTCTTTTCCTCGGTTTGTTACCAGAATAGTCCAGGGAAAACTTGATAATGACGACTTTGAGGATGACGTAGACAATGACATCAACAACCGGCGCATGCTCAGCAGATTTGGCGTCTGGCTGCTTGTGGGTGTCTGTAATGAGCCTGCAAGGTGCGAATCAGCGGAAAGGCTGGGTCGTTTGGTTTCCATGACACTGTCATGGATAGAAACAGCCTCGACATTACGAAGAGACTACGTGGGTGAATTGCTCAAACGACTAACTAGTCAGTATGTATGCCGCTGGCTGGCGCAGGTTCGAGACAGCAAGTTGGACATACTCTGCGCTTGTCTGTCACCCAATCCTCCTGGTTATGTGAAAGTTGGAGGATGCTGGGATGCCCTGTCGAGTAAAGTGCGGCAGCATATGGAGGGACTGCATCGCCTGTGCTGTTTGGTACCTCATAATCTTATCACTCCTGAAGTGAGTGCTAATACGCGTTAGCTCTGGTGTTGCATCTCTTCCCTCTGTTATTAAGGACCTTCAGATTTGAGTACGAGTACAAGATCTCGTACGAGTAGCAATTTTTAATTTCAAAGCAGCCACCTCCCCTGAACCCTGAAGATTCCTTGTTGCTTAGGTGTCCGGTCATTTCGTTTCATGGCTATCATGGAACAATCTGACCATGGAACAAAGAGACTGTAAACTGTTGCTTACCAGCAGATCAGGAGATTGTAGAAAGACGAGTGATGTCACTAGTGATCATCTAAAGCATGTAAGCAAGATTTGAAAAGTCGTCCTTGTACTCAGTCGCGTACCGTACTCAAATCTAAAAGTCCCTTTTTGTTCGTACAACTTCTTACAAGCGTACATTTTTTCGCGCTTGACGCTGGTACATTTTCTTCACATTCTGATTGGCTGATTGCGTCTGTTGTGATTGGCTTGAACAATAAATGTCGTAAATCAAAACCAAATTTACTAAAAACCAGTTTGGTTTTAAGACACTCAATTAACAGCTCCAATCAACTTCTACTTTAAATAATTGTATAGTGTGTTTCAAAGATCATTTGAATGTTTCTCAGGTTTGGAATGTCATCATGCCTCAGTGGATGGAGGCCATCAAAGAGGATGTTCCTCCAGATGAGTTAGGCAGATTTAAAGTGTTGTTAACGTGAGTGAGTGCCCATAAATATTCTCTCAGATAAGTCCCTCCGCAGTGATTGAAGATATTTACGTCAGGCAAGCCATGAAATTATATTTACGGTGTAAGCAGTGATGTTCAGTTCGGCCGTTCGATATAGGCAGACTTTGAGTAGGCCTTTGTGAGCTGTGATGCTGTACGTGTAAGGTGACGCTGATTTTAGACACTGGTGTTTTGTAGGAAGATTTTTGATCCGTTGCTGACTACCCTCAAACTTACTTCAGATATGACTTTAAGCTTCATAAAGAAATCGCTGGAGTCTGCCGTGCCTCGCCATCAGGTCGAGGCGCTCACTTGGCTTCAGGTAAATAATCTGGCTTTGTGATGACCGTTGCATGGTTAATACAGACAGGGTTCCAGAAAAAAGTGGGTTCTTGGGTCAAAAACCTGAGAAAGCTGGCTAGCTGGCCCGATACACTGAGTTGCTGAGTAAGACAATTTGAAAAGATCCATGTTTTGTGACCCCCTAAAATTCTCTCATGACCCCCGGACTGTTAACGTTATCTGAAGCAAATGGTTGGTAATAACCATGCTTGGAGCAACTTGGCCCACACCAGACCAACCCACCCACAATTGAATACACTTAGGGGTTCCTGTAGCTCAGTGGTTAGAGCATCCGACAGGTGTTACGGAGATCGTAGGTTAGATTTCTGCTTCTGACTCTGATTTCTTTTCAGTTGTCCTTTCGCTCGTTGCCAAGCAACTAGGATTTAATCTTTATCACGGGCACGTCACACCATTACCATCATTGATAATTGCGTAAATACACTTAACATGTCCCTCGATACAACCCGTGGTATAATTTGCTTTGTTGCAGATTCTCTCTCAGCTGGATATCATAATCCCACTTGATATGCTTCTCAGCATGTTTATCAAAGTCGTTCAAAATTCGTGTGAATTCGCTGAAGGAGTGCCTACCATGTTTCCCTTCCCACTGTTCACTGTGCAGTCACCGCTGACCACAAATGCTGATGGCGCGGTGATCGCAACACCCGGCAGCGGAGTGTCTGCAGACTTGGGAGAGCTCAGTTCAAATCTGTCTTGCTTTATCATGGAACTAGATTTACTTGTAAAACAGGTAATTAGTCAACGTATCAAACAAATTAATCTTGTGAGATTCTGTCCTTAATTCTCGTGACCACCTCCTTTTTGATAAACTACAGAAAGCACCGAAATATATTTGGTTTTAATCACTATAGTTTTTACGAATATCTAGCGGAACCGTAGGAGGGTTTTACCAGTGTCACTTTGTATCACCCCCGATTATAATCAAATAAGTTTTACAGAAAATATAAAGGAGGTAAAAGGCGGAGAGGGAAGAACGAGATTTAGAATTCACATGCATTAAAGTATTTCTATTTGTAAACTAAGTTATCCGCTTCTTGTCTTACACATCAGGTAAAAATCCAGTTTACTCGTGAAAGACACATCCCAAATAATTCTGAGCGGGAAGAAATAAAAAGGCTTCTCAAGAGTATGTTGGACATATCCTGGGCCGGAAAACATGGCGACCACTCCACAGTTTGTGAGATGTGTAATATGACGAGTATTTGGTTTAAGCTGGCGCACATGTTGCTGGAGAAAGTGTTCCCAGATGGCGACGGGTTAGCTAGAGACGATGCTCTTGGCTCTGTGGCGACTGCAAGGCTTTCCAGAACCAGTTCAAGCGGTAAAGCTGTGTCCAACAGGAGTTTGTGTAAGTGCGCGAGAAACAGATGTTAAGACTGTTTAGTCGCTAGAAATATAGGTATCTTTTTAATCAGACAAACATGGAAATTATTTTTCTAAGGCCTTCTCGCGAAAGATCTCTCCAGGCAAGTGGAGGCAGTGATGAACTTTTCTTGGTTTAACGCTGTTTGAAAAGCGAAGACGCAAGTTGAAATATAGGGCGTTTTCACATGACGTCACGTCGGCCATGTTGGTGTTCCAAAACCAAGTAATGCCTGCCATACTGGGGTACCAGTACCAGGGTATTTTCTTTTGTTTAATTAAACCAATATGGCCGTTGGTCACGTGAGTGAAACTTACCCGTTATTACAGCATTTGCTGTGGGGAACGGGAGGGGGGGGAGGGTGGGGGTTAAGCTCAACTGAAATAACAAGTTATGCCGGTTCAATAGCTGGGCAAGTTTGGTAGTTGTCGAATAATTATTGTCCGTTTTGTTGTTAATAGTTATTCAACTTGTTTTTGTTTCAGAGTTTTTTTCCTCTCGTAAGGATAAACGTACTGTTCATTTGTCTTTGTTTTTTGTTGTTTAACGTATTTCCACGAGCTAGGTGTAGAAAAGAATATTTTGAGCACCACTTCAATCACTGCAATGAATAGTTCAATAAATATGTATGTAACCCTTTACATCTCAATATCTAACTCCTGCTTACCATATCAATAGTTCATGAACCATACAGGGCATGAGAATATAGGAAATGATCGCCAGGGATCAGTTGAGTTGACTCATACAAACTCTTCCTACATACAAAATAAGAAATAAGTGAAAAATATCAGGATAATGGACATGTTAACTTTGGGAATTAATAGCTAATCTTGGACTGGTTATCCTGTTTTATTCCCAGCCTCAAACAAAAGCCAAGTTGAAACAATCGATGAAGAGGTCTTCAAAGAAACCCAGCAAGAGGTTTCGTCTGACGTTGCTGATGGTTGCCAAGGTGATAACGACCCTGAACCCGAGAATGCACCGAGTGATGCCGATGCGCCCTCGGAACTGAATGAAAACATCATTTCCTTTGCGGCCATGCGCAGTATGTCGGGAAGTATTGGCTCCTGGAGAAGTGCTACAGGAAGTGTTAGCTGGAGCGCGGTGTGTGATAATTTTCCTCAACTACACCTGTTGCTTGGATTTCTGAAGGTAAAGACAATGATTATGTGTTTGTAAATATAGCGCTTTGGTTAAGTTGTAATGCGGTGCTGGAGTGCTCCACATTTGCAGATTCCCTCGCCAACCGCAAGTTGGGTTATGTATCAAAGGGGCTCCCTCATGTGCCCTTTATTGTTCCTTTTATTATTAATATTATAATTATTGTTCCCTCACTAGGAGCTCCCCCGTCAAGAAGACCACGGTGTGCAGCTGAGCATCCTGAGGTGCTTAAAGGTGTTAGTCGTTCGAGGGGATTATTTGCGCATCGCCATGGATGCCGACTCGGATTTCTTGGCTTACTTACAAGAGATTTTTTTCCTTCCAAAGTAAGAAACGTTTACTTTGACTATGCATGTATCGAAAACCAAAAGTTCACCGAAAGTGACCAGCTTTGTTACTTTAGGTTATGGCAGTTTGTTATTGAGTATACTTGGTATGTTCGTTTCTCTCAAAGCTTAACTTGTGTTTTGCTTCCTTGCATTTGAAATAGAATTTCTACCGACGATAGATGTGACATACTGGGACACACTTAAAGTTGTTACTCGCGCGGTGGAAAGATGCACAGAGATCAGTGGTTTTCGTGTCAAATTTCGTTTTCTCGCTCTAGGGCTGTTCGCCGTTATCAATTATCTAGTTTTCGATGCGTTATCACTTAGGGCAATCCTGGATCAGTGTAACTGGTACGTGTGAACGGCGCCTTGAGTGGGAACTTTATATTACACCTGGTGCGATAAACTATCGCAAGAGTTTTCACATATAAAAAAATTGATTGAGTGATACATGTAAAATCGAGTGAAACCGGTGAAAGTAATTTATCTTTGTGGTTATTTCATTGCGTTAAGCAGTTGTAAAAGAAACCAGAAAATTCCGGCTTGATCAAGATTCGACATAAACCCTGCCCTTGGTGATGACCATGTTTTTTGCTGTTTTTGCCTTCTCGTTATGCCGGTCTTTCGTCAGCTTCGGTTTGCTCTCAATCATGATTCATAAACCTGTTTCTTTATCCCCAGTATCTGGGACCTTCTGCAAGCCGAGCACTCAGAAATGTCTCAGTTGTGTGTCCAGATTCTTCTGCACTGCATTTGTCTTCCTTACGGTGCCGAGAAGCTTTGTGATGAAGTTGAAAATGCATTCTCAGACGACGACTGGCGCGAACGATCATCTGCCGTGGAAAAAGTTACTGTCATAGCGCGTTTTCTGGAAAAAGAACACATCAAATCAAACAGTATTGTCATGTCGGCTCTGGCGCACTGTTTTACGTATTTAGTCGGAGCAGTCGAAGATGTTTGTACGCCAGTGCACCTAAGGTACAACACCTTATCTAGTTACTTGGGCGGTATGGTCACTAGTTATAAATTTGGCCCCATTTGTTTATTGTTACTGTATTTAGTTGTTTTTAGTTTCCAGCGCATGCGTAAGCTTGGGTGATTTTGAGCCCACGTTACTGGAGTTTCAAGAGTGGTTATTTTCCATGACACATTTAAGTGATGCAGATACATGTGGCAACAAGCGACAGAAATGTTGCACGAGGATTATTGGAGCAGACATTGTAATATTGTATTATACTTTTATTTTGTCAGCTCGGAATCTTCCCTCTCTTTCTTTGTAATCCCCCAGGACAATAAGGAATTAAGAAGAATGATGTATTTGTCAATAAAAAGTTTTAAGTCGAGTTTCAAAAGTAATTCCTCTTTTTCTTTGATCTTGCTTTGCTACACACTGTGATTGCTAAGCCCTCTCTTTACGTTCCACAGAGCAGTGTACATGTTAGACACCATCAGAGCGTCCTCTCTCAAGATCCTTTACAAGTGTATCGAGCACCAATATGATGCCGTACCACGTGACCGGCTTCTTCTGATTCACACCTGTCGGATATTACATCGGTTGCTCCCCCACCATACCCCACTATGTGGAAAGTTTTTCATCCGGCGCTTTAAACATTTGCTGATTGAAAACGCTGACTTCGTTTCGCTTGGGAGTCCCAAAGGACGAACTGCCTCCGGTACAGCGGCAAGCAGCGAGGCTTCTATGGACGGAGGAAGTGAAACTGCGCGAAAAATCGGTTTGTCATAAGCGTTTCCGTTTCCTGTTTACAGTCTAATTTGGTATTTCATTATGATTGTATAAAACACTACCGACAAAACATGAGATTAACTATTTCCTCGCGTGACTGCCTTAAACGCCGCATTTGTGGTTACAGCGGACTCGGTAGTGACGAGAGTGAAATACTTCCCTCCAAAGCGTCTGTGTAACAAACAAACAGAAACGCGGACAAATTTGTAATAACAAGATCACTGACCTGTTTTTTGTGTTTCCCGTTTTTCATCCAGCACCAGTGTTTCGCCCTCAACCCAGCACCAGGTCCCTCACGGCCCGCACCAGCTTGGGACAACAACGAAAAACGTCTTCCTCCTTCCGTTGCGGTTATGCGTTTCGCTTTCCTGGTGAAAGAGTCACGTACAACAGACAAGTGTCCTCCAGTTCAGAAGGTAGTATCTGACATGTATTGCTTATCTTTCCACGCATCCTGAAGCATTCGATTAATCAGGGCCCTGTTGTTCAAAAGCCGATTAACGCAAATCCAAGGTTAAAAATTGACAAGGCATTTATTTCTCTATCCCCAAACGTTTTTTAACGCTGATATTCTGAGAAATTTTAGATTAAAGGTAGTCAATCCTGAAAACAAAAATCAGCAGAAGAAACTCTCAACCAATAGCTCAAAAACTGAAACCAAGGTTTACGCTAATCTTGGATTAAATTAATTGGCTTTCGAACAACCGGGCCCCGAACTCCAGGGGTGACGGGGGGTTTAGGCCAAACCTTTTGGGACTGTGCTTTAGTATCACACCGACCTTGTATTTCAGTCCTAATCCTATAAAAGCGTTCCTACTTTTCAGGTGAAAACAGTAATAACCCATTTTACAGTTGTGTGTTGAGTGGCATGGGCTTTGAGTAGAAGCGAGGCTGGAGGTGACCTTTTTTTGATACAAACCTCACTGTCTCTCGTGCAAATGCGGACTAGTTAGCATAACAACAACATGATTTACACGAGAAAAGCAGTGAGGTCTGTATCAAGACAAGGTCGCCCCCAGCCTCGCTTCTACTCAAAGGGCAGGTCACCAAACATACAACTGTTAACTGGGCTATTTGCCGCTTTATGTAGGCTGCATGAGGGTTAATAGCACTGTGAATGGACGCTGTTATTCCATCCGAAGTGTTAAAAGTTACAATATCGTTTGCCTTCCTCAGTAACGACGATCTTTCTATCCATGCAACGTGTCATAGCTTAGCGAGTGATACTTCTAAATTGAGACAGGCTGCAGAGACTATACTTCAAATATTTGACAACGATTTTAATTATTAAATGTCTAAATCAAAACCATTATCTTGCTTATGACAGTGAAGTAAAACGGCAAGTTTCTTGCGTGTTGAATGGATGAAAGATGTGGCGTACTCACTTGTGTTTGCTGCTTTCAGGTAAGAAGTCGTCCGGGGGCGGCCGCCAGCGCCGCACTGGTGGCTTCACAAACCAGACGGGCTCCGTAGACATCTCTGATCGCATGTTCCTTGGCGGCCGCATCCAGTCCAACCTACCCACCGTCCAAGAGGAGGAGAATGAGAGTCACCGGCAGTCTGTCGCCTCCACTGACTCCTCCTTCAGCCAGAGTCTGAGCGTTGGTCAGGATGGAAGCAGCCTGGAGGCTGAAGCCACGCATCAGCTGGTTACCTTGGTCATGGACTTCCTGAGTTACCCTGGAGCGGAAAAGGGAGCGGAGAACTCGAGTTTTGTGAAGACAGAGAGTTATGAAGTAATACAGATGAGCCATTACCTTGGTGTACTGATGGGGTATGATATCAAAGTGGGAGAATTTACCGGCAATCCTCGTAGATTAAGGTAACTGTCCTTCTTTTATTGTCATCGTCTACCTCCTCCTCTTCCTTGTCCTTATTTCCCTTTCATCCTCACCCTCGTCGTCACCGTTTCATCCTCCTCCTCGTCATAGACTTTTTAGGGATGATGAAGAAGCGAGGAGAAAAACCAACATTGTAAAAGGAACAAAACGGGTTTAAAATCCCAACTGGCTGGAAGCGGGCCAGCTGCATTTACAAGTAGGTATGGCGGAGTACTTGAAACTGGTGCGGAGTCTAGTGTCCAAACTACTCGACCACGCTATACAACCTATCATTATGAACCTACATACGAAGGAATCTTGTTTGTTTACTCTTCCTCTCCCTCAAACACTCTCATCACATATTCCTATACTGACAGGTTGTTCCCAGTCTTCCACGCGTACATGGCCGGGATCGTGCAGGTCCTGGATCAGAATCAAGAATGGGGCAGTGAGCTGCTCAACCTCACGTTACAGCTACTGCTATTTTGCGCGGCTCCCAAGGCACAGAAACGAACCCAGACCCCCACGTTTTCGCTTGTGAGATTACCGCCGTACATGAGACAAACGTGGCTAATGGCCTGCCTCATTATCCTTTACAAGGTAGGAACAATGGGGTAATCCCTACATTGAACACTGTAGGTGTCTGGATTCCCATCCTTAAGATTTCACACCCCTATATCAAGCCTGTAAATAACAGTCGGTCATCGGACAAATGTCCGGTAAATTTTAGGTTTTGACCGGCGATAGCTTAGCCTGGTCGTACACTGTGACCGGGGATTTCTGACCAGACTGTTCTCTGTCCGACCAAAACTTGACCCTGGCCTGACAAATGACCTGCTTATGGACAACAATTATTTGCAGGCTTGCTATATTAATTATTGAATTGAACACTCACAACAGTCAAAATTCAGGTAGTAACCTGATATATGAGTCCAGCATTTATACCACGAATCTGTGTACTGTGTCTAATGCAAACCCTTTTCTTCGTTGTTTTTCTTTAGCTCGCGTTAACGCTTTTACGACAAGCTCATTTAAGCTTGGAGTTTACATCGAGATACCCATTTCGTAACCACTGCTGGTTCAAGAAAATTCCTTCCCCCTTTTTGTACTCCATATGCCAAATGAAAAACAAAAAAAAACGAATTTTATTAAAATGTGGTAGACACAGAGGCTGATCCATTGATGGGGTCAGGCAAATGCGGAAGAGCAAAGAAAAAAATCCCCGTTGTGTCATGTCAAAATATTGTTCAAATTAAGCTATAAAGCAATAAAATTTAAGAGTTTGTCATTTTTACTTTGTTTTCAACGAGGACAAACTTTTGAAGAAGAGCTCTACGCAAATGTTATCAATTCAAACGCTCTGTTTTTTCATAGTACCCTTTCCACGAGGATGCTCATAAGCGAGACACAAAGAACCTCATACATGTAGTGATTAATACATTGGAGGCTCAAGATCATATCTGTAAGAAGCCCAAAGAAGGTTTACCAAAACGCGCTAGTGTGGCGTCCCTATTTGGAGACTCGCTCACCGTGGGAACGGGAGAAATGGCGAGTCGTTCAGGTAAGAGTCTAATTACTCGCTCACTGTTAAGTTGTGTGTTTGTTGACCTGGCCTTTGGGTGAATTCGAGGCTGTAGTTGACTTTGGTTTAATTCAAACCTGCCTTCTTTTCTTTTGTAAATCATTTTTTGTTATGCTGGCTAGTTAACATGTACAATGCTAGACGTTCGGAGGGAGTCACCGACGGAGAAAAGCTGATATTACTGAAAGCGTCCATTTAACGAGAACGGCTGCATGTTAACCTGACCGAGTAACCTCTGTCATTCTACCTAGAAACACCAGGAAGTCCAGTGTTTCGTCGTTGTAACACAGACAGACAGCTTTCCTTTTCAACCACTAACAAATTGCGCGATGAAGAGGACAAAGCAAAGAGGCTGCCAGGCAGGCAAATCTCGTTTCCTTCAGCATTTAGCACCGTAATGAGGACAAAGGAAACGATCGGCGAAGAGAAGGAAAAAGACGAAAAACAGTCGGAAACGAACGAAGATCTACGATCACTCTCCGAGATTCGAATTGCTGACACCGGAGGTGTGAGCTCCTCAGAGCGACTTCTGCTTTCCAGTACCCCGATCCAGGACATCTCGGCCTTTGGAAGGACAGTGGTCCCGGGGAGCAGTCGAGAAGAAGACAAAGATTTGGAAAACAGGATACGCGACGAAGGGCAGTCTGGGAGCGAGTCCAAGGGACAGAAAGGTACAGCATTCTTGTGTAAAACGAATTCCATCTGTATGTTTGAATTTGTTCTAGTAGCCGCTGTAAAATGTTATCTCTTATGTCGCCATATTCTGAAATGTAGGAATACTACTTCACCCCTCAATCCTTCGAAAAACAAAATCATTGCTTATTTCCAGTTTGGCGGTGAAACAATTATGTCCATTCACCTTTGTTTGGCTTTCTTTTTTATTTAACTTTCTCTTATGTTTGACAAACTATGGTCAATTTTTCGGGCCGTATTTTACCGTACGGCTAACTAAATTTGAAAGCTACCTTTCCCGCGCGCCCGATTAACCTCAGAGACATAATAAATATCTCACTAACGGATCCTCGTTTTTTCCCGTTCACTTATGGTCCAAGCTAGAAGCGCGCGGGCCGTAAGTGAACGGGAAAAAACTCGGTCAGTAACTTACAGTAAGGACCGCGAACTCGGTTAGTAAGAGGTATATACAAACAGTTTGTTAACATGAAATTGACCGATTTGCTTTGCATTGAAGAAGTTTTACTGATAATACCAAGAAGCGAGAAGTTACTGGCATGCATTTCGTAAACTGAACATGTATTAAACGCCTTATGATCGAGGGTTTTTTAGCCAGATCTAGAAATGAATAATTTAATCCTTTTTAAAGAAGACTGTTTGGATATGATGTCACGAAGCCATAAACGTGAACAATAGAACGTAACGTTTCCTAAATAGTATTCACATGATTTTTATGAGATGAACTATCCAATGGGAAGTTTGCATGCTCTCTGAGAACCCACCCCAATCCATTTGCTATGTTCAGTCGGTCTTCTGACAGCTATCCTTAATTCTCATTGGATAGGTAATTTCATGTAATTACGTCGGCGAATTAGAAGTGATTCTCTTTTACGTGTTGTGTTGTTGAGGAACTATTTTTAACTTTTTAACTACTTCTACTGTTGTTGCAGCTCGACCGTTGTCTTGGCGTTTAAGGCGACCTCGTCATAAACACCCTTTTTTCAACTTTTCTGTTCGTTTTAAGAGACCGCCGCGTTTAACCGGTTAGTAACAATAAAAGGTTCTGACCTTGAAATCTTAACATGAATTTTAAAGCTTAAAATAAATTGGTAAAAAGAAGAAATGTTTACTTTAAAAAGATAATTTCAACTAATGTAAACCCAGGACAACTTCTGAGGATTTCGTTTTATTTGGTTTTGTTCATTTCCGTACAGATCCCTTAAAATGAGTAGTAAAATTTCACGATTGTTAAATTATTACTGACAAAATAATTTGATGCAGCTGTTTTTCGTTATGTTTTTCTTTTCTGTTTTTCATCGCAAAAAGTGTGAAAACGTAGCCTTTGTTGAATCAGTCATTTACGACTGTGAAAACGGTCGTTAAACAGTGGCTGAGATAATCAGGGTGGGACTTAAATTTGTTGATAATTTACATAAGAACGCGCTGTTTAAAAGAATAAATCTAAATCTTGATCGGTTAAGATTTTTTAAAATGATAATTGAAACAATGAAATGAGAGTAATTGTAAAGCAACTGTGATAAATGATGGGAGAAAGAGTAGCTTACCGTCACTTATTTGTTTATAACGTTCTAGTGTCTATGGACTCAACCACAAGTAGAGATACTCGAGAACTGGACCTGACTCGATCAGGGAGTATGGAAGGGTCCATTTCCGTTAACGAGTATCGAAAGGGCTCCAAGCCCAGACTGGTACACGGCCTTTCCACGCGCTCTTTTGATAGGACCCTTGAGAGTAATGTCGATAGAGACCCTGTCGATGGGGACCTTGATCTCGACTGGTGCCCCGACTGCGGCGTGTCGCTTGAGCAGTTTGACGAAGAGACCCTTAATTTGTGCATCGTGGTGCTTTCTACTTTTGCTCATCAAAGTCCCTCCATGGCGATGCCTTTTCTGCTTCGAATGTTAGAGTGCGTTGCAAGGTAAATCACTGAATTACCCTTCGCTATAAACCGTATTCTTTCCAGTAGTCGCTCAGTCTTCGTAGGTATGTTCGGATGATCCTTGATACTTCGGAATATCTTCGGCGATCGAGGGAGGATCATCCTTCAGGCTTAGTTGATTTCAGTATTATCTTCGCTCTTTTATTCCGGTTATCTTCGGTAAAATTCAGGCTCTGGGTTGGTGTTAGGTTTGATTGCTGGTCAATTAAGATATTTCCAAATCTGTTTTCACCATCATCGACTTGAACTTTTCTTTTTTTAACAAATTCATTTACTTCAAACAAAGAACACTCCTACGATTTCGCAAGTAATTTTTCTCTACATTGAACTTAAAATTTGCTGGTAAAAGGATTCTCCCTGGGAGTGATGAAAACATCTGTTATCATCAGATCGTGGAATAACATTAATCGGCTTTCGAAAAGCGGGCCCAGAATTTTCGAAAGGAGATGTCTGAAATTTGACGTACTTGTCACACGTGCCCGAAAAAGAGAAAAAAGTAATTGCAAAAGGCATGTACAAATACTCGTCATTTTGTTAACAGATATCTTCCATTCTTGCAGAAGATGTGTGCATCCATTGTTTGCTTGGCAAGAAAACAGGTGAGCCTCCTTGATCTCGATACATCGGCTTTCTCTTTCCTGTGACCTTAGGGGGCATCTTGGCTAATTAAGTTGAAATCCACTGAAGGAAAGTGGGGGGGAGGGGGGGGGTAGTGAAAATCAGTGAGAATGGAGAGCAGCAGTTACTGCATTAAAAAAATTTACTCAGCACGTGCTGTTTTGTTGTTACAGCAATGTGCTCATTCCCGGTTCAACAAGAGAAGTGGCGAAACAGTTTATAAGATGCGTTCTGATCAAACTTGCACCCAACGGCATATTTTCCGAGCTTTTCAGGAGCACTTTGAAAGGTGAATATTAGCATTTAGCGCGCACCTCTTTATACAGTTTATTGCCGGGGCTGCTTTTGTTAAAGAAATATCGGCAGCCACTGCCTGTAGTAACTGAGTTATGTCTCATCCCTTTCATTTACAGACGACACACTTCTAAAGGCCGTCGCCATCTCTTTGAACGATTTTTCGTCATTTGACCAGATGTCACCGATAGCCTACTTGCTAGAGGTACACTTGACATTAAAGTTCTTATCATTTCCACAACAATAACAATAAAACTGAGTTTCTTTCGCTGTCTTCCAGGATATTCTGGGATCCAGGACTCTCACTGACCGCGTTCTTGTGTTGCTTAGCAACATGAATACGTATCTTCAGTTTGCCTCGCGTGAGCCTACGAGTGCTTGGGAGAGTCAGCTGTCTCACTTTGAAGCGTTCTTTAGGAAGCTACCTTCTGTGCTGCCAGAGAATGTAAGGTTCTACAATTCCTAAAAGCCCCACAGTTTTAATAAAGTAAGGGCGTTGTTACAACTTTAATCAGTTGTTGTTACAATTAATCAGCCAACCAACAGGCTCTTTGCAGTTTGCGATCACAGGGTGCAAATAACACCTTGCTGGAGAGCAAATTGTTCAGTGTGTCACACAAAAGAAAAGAATATTAAGTTAAGTTGCTTTGTTTTGGATGTCTCAGTGGGCAATTTGCTCTCCAGTAACGTGTTTTTTGTACCATGTGATGGTAAACTGCAAAGGGCCTATTTATTTGAACGTCTGCTGATGAAAACCTATTTCTATTTTATGTTTATTTTCGCAGTGTGATCTTTCACCAGCCATTCGCATTATGTCCGCGATTCTCAGTGCCGCTAACTCGTCCTTTAAGGTGAGAAAAATAGAAAAAAAAAAGACAATCTTGAATGTGTTTTCAGCTGTTATTCACTTGTAATGACTGATTGCATATACTTCACTTTGTTACAGGTCTTGTTACCTTCATTTGCTCAAGTGATAAGTTACGTCATCAACAAATGTTCATTTCAGCTTCAGGATTTGCTTGAACTGTGCGTCAAGTGCACAGAGACTTTTCCAAAGGTTTGTCAATTAGTCCTTTAACTCCCAAGATCTGATTATTAATTCTCCTTTCTAGCTGCCATTCAGTTCCTCGTACATTAGTTAAGAGAGTTTGAGGTTATATCAAGATAACACCCTCTGGCTGATCAGTTTGTCTATTCTCATCACCTGTCTGCTGGACAGTTTCAATATTACAAGGAGAATTTACATGTTAATCAGTTTTGGGCGTTAAAGGGTTAACATCCTGCTGAGTCTGAAAGGTCTAGTGCCATCAGTTAAGATTCACCTAAAATTAACAACCAAAATTAAGTGTATTTCGACCCTTTGTCCTTACACCTCTTTCAGAGCAACTGTTGCTCATTAACAAATTCTAAGGATTAGAATTTGTTAGTGATGAACTGAGCTTAGTATTATTGTAGATGTGAATACTGTTTCCTCTTTTTTTTTAGAACGTTGATCTGTGTTTTGGAACTCCATTTTGTGGCCCGATTCACTATATGTCATGCTTGTTTGAAAATTGATCGTATTTCACTTTCTCCTTCACAGTGATCTTTATACTTTATGACATCTTTCTTTTTGGTCGTCTTGTTTGGCTGAAGCTACGTAGGAGGCGCAATGCCATCGAAACTTCCACGCGTGACTCACGGGAAGTGGAAAGGATAAGGTCTTTTTCGCGCGCGCTGCAGCTTCATCACCTTAATTAATTTTTCAGAAGTGTCAAAGAGGTTTTAACTGGGGTTTGTTAGGATGACTACCGTTTTGAAGGAAACAAAAAGTAATGTTGCTGTATGCTTTTCTTTTGCAGGAGCGTAACAAGCTGTTTCTTACCCGAGCTGTTGTGTTGGAGCTTGTCCACGCCGTGAAGTTTCGGTCTACACTTCCTGATGCAAATCTTCAGTCTGTTCTGCAGGTTCATGAACGAGTCTTCGTGATATTATTGGCTTTCTGCAGCCACGGCAAATTTTGAATGTTTTCCCTAGAATAAAATGAATATTATATGCATATGCAGCGGTTTTCATTTGAGTGTCGAAAGTAATTCTTGTTTGCTTCGGTTTTGATGTTTTTTTTGCTTCGTGGTTGGTTGGCAAAACTTGGCGTCGTTTTCTCAACGAATGAGAAGAAAAACCAAGGTCAATGGTTACTTGGTCGCACGTATTTTCCCGCGCTTGGCGCTGGCTACATGTAATTGCTTCGAATTCTGATTGGCTCATCATGTTGTTCTTGTCTCCCTGTGATTGGTCAGAGTATTATTGTTTGGGTTTTAGTCTCACAACACTTGATTGAAACACGCTCAAGTTGCGTTTGTGAGGAATCTCTATGATAAACCACTATTTTCACACTTCACTTCCATGTTTAAGCTTGGACAAATACTTAAATGTCTACGTTTCTTTTCCCTTTTTCAGTTTGTAGCTGTTGATGCTGGTAGCCGGACCAGTTTTGGAAGCGAATCGGACAAGGCTGCTTACGATCTTCCATTTGGGGTAAGAAATACGTGATTTTCCCCTGCATTTTGTTACTTCGGTATCACCTTTCCAACCTTGCGCTGTGCTTTTCTTTCTCAAATTTAATAGTCACGAACCCGAGCCCTCGATTGCATTCGTCAGTACATCGTGGAGGCTGTGGAGTTTATTAAAGACTGGAATTTTACTGCCAAGTCGAACAAAGTAAGTTATTCCTAACGTAATAGTTTTCTTTCTGTTCCAGGAAAGGGTTTGGTTGGAGTAAGGGATCTTGAGTTTCCGCAGAACGCCGAATTGCCTTGCGTTCGTCCTTTGTGGTAGCATCCAGGCTTTGATGTTGCGACAAGAGACAGAGTTTAAGAGCCCTCTGTGTACATACGCTCTAGACCCATCTTTCGTAAAGCGGCACTCAGATTTAGTTGACAAATTTGAAGTATGATATTTTAGTTACAATTACCCTTTTAAGGAGCCTGCCTTAGGCTTTAGCATCTGGTGAAATGCTAAAACATGACAATAAATAAGTAATGTGGCATGTGGACAGAGAAGATAGGAATGTGAAGTACTTCGTCTGCCTGGTTTTCTCGCTTTTGTTCCCAGTCCTACCTGGCTTCTCTCTTGGAGCAGCCTCGGTTCAAATGTCTATACGACGCGATTAACTAACAGTTGGTGTATGTCTCACAATAGGAAAACCGTCAGCTGAGTGAACCAAACCTGCACCAGACAACTCTGCCAATTGATCTGAAAGCCAGTGTGTCCCAGCTGGTCGCCTTGGAACTCACCAAGCATTCAGAGGATAGTAAGATACACAGCAAGGCTCTAGCATGGCTGAAAAGTCCCCCCACGGCCTCTCAGTTAGGGTAAGTGCCAATCTACGCACCCACCCTCCCCTTTGTACTGTGAATTACACAGAAAATCTCTTGCATGGCTGAAAAGGCCCTCGCTACTCTCTTCCAGTTAGGATAAGGGCCTGTCTATTTACCCACCGCTCCTGTTGTAACTTAAAATGCTCAGCAAAGGCCTCTCTTATGGCTCAAGCCCCTTCCTCCCCACTGTGACCCGGCCGAGGCAGGTACCCACCCCTCCCACTGTATCGTAAAACATACAGCGATGCTCTGGTTATGAGGACTTCAAAGCTACTTGCCCACCGAGCTCTGACTGTAAAGTAACACCACGAAGACCTCACTTGGCTAAAAGGACTGTTTATCTACGTACTCACCCCTCCCCTCCCCTCACCTTACAGTAAATTTAAAACAAGGCTTTGGCAAGGCCGAGTTTTAGCTCTGTGCAGCAGACAACAACAAAGCGTACTACAAGGCGCTTTTTATATGCAGGGTCCAACGTTCCTCCCCTTAACTGGTGCAAAAAAAAAACAAAAACAAAAAAAAAAACGCAAGCTCAGTGTATGAGGCGAATGTATAAAGACAACATCCTTGCTCGTTGTGGAGACCTGATCTTGAACAAATTATTTTGGGAGAACACGAAATCTGTACTTTGCACAGCCGACTCTGTGACCCGTGTTGGTAAAATTACACGTCGGTTGTTCAAAAACAAAAATGAACAATATGAAAGAAAGTCAGTAAAATCATTTCCTGTCACTAACTGAACGTAAAACAGTTCTATACTTTTATATGATTGTAATTTTTGTTGAACACTTTGTTGTCAAAGAACTAAGAGATTCGCAAAAAGTTGCGAGGTTAGCGCACACGTCAGGGGCATGACACATTCGTTAATCTTAATATTCCTGGCAAGTCTATATTTCCCGAAGACAAAATCGAGAGTTTGATCCGGTAAGTTTTGTTCAAAATGACGCAAGAATCACAAACGCGACCTGAATTTGCTTGACTCGACTGGATTCAACTCATCCTGGTCATGTGAGCTTGACTCGAGTAAACACGCGTCTAGCAACTCAGAACGTTGCGCCCTCGGCAGGTTTCTTTTGCAGGTCACATTCCACAGGTCAAAGTACAGGTCACCGTGCTACAGATAAATAAACAAGCCCAAAAGTGTCTCCTAGCCCTAATCACTATCCAAAATTTCTTTTTAGATCGTGATGAAACTGTTTGGCTTAGTTACCAATCGACAAAACCGTGACCTGTACCTGTGACCTGTGGAATGTGACCTGTAAAAGATACCTGCCTTTACTTTCCGACGAAGCAATTTTCAGTAATTCTACTTTGAATTTTCTGGCCTCTAATTGCGCACCTGAGTCGTAAGAGCAGTACTCTGAAGTACTGCGTTTAGTCGTGTAACACAACTCAAGGGTTTAGACTCCATGAAATGGCTTGCCCTCAGGTAACCTTTGTATCGAAACATTGTCACGTTGGCCAGCTGACCAATCAAAACAGGCGACTGACCTTTTTTATTTTCAAACTGGTTTCGAACCGTGAGGCAGTTTAAGAACAGATCTCTTAGTTTCATGCACGAAATATTGGTGGCGTGCTGATGAAGGTTGTACGGTTGGTAGTGAACAAATGGTAGATCTAACCTGCAACGGAGAAAATTTGTACAATCGAAAGAGGTAAGCGAATGTCTTCACAAGAAGAAACTTCTGAAGCGAAGTGCGTCGCCGACAACCCTCGGAGAGTGAAGCCAGTTACAGAGCGAAACAGATGCACGTGGAAATGTTCTTTGCACACCGATGTGGAATTTTTGTTTCGACATTCAGCAAGCAGCAAACGCTCTGTGGTGCCGGGTCACAGCCCTGTTCTGGCTGCGAATAGTCCTGTGTTTTTCGACATGTTCACGGAAAACATGGAAAGCGAAAATGTGGTTATCGAAATTGATGATTGCGAACCAGAGGTTTTCGAAACCTTTCTTCTGCACGTGTACAACGATGAATTAGAACTCTCAGTTGATTGTTTGCAAGACGTATCGCGTTTAGCGACAAAATATGCCGTTTCAAGCTTAGTTGGAAAATGCGTGAAGTACGCGGACAATATTTTGTGTGCTACCAACGTTTTCGCCATTTTGCAGTGTGCTGAGATTTTAAAGGACGACAATTTGCGGCAACGCTGTTGGGATGTTGTTGATTTACATGCGAATGAAGTTATCAAGCTCGATGATTTCTTGAATATCACTGAAAGTTTAATGTTGGAATTGTTACAAAGAGAGACACTCCTGTTGCGTGAAATAGATTTGTTTAAAGCGTTTTGTAACTGGACCACTATTCATAATACAAAACAAAAACCACATTTTCAGAATCATCAGATGGAGGGGCTGTATTCTTCTCTTGTGAACCAAATTCGTTTTCCGCTGATGTCGCAGAAAGAATTTGCCGAATATGTTCCACAAACGAAGTTGCTGTCAAAAGACGATATCATAAACATGTTTTTGTATTTCTGTTCTGCGTCTCACACCGATGTCAGATTTTCACGGAAGCCAAGAGCGGGCACGCTGATGCGTTGTCGCCTGTTTCCAGCATCCCGCAAGTGGTTCATGTATTCGGGGTCATGCCCGGAATACTTGACCCTCTCCGCTCGTTCTCCGCTACTTTTCTGTGGCGTCAGAATGTTCGGGAGCAAGACCGGAACATATTCAGTCAGTCTGGAACTTTACGTCCAGAATCATCCTATGGAAATTTTAACAACAAAGAAGGACGTGTATGAATCGGAAAGCGAAATGCTGAACGACTATTTCGGTTTTGATGTGTTTTTCGAGAAGCCAGTTCATTTGGAAGGAGGCATCTCGTACACCTTGAAGGTGTTACTGGACGGACCGCCATCTTTTTATGGTTGCCATGGTTTTTCAGTGGTGGAGTGTGACGGCAAAACAGTCAGTTTATCTCGCGAAAACTGCCCGGTTTTTTCCCGTTTTCGGGCCGGACAATTTGCTGAAGTTATTTTTATGTAGACTGGGTTGCTGAGTAAGGTTTATTTATATGCTTTGTAAGACTATGAAAAAACCAGTTAAATGTAAAAGTGGATTATTTAAAATTTTTAGCGATAGTGACCAGATTATAACATGTGCGCAATTTAGTTTGCAACGTACAATTTGTGAGACGTTTTCTATTCAACTTGAACGTTTTTGGTGGTTCATTTAACCCTTTAATCCGTAAGATCAACATGTGTTTTCTCCTTATAGTTCTTTTTTTATTTTGTATGTTACATGTTGGGAGAATTTGTACAATCAAATCAACTGATCCTTGATGATCGTTTCCTGTATTCTCATGCCCTGTAATACTGATGAGCTAGTGATATGCTACGGAGAAGATAGGTGGTGGTCACTATTGAGATGTAAAGGTTTACAAACACAGCCATCGCCCATATTACGTGAACATGACACCACTTATTCAATTTTGTGAGCCTCCGTTAGCTGTCTTAAACTATTCTTGTCCTCTAGCGTGAGGAAAGATCAATAAATAGGCCATATTCGTATTCTCGGTATTGAACTGGATCTAGCATGAAGTTGAGGCTCTTGCGGGGGAATACATATGAAAAGATTCCCCCGCAAGAGCCTCCACTTCATGCTAGATCCAGTTCAATACCGAGAATACGAATATGGCCTATTTGAGTCGCACGTGTAAACCGTTGATCCATAGACACAATAAACGACAATTGTTTGTTCGAAACGTGCGGCTTCCAGACATTTCTTTGTAAAGAGGTTCACAGGGAACGCAGTGCACTCGAATGTCCCCGTTTTTCCCTCACCCTTTTCCCTTGGGGCCAGCTACAATCCTGATTGGCTCATTCCGCTATTCGCGTCTGTCGTGATTGGTCAGCGTAATTTGTTTGGTTTTGGTTTTACGATTCTCAGTTGATTATGCTGTTTTGTCTTTCCTGTCCTTTACTATACCAGGCGTCAAGAGTTGTTGGATTGCGTGACACACATCCGCCTGTTGTCGTGGTTACTGCATGGCTCTTTGTCACACTTTGTGTACAGTCAGAATCCGCACGTGAATTGTCACCCGGTTAAGTTCGAAGAAAACACGCATATTGCCGACTACGTCCTGATAATTCTGTTCAGCTTTGCCGAGCAGTTGAAGGTGAGAATTTGCCATCAACATCAGAATCAGAATAGCAAATAGTCATGACCTTGCTCAAGCTCGTTTGTCAAAAGAACCTAACCTCTCTGCAGAGTGATTGCGTTATCGAGGCTGATGTCTTTTCGTTTCATTTTTTAGGAGCCATTGAGTAAATCTGCCCTTTACCATGCGTTTAATGTGTGCGAGGTAAGCATAAATTCTCTTTTAAGCGCATACTTGGAGAGATGGTTTTCCCTTGTATTCTTGGTTGCTACTTGTTGGATTTTTTTTGGAAATTTAATGCCATTAGTCGATTGCCGGCGAGAAAATGCATTGGCAAGTTTTTGCGGTCTGTCCGCACAATTTCAAGACAGA
>OX419342.1:2508700-2531200 GCA_948470475.1 Galaxea fascicularis | reverse complement strand
GCTGGGTGTCCTGTGATAGACTAGCATCTTTTGTAGCTTACCAAGTGGGGAGTAAACCGTACCCTAGTTCCTTCATGATACACTAAATGGATTAAGCTTCAGCCATGTGGATGATCAGATCAGTACCTTATACCCTAGAACCCAAACCGAAGTAATCAATCACACTGATCACAGGAGGTCAAACAAGAAAGAGGGACACAAATAGCCAATTAGATTTCGAAGTAATCGCGAATGAACGCCTTAAGGAGGAACATACGTCCGAGAGCAAGTCTCTTCAAGTCTCTCTTCTTTGGTGAAGACAAGTTGAGCTATTTTTTAAACAAATCATTAGAGTTTAACGTAGAATATTTTAAATGTTAAATCGTGTCGTCTTTTGTTTTTGTCGTCTGAACAGCTGTATCCAATGTGGTATCCAATCCTAACCTATTGCTTCTCTCAAGGGGTAAGGACAAATCGTGAATGTTTGGTCGAACTTTTAGTGCTGCCTTAAGTAAACATCCTTATCAGTGCTCTTTGTTCTTATGTCATGCATGATCGGTTCACTTAAGGAGAAACTACGTCTTCTGAATCTGTCTCTCTGACTTCTTTTTTCTCCAACTATTCATTTTGTCGTTTCAGCTCTCAGAAGCAGCGCATGCGCGATTGCGCAAAGCCCAGTCTCGACGACGGATTAACAAAGACACCAAATCAGCCCTGGCCAAGTGGCTCAAACAACTGCAATTCAAGATGGCGCTTGCTGAGCAGTCGCCCGATGGCTCCTTATTTATTTAAAAACATACACACGGTAGCCAAATGCCTGTTAGTCTCCAAACCAAACAAAATGAACGTAGAAGTAAATTAAGTCGTGAAAGAGACAGTTGACTGTACAGCTGCAACTGTTTGTTATTATTGCTACCGTCATAATCATCATCATTATCTTGACAAATGTACAGGAAAAGTATTGTAATCGTTCTAAAAACAGCTGTAAAAACAGTGCCTCCAAACCTTCAGTGTTACACTGGCTAAGGGAAAATATCATTTAAGGCCTAGCGGAGGCCAGGTCTTTAGTGCATTGCTAGTTTAAGTCATCAGGGAGGTTATCAGGTGGCTATTTGCCGTTTTTTCTCCCTATCAGCTCTAACTAAAGTATACCACACGTTTTGAACGGAGAAATTAATGTTTAAGGCCCTGGCAAACGAGGACACATTGTTACGGACACATTGTTGCTCATGATGTTTTTTGGGCACGCAAACGCGCGGGACACAAAATGAATGTTGTGTTTCCATGCTGTGCAAACGGGGAAACATTTGTGTCGACTTTATAATTACTATTACAAAATATTTCTGCTGGTAGTTATAAACAGCTTTACAACTGTAGAAATCTACAGTTACCTTCGTTTTATTGACAAAGTTGGAAAATAAACTATTTTCATCGTTGCTTACGGAAAAAATCTTAAACCTAAGTTTAAATCGCATGAGCTATTCATAGGAAGCTGTATTCTTACAATTTTTTTCAGTCTTTCGTTATGCAGTACGAAACATCTATGAACTAAGACACTAGGTATAAATGGCCGACACTTTTCACGAAAACCATCACTTCCCAAAGTTACGAATTATTGTTATTATTTCAAATATAAGTTCTTCAAAACGAATTGAAATATGCAATACTTTCAGGCAAATGTGTACAGCATACTCTACATCACGAATCGGACGTTTATGTTTTTGAATACAAAGCAAGCTTATTTCACTTCACTTTTGGTGAATATAGACAAAACTATACAAAAATCACAACAGTGCCGTGGCCAATGTGCGATTCTTCAAAGGTAGTTTGAGCTGCACCTCTTCATTGAATTACGTACAAACGTTCGGGCTGAGTTGAGGAAACCAATCTTAACCATAGAGAGATTAATTTTCGTGTTCAGCAAAGGACGAATCCCTGGTGCTGAACTGGACTTCATAGGAACGCCAATGCAGACTGGTACTGTTGCTACAATGGCGACCAAAGGTTGTTTAGAAACCGGCATAGAAGGCAAAAAAAGTATCTTGAAACGCTTCCCAACTTGGCCTTGACAGACCTTGCATTTAAAATGGAATTTTCTCATCTTTTTCGCCTTGTTACATACTGCCAAGGCTCTTCGTGGGATGGCATCCTAGTTAGTAAAAAGAAAGTTTCAAGTTAGTCTTTCTAAAGGGAATTCAACAAGGACCGGCGTACCCCACCTGTAAGTGCTGAAGGCATGAACCTTCCGGAGTGCCTTAGGGTGTGCTGCGCCGGTTTCTTGTAAACCGCGCAACACCACGCAACGCAATATAGGCAATATGATCAACGCAAAATACCAAAAGTCATTTGTTGTAAACTGAGCAATCTACACAGTATATTCTGTAAACTTCGTAATATCGTGTATTTTCCGCAAATTGTTGTGAAACGATTTGTTTGAACAGTGCCCGACTTCTGAGAAATCAGTAATTATGACAGGACCTAACACTGCTGTGGCTTGAATCAAAGTAATGAAGATTGTGAATAAAGTGTTCTACTTATGTGTTTGTTTTGGAAAACTTGTTGTCACCGAGGGAATATTTTCGACTTGTGTCTAACACGGCTTTCAAATCAGCTTCAGGTAGCTAAATAGGAAATAGACCAGAATTTTCGTTTAAAACTGTTCTTAATCCAGGGAGATTTGAGAACCGGTCAAGTGAAAACGCAGACCAAAGACTGCAGTCTGCAGAATGTAATTTTGACGCCATGTCTCGGCAAAAATTCAGACCTCAGACCACCGAAAAACTCGGAGCCCTGGGTGTCTCGAAAATTCCGGACTTTGCCTAATGGTTTACCTTAAACCAATGTTTTCAAATACCAATACAATATTACGACGAGCGCTTTGTGTTGGAACCACTGCCTTGAGTAATACAGATATAAAGATGTGTTGCGTGATACTTGTCACGATACAGTTGTTCCGGATATCAAGAAACTCGAACATACACCTTATTCCAAAATGGCTGCCATTTTAGTACTCTTTTGTTTTTATTCAAATTAGCCCTTGTTGCCTCGTTCGTAAGAGTAAAATTCAAAAGAACATTCTACCTTGAACGAGGCAACAAGGGCTAATTTGAATAAAAACAAAAGAATATTAGAATGGGAGCCATTTTGGAATAAGGTGTATTGTCACGCCACATTGATCGGATAGTCCTAAAATGCACAATTAACTGTCGAACAAGGCAAGTAAACAAGAGTGAAAGGTTTGAAAGCCGTGTTAAACACAAGTCGAAAATATTCCCTCGGTGACAACAAGTTTTCCAAACAAAGACATAAAACACTTTAGTAAAATCAGTGCTGCGTTCTGATTGGTTGAGCTACTAGGAGGCTATTTGTTATAGCCCACTGGTAGCGAAAAGCGCCGGCTTTGAAAACCAAAACAATGGCGGCTGAATCGAGTTTTCCTGAAGTTTCGGACGAGTATTTGAGCTTATTATTACATAAATCTATACCAAAATCTACAAAAATATGGAATGAAGATATTTAACGGTAGGAATGCACAAAATAAATTTGAACTGTTGACAAATTTTACCGTAAATTTGACTCCTTTTGCAACTACTATTTCTATCGTCTTTGTTTTGGCGGCAAATAAGAATTAAAGTCTAGCTTTAACCAGCGAAAGATGTTTTGTCTAGATATTTTTTTGACCAACTAGTTGGATTTTACTAAAACAATTATTCCTCTCGCCCTCATGGCCTCTGAGTCAATAGCCTATGAGGCCTTCGGCCTCATGGGCTATTGACTCAGAGCCCATTCGGGCTCGAGGAATAATTGTTAACGACATTACGAAGTTTACAGAATGTATTGCGTATATTGCTTAGTTTACAACATGTGGTACATTGCATTGTGCAGTTTACAGGATATTGCGTTTTTGCTCAGTATATTGCGTTGCTTTGCGTTGCACAGTTTGAAACAGGTGATTCCCTTAACAGTGCTAACAGTCGGCAAAAGTTTTTTCCTTAGTGGATATGTAATAAGTTGGACGAACTTACGGATTTCTGACTGGTGGTCTGCTTGGGGGGATGGAGGCTGGAAACCTCATGCGTGTGAATTGCCCCTGGATGGGCTGAGGATAGTGACCAACCATAAACATTTCGGGAAACACGCGCGAGCCAAATGAAGCTGAATGAGGCTGAAAGCTTCTCTGAAAGAAAAAAAAACATGTTGAGTTGCATGTTGTTGCATTGTTGTTCAGAGGAAGACGTTTGATATGTCTGTGACATTTTCCTTCCAATGTCCACTGTATATAAGCGCCTGGAGTGAAGTTCATCTCGAGGTGTGTTCCTAGCGTGCTTTTTTTTTTAGTTTCAGCCCTTTGTCTACCTCAACGGTCCTAAATTTTTCATTTATTTATCGAAAAAAAGAGTACATTCTGCCTTCCATAATCATTTTCCCAAAATGTCTGCATCTCGTACATAATTTTACCTGTGAAACAAACTGAGGTTTCCCCGACATTACATCAATGTGGCGTGCGACACACCCTTTATCGTTTTGGTCAACAACGAAGTGAACTCTGTCGCCGATGTCTAATTGCATAACGGAGCATCCTTTCAATTCTGAATCGTGAAAAAACAATCTAGTGGCAGAATTTCGTTCTCTGGGATGATCTTTGGTGATGAAACCATAACCCGACTCTTTTTTCAGCACGCCGACAAAGCCCTCTTGAATTCCTTTTCCAACGAACTCTTCCCAACCACACCGACACTGGCATTTCTTTGTTTCAGGTGGCTGTTGAAATAAAAATCCATTTCATATTGTAAATGCTGTAATCAGGGTAAAAGAATTTGAACAAATGCAGCTCGCTCAACTAAGGAGCGTGTTAGTTCAACGTGTATTGCGAAGTTTAAGCAACAACTACAGCAACGGTAACGAGAACGCTTCACTTGCAACAGAACTGATGAATCCTGTAAACAACCGGCCCGGTGGTTGAAAAGTTGCCGTCAGCTACCAATTTTTTAAAACTCGATGTTTCTTTGACCACATTCAAGATCTTGTGGTGTACGTGCTTTTTTCCCCACCACTGAGCTCAGTTTCTGGATGGTTCGCTCACATTTACAAGTTAAACGCGATGGAATACCTGCAAATTGGTTGGAAAACCTGTGATGAGATTTTTAAATGACGTTTTCGTTGGCGGTGCCTTAGTCTTTACTTAAATTCCTTAATCGGATGGGTGCCGAGGTACCACTTTGGAAATTGAAATAGTGCACGCGTAAATGTCGACGGTGCTACCAATAACTTGCATGAAAACGGAACATGCATGTTCAACGCAGAGGATCTCATTGCCATGCAAGAACAGTTCACAAAATGGCAGTGCCGTGCTTTTGGAGGAAAAAAAAAAAGAATTTATGGAGCAGCTCAAGGAAAGCGTGCCGTACCTTAATGTAGACATCCTTTGCAAAAAAGCCTTTGGGTCCCTTGTCCACACTGAACTGAACTTTTGCTCCTTCTTGGTAGTTGCCAATTTCTCTTTTTTGAATACCAGACAGTGATTCTTGAAAAAACAACTTTTCACTGATGCGTGGTATTTCGATAAACCCATGTAGTGATCTGTAGTAAGGAGGACGTCTAATTTCGATAATGTGACCCTCTGGACGAGATCTTATCTTGTAAAGATCTTCCAGTGTCGTTGGCAACTCTGCCATCCTCACTACACTGCAGTGAACAATAAAACAAACAGTTTCCTAAACGATCAGTTTGCCAGATGATGTGAAGTGTTGTAACTAGGCATTTTGTGGACAAAAGTTGCAGGCCAATTGTCTGGTGTAACAAATGAAATGCAATATCTATGTCGCCGTTGACGTCTCCAGAAATAAGACTCAGATTAATTCTAATTCTCGCAACGTTGTATCACATTCATTATGAGTTACGTAAAGAGGGGTGGGGTGGGGCGGTTCATATTTTGCGACTTTTCTCGTAACGACGTAACACATTTGACAAAGAAAAAGTGCTACAGACATCATTGCTTTCCATGGAATAAATCTAAGTACGAGTCATCCACACTTCTTCTGACTCCAAAAAATGAGCTTATTTCTCGTGCAACAAAACAGAATTTTCTCGATAGTAATTGATTTTTAAGACACTCAGGTACTAGACGTACCTGCGAGAAGTGGTGGAACAGAGAATTAACTCTGAAGTGTAAATTAAAGTGCTAAGAGAAATCCATGAAAAACCCACTGGGCGTTAGCCCTAGTAAAAGGTATCGGATTAGATCTACAGTTCCTCTGCCGACTAAGCTACGAGGTCGGACAAAGAAAGTCGGGGACGATTAAGGTGGTGAATCGCGGCGAAGAGAAAGTAAGGGTACATATATATGTTGCCTGATACCTTGATACCCGGTTCCCTGATACCCTTTACTGGGGCTAACGCCCAGTGGGTTTTTCATGGGTTTCTCTCAGCACTTTAATTTACACTTCAGAGTTAATTCTCTGTTCCACCACTTTTACGTGTTTATAGTGCTACGCGGCACAACATATATATGTACCTGCGAGAAGCTTTCGATGTTGCAGCCTTTGAGATTTGCTCTTTAGCTTGGAGGAAGTCTTCTCGGCAGAGTATCAGTTTCTTATCGTTGATGTTTTTCTCCTCCTACAATACCAACATCAAATGACATGACACAATACAACACCCGGCGCAGCTCATAGCATTACACAGCATAGCATAACTACTCAGCAAAGCACAACACAGCATGGCATAGCACGGGTCGACCAAACTACAATCCTCATCTGAACTGACTGAACTGAGGCTGACGGTGAGGACATAGCCAGCACGGCGGTCCAGTGCTCATTACGTTAACCGAGCAGCGGTTTGAGGTTATCATTTTTGTCCCGAAAATTAGCCGACTAAAAGAACGCATCAACTGCTGCTGTGTGGTACTTTCTCTTCACCTGCAAATAATATTCCCATACAGGTTTTCGAGGACTTAATATCACAACTGCGACCAAACCTACTTTCGGTTATTCAAAATTCAAAAGTGCAATTTGCGCCATTGCTGTTTCTGGCTTGCGTACGTAAAAACATACGTTGCTAATCTCCGGGGAGGGGGCGGGGGGAGGGAAATTACTCCCTTATATAAGCTATACAGGTATGTGCCACCCCAAAGGGTATAATTTCTGAGCCGTTTTGGTCTGGAAGCGGGTATAGATTTGGACCATTTTGGTCTGAAATAGGGTGTAGTTTTCAAGAGAGCCACCAGAGCGTAAAAACGTATTTGTCTTTCAACTCCAAATGTATGATAAAGAAATTAGACAAGTAACCAAAATAAATCATTCGAGCTGAATTTTACCAATTCTTGACTTCGGCACTGATGCCAAGCTTAATTACTCTACAACAAAGCCACTGGCGAATTTGGAACCTGCCAGGCCAGGTCTGAAAAAGGGTGTGAAAATGGCATAGTTTGGTCTGAAACAGAGTGCAGGATCTGGAGAAGCGGGCAGCACACCCCTACCAAGAATTCTGAGGAGTGCTCCCCTCCCCGGGTACTAATCACATAAACCGCCACTTCAGGCTGATGTCGTTTGCATAACATAAGCCATCACCAAACAATGACGTGAAATGACATAAGACTGCCCAAAATAACAACAGTTTCATTACTGGTGGCAACCGTCCTTTGATCTGGGCTGAGTTGTGGGCCAAATGGTAATGGCATATACAATTCGGGGCTTGTGAGTAATGCTATATAGGCTAAATAGGTATGTGACGCCCCAAAAGGGTAGAGTTTTTAATCCGTTTTGGTCTGAAAACGGGTGTAGATTTTGAGCATTATGGTCTTAAACCGGGTATGGTTTTCAAGGGAACTACAAGAGCGTATATACGTATTTATCTCAGAACAGAATTTTACCAATTCTTGACTTCGGCACTGATGCGAAGCTTAAATACCCTACAACAAAACTGCAAATTTAAGTCGTGTCTGAAAAAGGATAGGGATTTTAGAGGCCTCAAAAACGGGTGTGGAAAATGGCATGTTTTGGTCTGAAGTAGGGTCAGGAATTGGAGAACCGGGCAGTATACCCGAACCACTATTTCCGAGGAGTGTCCCTTCCGGGGATTTTGAGCTAATTGCTATGAAACGCATGTGCGTCCAAAATTACAACATAAAGAAACGTACCACAAATAAGATGTTCATTGCTCTGAGTCCTCTTTCGCTGCTTCCAACTGTGAAAGAAACCAACGAATAAAGCTCTACAGATTCAAGACTGTCAACTGGCGGAACGATTTGTTTCGCATGAAAGAACAGACAACGTTGAAAATTTGGGTGATAAATGTATCCAAATCCTTTCTCGGGAAATCGTTTCTGAATGATTCCTTTCATCTCTTGGTCCAAGAATTTAGCCCACTGATAATCTTCGTCTTCCTTGACAAACATATCCTCCTGTTGTCTTACTTCTTGTGTGTGAAGAGATTCTCCGACCAACGGCAAAAGATCTTCATCACCCGTTTCACTAGTCTCACTATCCGAATCGTCTACCTCCAGCTGTGTGGTGAAGGTAAGCGCTGAACGTGAAACTGCTTTGCGGTTTTTGTCCTCTGCAGGTTGGCAGACAACAGACCAGGCATTTGGACCGGTCCAGTGGAACGCAAGACAGAAGCGAACTTCGTCTCCTTCATTTGGCATGTGGGGCAGGACATTCACGGGTACAAACGAAACGTTGATGTGCTTCTTTAAGCTAATGCTTCCTTTCCAGTCAGATGATATGTCACTCACCATTCCCTCCCACTTTGTTATGTTCTCTTGAAACAACGCTTTTTCTATTATCTCCTTACCTTGGCGTTTTTCGTGTTTAGGAGTTGCCCCTTTCAAGTAATCTCTCACTAAATCCTCGTGATGTAGTAATGCATCTAGGGAATTAATGTGACGGCCCTTTTTTGGATGAAGCCATTCAACAGGAAGGGAAGGGTCCTGTGAAACCACTTTTGAGCTTGGCGACCTTCTTTTGTGCTGAAGTTCTTTAACGCATTCCTTCGCTTTCTTCATTTTCTCCGTGTCGTTTGGGTCACTTAGGGCTTCTAAAATTGCAACTACGTAACTGAAAGGAAACACCAAAGAGAAATAGAAAGACTTTAGACTATGAAAGACCATGGGTTGTTCTCTGTCTTAGCATTTTATTTCTCAGCTTATTGGGGTGCTATACGATTTGCTCACTGTAACGAACAGGATCTGTGAAACGGGAAGTGATTTGCAACTTGCGTTTCGTATGATTTTTGTACGGACATTTGATAAAAGTATTTGCGGCCGTCTTTATTACCTTTTGGGCATAATGCAGTAATCCCAAACGAGGCAAGATGAGGGCAGTGACCAAGATTAGTGAGCAAATGTGGATGAGACTTGTTTTAACAAACTAAATTCTTATTAAGGCCAGGAGGGCCACACAACCGTGTCTCTGATGTAGAAAGGAAACATGGAAGCAGAAAGCAGGGTGGTGAGATTTCCTTGGGCTAAGATACTGTGGCCATGTTAACATGGTACATTCCTGACGCAGGATTCTGCTGTACCGCTTTTTAAATTAGATACGCCTTATGTCTCAGGGAACTTACTTGTAAAAAAGAGCATTTGGTGATCTCCTGCTGGAAGCTTTCAGCAATCCGTCCATTTTCTTTCGTACTTCTTTTAAAGTGGGAACTTTAGATCGTAGCCTTACGCATCTAATCCACATTTTCATGGAGTCCTCGTCCAGACCAGTTTTCTTCAACAGTTCTTCCAGACTTCTTATTCGTTCGTCAGCTTCCTCTGGTTGAAGTGGCTTCCTTTCAAGTTCCAAAGAGCAGATGAAAGACATTGTTTTGAGGGCGACCTTATCCACCCAAGCTTCGTCGTTTGTACCTTTCACTACTTCTTTTAAATTTTCACAAAGAACCTTCAGTTCATCAAGATCGCCCACGTATTCCAACAAACTGTCCTTCAGTTTTGCACTGAACTCGTTAATAGGGACTCCCTGGAGACTGGCAAACCAATCAGGGACTAAAGAAAGAACGTATTTCTCTTCTGGAGAAAAAGTGGTCACTGATTCGTTCCCATTTCGCTGAGCCAGGAACGCCTTCAAAAAGTCAACAAAACGAGTGCCACCAACAGATTTGATCGCTGCTAACATAACGATCTTCCTAACCAGGGCATCAGAGGAATAGCCATGTTCCATCAGTGGCCTCTTTAATTTCACGGTTACAAAGCAATGACTACTTTTAATAGCGAAACGGAGCACTTCATCGAGGCAGACTTTTTCGTTGTCTTTCAGGTTTTGTATGTGAAGACGAATTACATCTCCATGAATGTGATGCAGAAGCACGTCGTCTTTCTTTTCTTTCACTGCTTCTTCGATGAGGGGAATTGCCCTCGGAAAATCTTCGTACTCGATCATATAGTACTTAGCAAGGTGAGCCAAAAGATGAGCCCGCACGCTAGAACCTTTGTCAAAGATCTCAGTGAGGTCGTGCAACATTTCACGCGCCACATCACGGTCGGTTTCTTTCATGCACCTCACAAGAGGGGAGAATTTCTCACTCCCATATTCGCTGGTGACATACAGTCGCCTGGTGATGCGATCGATCCTCTTGCTTGGCCTTGGACCAGAAAGGGCACATTTTGCAAGACGAACAGCCACATCTTTTAAATAAAGTGCGTGGCTCATGGCACGCTTCTCTGCTTGCTGCTGCAGCACCTCTTCTGCGACTTCAACAAACGACATTCTTCTTACGTTTTTCTCTGGAGAGGACGGAGGACTCAGCAACTCTCTTACGTCATGGTTATTGAAAATCCTTTCAAGAATTACAACATCAGTTGTCGTCAATCGGGCCAAAGCATTCACTGGAAATAAAAAGTCAGTGTAAACGTGGATGAGAGCCAGAAACTCTAGAATCTGGAGTTGCAACTCATTTGCCTGAGTCAAGCGATACTTCACGTAGTTTTTTAGGCCGGTAAATTTTCTGCCAAACGCTGTAAGGCTAACAATTGCAAATTTCCGCAATGAACGCTCCTGTGATACTCGCTCTTTAAGATCTTTGAGCTTTGTCTCAGTCTTTTTATCTTGACAAATTTCCTTGATGTTGAGAAATTGATCCACAAGCTGTGCCGTCTCATCTGAAGTCAGCTCCCGGCTTAATTCGACTGTCTTGTGAGCTGCAGCCCCCACAACATATGGAATTGACTGCTTCTTCTTAAATGGTATTTGCGTTCCACTGTATAAAAGGTCGGATTCAACGATAAGAAGCTTTAAGTTTAATTTCCTCCTCTCTGCCTCGTTCTTGAAATCAATGAACTCTGGTAGATACGCCATCTCGCTGTCAACAAAGAGGATCATTGGGAGTTGGGAATGTCGGTTGATCTTCTCAATGTTTGCAGCTAAATTGTCGTGAAATTCCAGCAGTCGAGCACAGACGTAATGCTTGTGGAATTCGTACAAAAGCTGAAAGCACAAAGTTGTCGCACCAGCTCCTCTCTCAGCTTTTAGAATGGTAAGGCAAACGTGTGACTTTTTGTCATTCAAAAACGACTTCATTTCTTTCTTCAGTTCCTTCATCTTCCCTCGCTGAATTGCAATTTCTTTAGCAAGACCGACCTCGTCAATTTCAGACCCAGAGTAAAACTTAACTCTCAATTTGTCTTCATCTTCTGGTTTTGAGAGATGGCTTCTTCCAGCATTCAGATACATGATTTGCAGATGGCCTTTGATGGCTTGGCGTATCGTTTGAGGCAAGATATCCGGAAGTGTTCTCTCACCTAGATCCTGAGTATAGAATTTCCGTGGAATTTGAAACGCATCCTCTGATCTGTAAGGTGGGGGAAGTTCAGGCGCAATATGACGCGCTAGTTCATGAGGGAGCGCAACAAAGACGTCCTCTCGTTTCAGATTAACTCCAAAACCAGCTTTCTCGAGAGGTTCAACCAGTGACGATAACACACCATTTTTAGCTGAAGAACTCGAGCAAACAAAAATCGCTTTTGTGGGCCCCCAGAACGAAAACAAGTCTTGCAAAAGCGTATACAGAGAAGGGAACAGTCCTTCGTGGCCATCATCCCAAAGGCAAACAACAACCAACTGATTTGGATTGATATGGACGATAAGCCGTTCAATAAGTACTCTCATCTTGAGGCCATGAGACTTCAACCACGAGGCATGGTCTTCTTTGGAGAGAGTGCTATCTATGTCCTCGTACCCTCTCACTGCACACCAACAAACGCCATTTCTGGGATTCAAGTCAAGCCTTCTATCAAGAGGGGTTATGACGAAAAGGTTTCGCTCTACTTGATGACGGTCATGAAGAGGCTTGAATATATCCAAAAGGTGACCCTGCTGATTTGGAGCTTGATCAAAATCTAGTACCAAGGCCCATTCAGGAACCACTAGGCCGTACAGATCACGGTGTTCTTTAGGAAGAGTAAATGGGCAACAAATCAAAACATAGGAAGTGTTTTCCTTCTCAAATTTGTTTGCAGCACTTAACAATTTTTCAGGCCAATCAAACTGACACCGCCTTTTTGCAAATCGCTCGAGAAACTGATTAGGGGCCATTTCGGTAACACCACCTTGTCGATCCAGGCAAAAAGTGTGGAAAGGACTTGTAAGATGAATGGGGTAAGGTGAGGCTCTCACATGGAGATGCACAACGCATAAATGTTTGAGAGCGGCCTCGACATCCCCAACAGGCGCTGTGTCCATCTTAAAATATTTTGACTTGTTGCTTTCGCTCTCCATTTCAAAGAGGAGGTTCTCGATGTTTTCCTTCTTGGCGTCTTTCACCAGTAGGCCAAATCGATTGTTTTCTAACCGAAGAACAGCAAAGTGCTCGATGTTCTTTGTTTTTGCGAAATTTATTAGCTTCGGAACATTTGAAATATTCTGAAGATGAACGGCGACGAAACTTCCCGCTCTATCCACATGTGTCTTTGGGTACTTTATTAAGT
This sequence comes from Galaxea fascicularis, assembly GCA_948470475.1. NCBI lineage: Eukaryota > Metazoa > Cnidaria > Anthozoa > Scleractinia > Euphylliidae > Galaxea > Galaxea fascicularis. The sequence continues at coordinate 2,518,296 of OX419342.1, read as the reverse complement.
TCTTAGCCACATCACTTTTTACCTCGATGAATTTCATGAAGAACTGGCAGCTGTCAACAGGTGGCCAGAAGTTGCAGATCATCTTGCTGCTTTCCTGTAAGAGTTCTTTCCGATCACTTTCCGATATGGATACCCCCACAACGTTGCCCATTCTTGTTTTCGAATTTTCTTCTACTCCAAAATAAATGTCTCCTCCGTCAGAGTTGAGATATGACGCAGCGTACTTCTTAACGTAATCTTTCAGAATTATTTTCGTCGGCTCACCAAAGACAACTTTAAATTCTTTTTTATCTGTTTCAAAGTTGAGTCTTTTAAATAAGGGAAGGTATTCCTTTTCATCCACCTCATAGGCGGACGCTTTGTCTACTTCTTGATTGATATACGTCGATGTTTTCTCGGGAATATTTCGATTTGCAAGAGATTCAAGGCGGCTAAATAAGTCTGCAGAGTCTGTTACAAGTTTTGTGTCTGTGCCAACGCGTATATAGGCATGGGTATCTTCTGGTTTTGCAAAACTAACCACTGACGTACCCTTCACCACATGGATCCGATATACAATGGCAATTTTTTCTGTCTCTTCTAAATCTTCCAACAAAGTAGCCATGTTACTTTGGAGCCACATGGCAGCCACGAAATCTTTATTTTTCTCAAAAAACTCGTGTGCCTGGACGGCGCTTGTACAAAAAGACACATTTTCGTTTGTACTTGGCAATATTCCACTCAAAGCTCTGACCAAGTCGTCTCTCTTTTGAATTACTGAATCACGTGACACCCTTGATCCCACAACAGTTCCATCATCGTTTACACCGACAAAAATATCTCCAGTCTGGCTATTTTTTAGCGCAATGGCACTCTCTTTTATTTTCTGTATTGATGAATCTGGAGGGCAGAACAGAATCCCATAAGTTTTTTCCAAGGAATCATTTGGGTATAGGGGTTCTTGTGTTGATCCCTCTGCTGGAAACAAGCCGCATTCGGTAGGCCATGGAATAGAGAGCTGACGTTGATACGAGCGTTGTACTTTAACGTCCCTTCGAAACGCTGCATGTTGATCAGAATCAACAACGATTTTAAAAGGAAGTATTTCAAAACCCTTTTTTATGGATTTAAGGCCCTTGTCGAGACGCTGTAGTTTTCCTCTCACGAAGAACTGCTCACCAATTTTCACGTTTAAAATCGTTGAAATTACGTGCCTGGTTAGACGTGAAGAAACAGGGCAGGCTCTTATGTCCACCTTCAGCTCTAAAAATGTTCCACCTTCTAAAGGATCGTTCCGAAGCAGAACACTTCCTGCTCCACCGAAATTGTGTGGCCTGGATGAACATATTCCTCTCACGGCCACCAGCTCATCATCAGATGGACACCGCTTGGAAAGATCGTCTACAGTGATATAACTCTCATTCTTGTCGAGATTTTCGACAGGTCCAAATGGGCCTTGTTCTCCCGTATGACGCGAATCACTGCAACAACAGGCAAACAGCAAGTCAAGTTACAGCCGATAAAGGAACAAAAATCGTGAAGGCTTTTAAATCGGCTCTTTTTGCCTCCACCCCTCAGGTTGCTTGGACGCCCCCAGCCATTTACCAATTCCAGAATATCAATGATGTAATTTTCTGTTATTTTATCCGTTATTTTTATTGAAAACCCCTCGGGGTGCCCGCCATAATAGACTCATAGGCGTGTGTATTTTCAGGCTCGATTTTTTAAATTTTCAGTTGAGAATGGAGTCTAAAGAAATTTAAGTGGCGAATTTCAGCCCAGCTTCGCGGCCTGAAACTCCAGTGTAACATTCTTAACGAATGCCTATCTGACGAAATTTGCGATTAACCGAAGACATTTTCAGCCCAGAATGAAAATCATATTTCTCCGCTTGCGGACACCTCCAATAAGCGGACACCAACACCCAAAAAAATTCAGAAATATGATTATAAATGGAGTATAACTACCATTTAAGCTCGACTTTCAAAAGTTGCGTCCGCTCAAGGGAGGTTCTTTCAGCCCACGGTGCTTCAAAGAAGTGTCCATCTCGGCCACCAAAACGAGAGGTGTCCGATTACATTTGGTTATAAATGAAAAGTTTCAGTTCAATTGCAATGACTGCATAATTGGTGCGCATGCCTTAAATGCGAATGTTTAGTGCAAATCGAACTCTGTTATCCGCTAACCGGACCAAACACAAAGTAAAAGATAACGGCCGTTACGATGCTTCTTCTAAAACAAGGCTTTTCTAACGCTAATTTAGCATTAACCCCGCTTGAAACCATATGACGAAAAGGTGAATCTTTCTTTGTCTTTGTACGTTACTCTGTCAACTGAAGAAATAATATTGCCTGACACTAGCATCCCACACTCTGTAATATCACAATTTCTTCTGTTTGTCCTCTGTCGGGGTTGGTATCTAGCATAGATCGCTGACGACTCCACAATTTCCACGTTATTACTTATATAGTCAGCAACGCATGCGTTGAATGCGGCATACAGGAAGTAGCTCCCAAAAAGGTCTCAACGTCTAAGCTGAAAGTATGCGTACAACAGGGCTCGCCGTCTAATGATAAGGGAGTCAGAAAAGTTTCCAGAATCTGTCAATACCTCTTTTGAGAACTGCAGGAGACTGCGGCTGCGCCTTGAACGAGTTGTTCACCGTCAGGAGACAAGCTTCTCAGTTTCAGCTCTTGTCCTGCACCACTTGCGACATCGTTAGTGGCCCCTTCTTCCGCGCTTCCTAAGAAATAAATTAAATGTCAACACCCGGTATTACCAAGTAATTCAACGGAACTGTAATTTATCTCCTAAAATTAAGATTAAGTCAGCCGAACATACAATACAGAGGCTGCACAAAATTACATTCGACATTAACAGAAGCCGCCATCGCCATTTTTAGCGACGCCTTGATACTGTACTGTGGATCATGAACTAATTAAAAATTTCCTCCACAGCGGGTCTGTAATGAGCTCAATTCTAGATTCGGCGATGCGGAATACAAAACAACGATTTCATTCCTGGACGGCATTTTGAACTGTAATCTCCTTTTTGCTGGTTATTAAGCTTACCAAATCCTATCGTGTTGTATAAGTTGTACATGTACTAACCATAACACTAATGACGTGACTCTTAATGAAATCTCATTCTGCAATTCACTGTAAATAAAGCAGTCTCCATTTGGCACGAAAATATGCTAGGATATTTGTCCGCGGACATTATCTGTTCCAAGAAACGAGCAGTTTCCGGAGAGCGAAGCTCGAGGAAAACTGTGAGCTCCAAGGACTGAACTGATAATGCCCAACGACAAATATCCGAGTATTATATTTAAAGCCAAATGGAGACTACTGTGTTTATTATCCTTCAAATATTTTTTGCAACGCGCATTTGGGGAATATCACCGGATATTCCTCAGTTTTAGCTGGGAAATATTCAATCACGTGATGCGTTTAGACCAATGGCAGAATGAATTGAAATTGAACAGAACCGTAACAACGTCAACTTGCCTTTTCTTGGTGAATTAGGGGGACTTTTCGTAGTATCAACCCCACTTTTCTGCGTTTCCCGAAGCAACTCCGTCCACAGGTTGAAAAGCAAATCTCCCTGTATGGGGGACCTTTCTTTCCAGTCCTGGCGTGTTAACTTCATGAGACCAGCTCCGGAGACGGTCTTCAGCGCTGAAACTTCATCTTTTTCAATTTCGTACTCCTCACAAACATCATCAATCCACTGTACCACGCGCGCCTTTTTCCACTTTTGCGGGGCTAAAGGACATAATTTTGTACGAACTGTTCAGTTAGAACTTATTTAAGGAAGAGAATAGCATCATTAGGTAACAGTGTGATGAAGTTGAATGCATGTTTATGTCTTATCCGGAAGATAAAGTGGATAGAGCAATTATTTCCCATTTTCGAGGCTGGTATATGGCAAGCTTCCACTGAAATGGAACCACCTTGGTTTTTAACGGCGAGCGCAATCTGGGAAGAGAGGGGAAAATACTTAGGAGGGCCCTAGTCAAGGTATATAGTGTTGGGAAAGGAAGGCCTGTCTTCCTTATACCCACTCCTTTTTGTAGGTTATGTGTTTTCTCCACTTTGAGCTCGCCGTTACAAACTAAGATTTGAAGCGTACGAGTCTTGATAACTCCACGCGAAAACAATAAGAGGCTGTAAACAGTCTAGGGGACAGAAAACGTGAAGAATTAATGGTGTTTCAAAGCTAACCTAAACTTGTTATGTGAGAACTTCACATGACAAGAAAAAAAGCGTACCTGTAGTGTTCTTTTCTCCACCATTTTTAGCAGCGAGATCCTTCTCTTTCTCCATTCCTATAAGAGGAAAAAAGAAAAACAAGGCATATAAAGAACCTTACGAAGCGACATGACTAGGAGATTACAATTTACATGTGGAAAGCAAGCAGTAACCGGTTTTACCTCCACATAATCTGAAATGAACATGAATGTTGCAATCTTGGGTCAATCCTTGTTCTTTGAGAGTGTGATCGACAGAAATCTGTAATTGGCCAAGAAAAAACCCATAAGACAAAATTTAATCTCTCTATATAAGGTTTGTAACAAAACTTGTCGGGCTGAGGAACATATTGAACTCGCTGCAAACTCTAGCTCCTAAAAACCTAAAGCGGAATTATTCAATAACTGATTGAGTAGTAACTGAAGAGGAAAATAATTATAAGGCAGTGAGAAGATAAACCACGTAGATGGTGCTTCTTTCATGGCTGTCACCAGGCACGTCACTCTGCAATTTCGACGCTGCTAACCCACGATGTAGTTAAACTGACACGACTGATTCAAACTAAAATTACGAGCGATAGGCATAACAGGGCATAAAAGTAATGGTAAAATTATCAAAATTTCAACTTTTTTTCGAGCTAGCTTTGCAATGCTATGTTACAAGTGACCTCTAGTTTAGTACCTTCCGTCCCTGATGCAGTAGAATGAAGGAGGAAGGCAAGTTTGGACATTTCTTCTGAACAGCCTCTCTTAAGGCACCACCCAGTTCGTCTCGCTTTAACGTCAAAACTAACGGCCTATCTGCCTCAATACCATGTACAAACATCTGATAAAACTCATCTCTGTGGAGAAAGATGAGTGATGAGTGCCACTACCTTTTGCCGTGCGGGGAAGCAGGATATATCGACCCCCAAGGGACACAAACGGTGCGATGAAATAACTTTCTTTTCACCTCCCCTTTGTCGGTGAACAGCACTATTTTGAACGAAAAGACCTTTCTTGCCAATGATAAAAGCAGGCCTCAAATAAAACAAGTTGGTAATAGTATATAGCAATAGTAATATTATACACCACATTTTCTGCAGACAAATAATACGCGCACATGGGGTGTAGACAAAACGTGGACCCCCTTTCTGGACCCCTTTCTGGACCCCCTGCTGGACCCCCTTCTGTACCAAGAAAAAAAGGGGGGAAGGATTGAAAATAACAAAATGAAATAAAATAAACAACTGATAGTTTTGAACGTACGATACTGAATTACCTTCGATTTATCATCCGACTCGAAAATGAGTGTTCCACTGTGTACACATAATTTTAATTAATTTCCGAGTTGTCATTATCTGCGAGAAACAGCACCTTTTCCGTAACAAAGTTGACCGTACTGTGTAGTCAAAGGAGGTCGAAGGCTTCCGCTATTTTTCCGCTGACCCTTCGTAACGGTACTGGTCAGCGGCTGATCATAAGCCAAGATGGCGGAAACAAAATAGCGGAGAGCTACACAAATTTTGAGGATATTGACTTAGTTGCTGGTCGGACTTATTCAGAATTGATGAAAGGTGAAAAGTCGGAATTAAACGTGCATTGTGCACAGAGAGAGTTTTCGTGCTGGAATGTGAATCAGAGGCAACCACAAGTCCAACAGTGGTACGGAACAAAATGTTTTGTTTTATTATAATTCAGTTATTATTATTATCGTTGTTCTTGTTATAATTCTGGTATTAACAGAAAAATCAAGGGGTCCAGAAGGGGCTCCAGAAGGGGGGTCCAGAAAGGGGGGGTCCACGTTTTGTCTACACCCGCTCACATGGTAAAAAGGGACGTTCAATTTTTTATCCGCACCCCCCCCCCCTAAGGAAGGCAGGTTCTAAAATCAAAGGTTCGGATTTCAACTTCGTTCCATTTTATACCCCTCGGATTTCTGTAAATTGATTTAGTCGTCATTTGTGATTTTGGAAATGTACCATAATTGTAATACCCTTCGGATTCTACCCTCCCTTCGGATAGTTCATACTTTAATTGTAATACCCTTCGGATTCCTGCCATACTTAGGCTGATGTAAGGGACACTTATTTTTATGGGCATATTAGGTACCCTTCGGATTCATTGAGAACAATAATTTACTGTTCAGATTTCTGCCTTCCTTAGGGGGGGGGGGTGCGGATAAAAAATGGAACGTCCCAAATCTTGTTTGCCTCTGTTTTTCTTGCAATGCTTTTGATGGAGCATCAGTTTCGGGCCGTGGCGACCTGACGTGTGCAATTACTACTCATCTCGGATGTCTGTGGACAAGGGCTTTTTCCAGCCTACCTCACTGCCGTTGGTTTCAGTCCGGTTCAAAAACTCTGGTCATGTGATGGCGTTTTTTACTGCTCTGCGGTTTCCAAAATACTGATGCCAGACTATCTACTCACATTAAATTTCCCTGCATTAAAACCCGTGTGAGCCACATTAAATGAAGGGCAACTTGTAAGACCTGATCATCAACAACTTCAGCGGCTTAACGAGTATTCCACAATCTATTTGATTTTCAGATGAAAATGTTAACTTGCTCTGTGAAAATTTTCTTTTCCTCTCAGAAAACTTACACTGATGTGATGTCCTCTTCTTGGACAGAAGGTACTTGATTTAAACAGGCTGTCTTGCCCTAGGAAGCATAATCGTACCATAACATCATGTTTACTAGTATTCCCAAGAAACTTAAGGAAACAGCTTAACGAAGACACTCAGACAGTGAATCATAAAATCACAGCCCATCAATAATAATTGTCAGCACTTAAGTCACTGAGTTTGAGATAATTGGAACAAAAGTTAATTCATCATGAAGGCAACTTTCAGGTTTAGTGGGATTTAAAGAGAATTACTCAAAGAGAATTACTTTGTAAGCTAGGTTAAATGTCAACATAATGAAACATCATGACGAGAAAAGAATGGTAGCTCTTAAACCAGGCCCATTGCCCGTTCCAAAATTCAAAAGGGAACTGGGGCAAAACCATGGTTTTGGGGGACGCTGTCACAACATTAGAGACATTTGTATGGATTTTGAACCATGTTTCAAGGTCCGTAACTTGGTCTCTGTTCAACCTAAAAGAATCAAACTTGGTCAAACGACCAATCTCAATGTTATCTTTCATGTGATGGTGTCAATTTATCGATTACTTCAAAATTTGAAACTCGCCCCAGTTCCCTTTTGAATTTCGGAATGGCCAATAGCAGGCTAACATAACTAATTAAAGGGACTCAGCAAATTAGTGAAGCAAAGTTTCCCTCCCCCCATCCTAAACATTAGGGAGTTTAAGGTTGAGTGACAGCAACAGCAAGGAGAATACTTTAGTATTAAGGTTTACTAATCAAAACATCAACTCTGTGTATTCATTACACTTTTGGTACATTTTTGGTCTCCTTGCCAACAGCTCTAGCTTGTAGCTTTGATCGATCTAGCTTGTAGATACATGTAGAAAATAAATATATAAGTAAATAATTTCACGTATGATGGAGGACATAAAAACCCAATGAAATTTTTCTTTGTCTTTTTAAACTTAATTGGAACCATTCCTTAGAATTTGATGGCAGGAGAATTTGCCTAAACAATTTAGCAAGCTGGAAGAACTGTGATGAAGTTTGAAAAAATGCAAATTCAGTTAATAGAATAGCCCCAAGGGGATGAGCCAATAAAGTATGTATGCATGTATGTTTTTGCTACCATCACCGTCACAGTATCTTTTGGTATCTTTTGTAAAATTGTTTTAACTTCCACAAATTCAGCCCCACACCCCCCTACACCTTCCCTGTAAACAAACATATTTCATATTGTGGAGCAGGATGGGGGAGTGGTTTAGGGTGCTGGATTTAATGTGGTGACCCAGGTTCAATTCCTGCTCTGGCCACTACAGCTGTAGTTGGTGTTGTTCTGGGCAGGTGCCTGCTCCAACTCCTTGGCCATCCTTGTAAAAAGCCAAGTCTGGTCTGTCTCCCACCATTTGGGATTTTTAACTCTGTTGCATTATTTGTTATTATTATTAAGATTATTATTATTATTATTATTATTATTATTATTATTATATTGGGAAACATTTCAAAATTAATTAGAATAAAACATGCAAACATGCACATGTTATATAACATGAATAAACATAATGTATTATAATTTTATTATGAAAGGTTATTTTACTCTTTACTGCATACTTGATAAGATCTGTGAACATGTGCAATTTATATATTTACATGAAAACATAAATCTAGCCTAAAATAATTTAAATAAATGGGCAATATGTGTGGTCTGACACTCCAGACATGTTGATGAATACAGCCTGTGATCTAAGCATATGTTATCTAAGCATTTCTAGTATACCGCTCATATTACATATCCTTTTCAGAGCTAAATATAAATCATACCTTAAATATTCCTCCTTGTTTATCACCTTTCAAAACCTTCTCCAGCTTTTTGTCTTTGCATAACAGTTCATGCAAGGAGACTGAAATCATGAAAATATAGAAAGATGTAACACCAACATGAAGTACAGTTATACTGTTGTTATGGTTACAAGGTATGTAAAAAATATTCAGGACTTGTTAATCAATGACTATTTAAAACCACTGTAAAGAACATACCATAAAATTCCGAAAATAAGCCCCTCCATGTATAAGTCCTTCCAAATATAAGCAATGCAATAACCCCTCTGTTAAATAGCCCCTCCGAATATAAGCCCCGGGGACTTATACGTGGAAATTGCACTCAAATGCAAAATTAAACAAAGCAAAAATGCTGCAGGAACAAAACTTTATTTATATACCAAAGAATTACTATGTACACCAATGTCAATAAAGTTCACAGTTTATTGATGTTTCTGAAGTTCATGCTTCACTCTTTGCTTGGATGTTTTCAGCCCATAGATTCCAAACTGTTGGCAACAAGTCTGGACGTTTTGTTAAGATTTTTGTGTGAACAGTTATTGTTGATGTTACCTTACCTTTGAACTGTATATTGCGCTTTCAATAAAGTAATTTGCAGTTGTGTTTTTAAGTTTGCTTGGCTGAGTTTTTAAAAGGTCTAGCTATGTCCAGGTCATGTAAAAACTCCGTATGTAAGCCCCTCCAAAAATAAGCCCCTTAAAAAGGGCCTTTGAAAAATATAAGCCCTGGGGCTTATTTTCAGAATTTTACCATAACCTACAAAGATTGGTGGTAATTATCCATCAGTTGAAAGTAAGACTACTGATAAAAATACCTCGGATCTGTTTGGAAAGAACATCGATGTTGTAACCCAGTTGTTCCAGGAGAAACTTGATAACAGCTGAACTTTTGGCATGCCTCTCCTTAAGTTCCTAAAAATCAAATTAATTTTTTGGCACTGAAATTAAGTGACAGTTGA
>OX419342.1:2413700-2503700 GCA_948470475.1 Galaxea fascicularis | reverse complement strand
GGCATTTAAATATTGACTGTGCTGACTGTGCTCTGATCAGTAAAATCACGCGAAAGGGTGGCCGTCCCCCAAAATTTTTAATTTGGCGACTACTTCAGGGCCACTTCAGTGGACAACGTTTTCAATAGTCTTGGCCGGTGAATATATGTATTACTTTATATATCAAATCGTCTGTTTTGCGTCTTTCTTTCTTTTGCTTGCCTTGGGGATCAACGCTAACAAGCGTGAATATCAGCGGTCACCACCCCCTCCCCAAACACAAGAATGTCCTCTCCCACCCCAGGGCGGTGAACCCGCGACGGAATTTCCCGGAAGAGAAATTACTGTCTTAGGCACATTCGAGTGCATCAAGTCAGACTGCATGATTTGACTTATGGAACGATATGGGTAACACTTCTTCAGTTGATGAGATAAAATTGGGGGATAAAATCGGTGATGGGGCGTACGGGGAAGTTTTTAAAGCTGTCTGGTGTGGAAAGCCAGTTGCTGCCAAACGAATCCGCATGGTGTTCTTCGAGTCCGATTATGATGGAAGCCTCAGAGCTGCATTCTTGGAGAAGTTTAAATCAGAGTGGGAGATACTCAGGAGCCTTAAGCACCACAGTATTGTTCAGTATTATACCGTGATTTTGCCTCCTTCGCCAGAAACGCCGATCATCGTCACCGAACTCCTAGAGCGTGACTTAGAAAAGCATCTTCGGCTGATTCGGGAGTCGCGGGAAGTCAAACCACCAGGAAAGAAACCGAAACTACCGTTCTCGGACGTCGTTAAAATCATGCTGGATGTCGCGGAAGGCCTGCAGTATTTGCATTCTCTTGAACCACAGATCGTCCACCGCGATCTGGCGAGCAAAAACGTCCTGTTAACGAAGTCACTGCACGCGAAGATCGCAGACTTGGGTTTGGCGAAAGTGTTCCCGCACGGCGCAATGTTTGCCACGGCAATACCCGGTACTCCGTTATACGCAGCTCCAGAAACGTACCCAAAGATGTCAGGGAAAAACCTATGGGAGAATAAAGCGAAGTACACCGAAAAAATCGACATATTTTCCTTCGGTGCTTTAATGCTCGAGACGATAATTGGTCATCTACCGGAACAGATTTTGCCAGACCCGGTTCTCGAAAGTAAGTGATCAGTGCACTAAGTTTGTTATGTTTTTGACTCACAGAACATGATAGTCCTCAGATTTCCTGGCTTTTTCGACGACAAGGTAACAAGCGTAATTAAATTTTTTTTCTGAAAATTCACTTCAATTTGTTTTCAAAACGTGTTACACATGATTGGCTCTTCACAGAGGTATGTCACGCAAGTTTTAATAACAACTAAGATAATGTATACAACATTCTAAAAAGATCAAGAGTGAAATAAAAAGTATCTGATTAAATTACCGCAACTTGGTAAACTCTGTCTACAGGAAGACGACTGCGATTATGGGAGCCTATTCTGCATCTATACAGGCGTACTGACTGCGAACTGAAACAATTGTGTTTCCTTGGAAGCCTAGGTCCTGGACCTTAATATAACTTACGACTCAATATATGATCTACTAAAATGCTAAGATATTCACAGTTATAATCCGTATGAATATATAAAGATATGCTAAAAACTACGTTTCATGATAACAATAATTCGATTAAAAAAAATTCATCTCTCATAAAACATGGCTAAGAACAAATTAAAAACAGTTAAAAAAATATCCGTCTGAAGAAAACTCTGTGATGGAGCCCCCAAGCATTACATTATGGCTCCTTCTTGAATTTCAATGTCAATGTCAATGTTATTAAAATCACGAACAGCTTTTCTTCTAACCGTCGATCCTCTTAAACAAATTAGTGCGGATCTTAATAGAGCGAATGATGTCCTTGCTCTTGTAATAAACCAACGTTATGAAGGATACACAGTCCCACTTTTCTCTTCATATTTTCCCTTTCTGCCATCTTTGCAAAAAATAGAATGTGTGAATTATCTCAAAGACAACATCTACTGACTTAATGGCAATCTCGAAACTAAACAGTGAGTAAATATATCTTGAACGGGTTGAAAAGCGTTACTCCGTACTAGTGAAGAAAATATCTTCTGTGTAATCGTTAGATTTGAGGATGTATTAATTTTTGAATTGTAGAGAAAGTGGAACATTGTTTAACTGGTAAACAGTCTTTACAGAGGTACTAATCTCGGAGATCTAAAATGTGGAGATTTTTTTTTGCACCAAATCCCCCATTCATTATCTACCCACCCTCCCCTCCAAGACAATCGATCCACTCCCCCTGCTCCCTCCCACAAAATAATCCCATCCCTGTCTCAGTATCGCCTTTAACTGGCTGATATTCTGACAGTCACTGGCAGCGATGACAAAAATGTATTTTCTTAGGTTCCCGTAAAAGGTTTTGGTAGATTGGACGAAACGGGCACCAAAATGTAGCAAAAATTGGTTCTTGGATTCTGGAAACAACGTGAATTGAGATAATTACTTCTTTTAGACACTACCTAGTCACTTTCATCCGGAAGATTCTGTGACTTTTACATGACACCAGGAAGCTTCCGGGAGACATACATGCCCTTATTTGTATGGTTGTACTCAAGAATTAGACAAGTACAGAGGATTTCGATTTTATGGAGCCCATCTATCCTTGCTTTTCAAGTTTAAAGCGGGGCTGTAAGTTGGTCATGTTACCTCTCTTTTGTTGTAGACGGAGAAATTGTACCGGAGTACATCCGTCGAAGCGAGGATCTGGAGGAAATGGGCCCTGATCACCCTCTGCACAACCTTGTTTGCCAGTGCTTCGAAAACATCCCCGAGAAAAGACCCAATGCGGCTGAAATCGTCGAAACCCTGCTGAAACTCTCCAAGTCTGTGGAAGGGAAATTCTCCCCCAGTTCTGCCGGAGACAAAGTTGGGGTTATGTCGCATATTCATTTCGACCATAAGTTTAAGATTCTGGTTCTGGGCGAGTCCGGCGTTGGCAAGACATCTATTGTTACTCGCTTCCTTGATTCAAGCTGCCCATTCCCAGATGTTCCGGTCCCAAGCACCATTGAATCTGAAGACCACTTTGAGCGCCTGCGCTTTCGAGACAAGTCGGTCCATCTTCATTTGGTGGATGTTGGTGGGCACAAGTTCAGCCCCGCTGCCAACTTTGTGCCGCAGATATTCCGCCGCGTCCAGGGCGCAGTCATAGTGTTCGACCTCACCTCCCAAGTGTCATTCTTGGAAGTGCCGAAATGGCTGGAAGCTGTGAAGGAAAAATGCCCCGTTGGATTGCCTATTGTGCTCGTTGGGAACAAAAACGACGAGCAAGAGCGGTGGGTTGATACGCGAAACGTGGAAACCTTTGCATCCAGGGAAGGCATGTTTTACATTGAGGCCAGTGCCAAATCCAAAGAGAACATCGACGAAATATTTTCTGTTCTCATGGATTTAATGATTGAGAGTGAAAATCTGAGGGAATCTTCGCCCGAGGCAAGCACACTCGTTGCCTCTCTAAGAAGGACACTTTCTAATGGGGAGACGATCGAGAGCAGCTTAATTGCTGAACGCCAGCGAAGCCCTCGCCACGACGCGCTTGATCCAGGAGTCATCGTCTTAGAGGAGTCAAGGGCTCGTTACATGAAATCAGGGGAGGAACAGACCTCACAGACAGCTGAGTCAGGTGGAACTGCAAAAGATAATAAAAATAAGTGCTGTTTGCTGATCTAACCACGGGCTAAAGATGTAAGCTAGAATGTAGTTGTGACTGTGCTTGTTTGATCCAAGCATAGCAAGGAAAGTAGCCATAGAGAGACTCGCACAAAAACGTTGTCGCTTGGTCTATGGGTGTCTTCCTTATAAAGTATTTCGAAGTAGTTGGTACTTATCTGCGAACAAGGTATCTTACTCGGGACTCTTAAGTGTTGTCTGCCCGTGTCAGGCTAGCTACAATCATGGACAAAAGTACTTGAGACACTCCCCGAAAAAAACGCGTGAGTTTTCTAATCTCCAATTCTCACATTTTGACCCCTCCCCCTTTTCAATGTTGTAATCACGTGACAGTGTCCACGGAGCTTATTTCAACATTGAAAAGGAGGAGGGGGGGGGTTGACTATCGACAAAAAAGACTTCTTTTAATGACGGATGGACGCTTATAGAAAGCGTTTGTTTTGCTTAAATGTGTCAACACTTTTGCCCATGAATGTAGGCACTAACTACTTGAGCGATTGCGTAACAACACATATCATAGACAATGACGTCATATATCGCTGCCAAAAGAAGTTACATTTCGGTTAGATCGATTTGAAAGACTGATATCGTTCCACCTTAATCTGCAGTGACCAATGTACACGGCCATGCACTCACATAAATTAGTCAAGGTGGGTGTAGGAATAGCAAGCAATGAGATTCACACCCTGGAACAATATCGAAAAAAACGAATGTGCAACGACGAATTAGTAAGAACAGAACATTACCAGACATCGCTGTTTTCAGTATGAAATGCCTCAGTGCAATCATTCCAAAGATGTTGTACTTGTCACAAGTAGACGCATCATCAGTATCTCGTGTATAACAACTTTCAGTATTCCCACGCCTTTTCTTCTGCGTGCAGGGTGGTATTATGCGAAAGCCTGGGCTGGAGGTTAGCTTCAACGTCAATTAAGAGTAAGAAGTAATATATCAAACACGAGAGACAGTGTTTCATCGGGATATCCAAACACCGAGAAGAGAGTTGAAAATACGACGCGCAGCGGAGTATTTTTGACGGAATTCGAGGTGTTGGATGGCCGATGAAACACTGTCTCGAGTGTTTGATATATCTTCTCAATTGAAACAAAAACTAAGGAATTTACGGAGAAGTAAAATCGTCAAAATCTATGCTAATTAAGACCGGGTATGCAAACCCCCTTTACGGTTGTGATTTCCTTTGTTTGAACTTGATCAATTATTAATGAGTTTGAGAAAGATAATTATAAACCTTTTCCCCCAAAATATCTACTAACCGTTTCAGTCTGTTTGATGAAGAATGGATAAAAACAGCTCACCCAATAATGATGTTTATTTGGTGCGACAGATGCAATCTAAGGAGGTGGCGAAGAAGATGATCCCGTCCTCAACCGTCCTTACGTAGTGTAGGCCAGAACTAGTGTTAAGGACGGTAAATGAGAAAAAAGAAAAAATGGGTATAAAAACACACAGCCACCCGGCTGCAAAAATAGGCCATATTCGTATTCGCTAGATCCAGTTCAATACCGAGAATACGAATATGGCCTAATTGTATGGCTTTCTTCAGACGATGATGTCGAAGTTCTGTGGATTAAATACGGCCAGTGGTAAAGAAATCTAGTCATCTCCTTGTAAGAAACCCCTGTTTGCCAATTTGTGCTGTCTCGGTTTCTCTTCTTTTTGTACGAATATTTTGTGTTGGATTTTCTGTGACCCTTTCCGTGTGGTTTTGCCGTCTTGTGTTACATTAGCATAGGGACGAGGCAGATTCTTTATGACGCAATCCAGCAAACACTGCAGTTGGAGAAATGGGAAATACCTCCTCAAACGACGAGGTGAAGCTTATCGAACAAATTGGCACGGGATCCTATGCGGAGGTGTATAGAGCAGTCTGGAGGCGTAGAAATGTCGCCGCGAAGAAATTTTATCCATATCTTCTGAACAAGGCCGAAGCCTTAAAATATACCGAGGATTGGAAACTATTAAGTAAGCTGGAGCACCCCAATATTGTACAGTATTTAACTGTTGTTTTGCCTGACAAGTCACCAAGACCAAACGAATCGATGATAATTGTCACCGAACTCTTGGATCAAGACTTGAGAAAATTCATTAACAATTCACCAAAGACACCGAAGGTTTCCTTTCACGACACTGTCAGTATTCTGCTGGATGTCGCTCAAGGACTCAATTATCTTCACGAGCCACCGAGATCAATTGTTCATCGTGATCTTGCGTGCAAAAATATTCTGTTAACCGTCAACAAACAAGCGAAGATCGCTGATTTTGGATTGGCTAAGTGTTTTCCAGACGGCGAAAAAGCAGCAACAGCAAACCTTGGAACGCCAGCAAATCAAGCACCGGAAACGTTCGGAAAGTACTGTTGGAGCCGAGCGCGGACAAAGTACGGTCCGAAAGCAGACGTGTTTTCTTTTGGTGTCGTTGCGCTGGAGGTTATTATCGGGCATCCTTCGATACGGATATCGGATTTGCGTACTGAAGGTAAGATTTTATGAAACTTGTATTTGTACTCACCGTGTACTCTGTAGAAACATGATATGAGTAATGAAAATCAAAGTGAAAGTAGTTCCGTTATTTCTCGCATTTTAATTGTAATGTTTTGGTCATATTCGACCGTAGATTGATCCCCTTACGGCGGTGCCCGTAAATACAGTGATTTTTAACTCTGCAACCAGTTGATACAGGGAGAAATATTTAATACTTCAGAATATATTTCGTTTGTGTATAAAATCAGGAATCTGGCCCTGGAATCCAAGAAAATGTGGAGCGTCGTCAGATCATACTGATAGGATTAACGTATTAACAATAAAAGT
Source organism: Galaxea fascicularis (assembly GCA_948470475.1). NCBI lineage: Eukaryota > Metazoa > Cnidaria > Anthozoa > Scleractinia > Euphylliidae > Galaxea > Galaxea fascicularis. The sequence continues at coordinate 2,497,174 of OX419342.1, read as the reverse complement.
TAAAAGTCTTAAGAAAAACAGGATTGTGTCGTTGCCTTAACATACCCTTAAGTATATAGCAACTTTCATGTTTTTAACGTTTGATGATATAGATCGTTTTCACATGACGTCACGGCGGCCATGTTGGTGCACAAGGCTAACCCTCTGGCAATTGAACTCTATTTTATGTAAATACTTTCTTTTGTTTCATTGAACCAATATGGCTGCTAGTCACGTGACTGACAACGATTTCTAAATGCGCGCTATGGTGATACGCACCCCCACGGGCTAAGTGACCGTTCTCTGTTCTATTTTAAACTGATGGATTTAACGTCTCATTAAAAAAAAAAACGTTATTTTTTTTTCGTTTATAGATGGGGGAAAATTAATTCCGGAATGCTACCGTCGTAGCGAGGACCTTAATGAAATCGATTCAGAACACCCTTTGCGTGTTCTTGTTCTGCATTGTCTTGAAGATGACCCCGAAGACCGTCCAACAGCCTTTAAACTGGTAAAGATACTCGCCGAACATAAGAACAACAATGATTTCCATCGGTCATTAGACAGCCTTGAAAAGAAACAGACCATCCATCGAATGCCATGTTGCAAGTACGACTACGAGTTCAAGATAGTGCTGGTGGGTGACAACGGAGTCGGCAAGACAAGCATTACGACAAAATTTGTGCGACCAAATGTTTCATTTCAAGAGAGAATGCCGCCTACCATTCCCTGCGGGGAATTCAACGAACGACTTCAACTCAAGGGTAAGTCTGTGTTCCTTCAAATCGTTGACACAGCAGGGCAGTTTAACACCACTAGCTCCATTCCACAGTTTTATCGCGGTGCCCACGGGGCAGCTGTTGTTTTTGACGTTGCTTCGTGGGATTCTCTGGTGAGTGTGCGACAGTGGGTGTCCATGGTACGCGACAAGTGCACCCACGACATTCCTATCATTCTTGTAGGAAACAAAACGGATTGTAAACGCAGAGAGGTTGACACTGAAACAGCAGAAAAGGTACGAGATGAATTTAACCTGTTTTACATTGAGGTTAGCGCTAAAACTGGAGAGAACATTGACGAGACTTTCTCTGTGTTGATTGAGCAGCTGATGTTACAGAGAGACGAAAAAACCCTAGGCGGTGCTACGTCCGAGCCTGTTACTCACCGGCCTTCAACTTCTTTACGGAATTATGAGCATCCAGCGAAGTTCGCTGTAAAGGAAACAACTCAGCGAAAGAGAATCGAGAAAGACCCTGATACTATAAGCTTGAAATCAGAAGGCCAGAACTGGGAAGTAGTCAACCGCCACCGGACTAACTATGGCAGCATAAACACTTCATCCGATGAGAAACCAACCAAAAAGAGAAGATCGTGCTGTTTGTGGTAGTGCGTTTTGGGGTCAAAATGCACCGTCAGATACGATGAAGAAAGAACTGTAATTTAAGTCTGAAACGGTGAGCCAGCAGGCAGTGAATGGTTATACAGATAGTCGAACTCAGTGCTAACTGTTCTATCAGTGATATCATTCACAACCAGTACGAGTAAGGTAATTTATAGGTGCCTAAAACGTGTCTTATTGCTTTTAATTAAAGAAATAACTAAATGCCTTTTCTAGAATCTGGGATTTTCTCCTATGCGCAAAAAGTTAATATCACAAGTTTGCGTTGCGAAGTTTGATTTACATGGAAATGAACCCCGATTTTACACGGTGTTCGGCTTGGTTTTGAGTGCTCAATTCCTTTTATTAAAATGATCTAATCGCTTATGACTGATTATTATTGATAACGAAACCAAAGTCGATGCTCGCGCAGGAAACTTTTCTATTCGCGAATTACGGGCTTTTTTTAATGCACGAAATCGTCAAAATTTACTGTATTTTTAAAGTGAGAAAGCGAGTTTTTTTGGGGGGGTGGGGGGTGGGGGGTTCATTTGTATTAGCAACAAGAAAGATTTCCATGAAAAACCGGTGCCTGTGTCAAGAAATGAAATGAATATTTACCTTAATCCATTGATTCTTAAGTTAGTTTTATTATTTTGTAATATAATCTTGTCTTTAAGAGTAGACATTTAATTTTGCTTATCTCTAATTTATCAACATAACATAAAAGGAAAGTAAAAGAAAGTAACAGCGAAACTTGTTTCAAGAAAGTTGAGAAAAAATTCAATCTTTTTGGTTAAACAGTCGCCGCTTAGAATTGAGCGGCGAATAACAACATGCTAGAGAATAAATATGACAAGTGCTTCTTAAATGAATCTATCTTGTTTACAAAAACTTACCAAAACAAAAACAGCCATAGCAAAAATGTACAATTTTCACAACAAAAACGGTGTACCATCTTGGCTCCTGGTGACACAGACTTACCCTGGGAGGATGGGAGGGGCACAAAAGTTTTTCATTGAATTTAGCATTATTATCCACACGGTCTTCAGACGTAAAGAAACAACACCATACTGCTTGACGTTTTGTACAGTTAATTTGGCAGCAATTTACAAGGGCATTTGATTGTTCACGTGACTTGATGCTTCCATGGAAACGGGATTTAGACAGTTATGTTTTTCAAAATTCAGATCTCTTTATGAAAGCAACTGCGTTTTTTGTCGCAATATTCATATCTTTACACTACTATCGTGCTGTTTTTGGTACTGGTCACTTTCGAGTCAGTTTGAACAGATTTTAGAGACGTTCTGGAACAACGTCGTAGGGGAAGTGGTTGGTTCTGGAGAAATCGAGAAATCCTAGATCGAATCTTTAAGGAGACACTACCAATGGACGTGCCGGGTTTCATTTGCACAAATTGAAGTTACATAAGATAAGCAGCACAATGTGCCCCTCTCCCCCCCCCCGCCTTACCCCACCCTCCCTCCCTTCCCAAGGCTCAGAAGCGAAAAACAAAAGAGAGCCAAACCAGGATTAAAGGAGCACTGTCATGCTATTTCGGACGTCTGTAAGATTTCTTTAAATTAGGAAAAACCCAAAAACAATTAAGCAGATTATTTACTCGGGACTGCGTTACTGCACTAAGACTAAACACTGTCTTCTTCTGTTACGGATGGCAAGGAAATGGATTGCAAGTCATTTGAAGCCATGGCCGAGAATGTACAATGGATGACTTTTCCCGCAACAAAATTCGATTGATATCTTTCTCCTACATTGCAAGGAATGTTTTGGCATAAGTAAAGGTTATTAAGTAGCATTTCTGTGACGTTTGGGCCGGAAAACAGCGAAAACACCATGACAGTGCCCCTTTAGGGTTCAGGTACTGGTGGTAGAGGCTTCCAAGTGCATTCAGCCAATTTTTACTGCACCAGAATAAATCCCATGGATTTGATATGCTGGTCACCATTGTCCGTTCCTATCGTGGCCTCATTTCCGCACGTATTTCTGTCATCGTGGTTTCCTCCACCACCAAATCCGATTCTGGAGTCGCAGGAATCACAGACGTTCTCGTTGTTTCCGACGATCCCAACTCTTGCTCTAGCATGATAGACGTTAATAGCTCTGGCGTTGAATCCTTCAATAAAGCATCCTGTTTGCATGGATGCCTGTGCACCTATCAATTTTTTCCATGTGGCGACGCCCAGTGTGGTGCCGTGATATTTCCCGTCGGCGATCAGCGAGTAGAAGGACTCAGCCGCCTTGTTGATGACGATAAAATTGACGTGTTGGCCAATCTTCATCCCGCCGGAGGCAGATCTTAGAAAAGGATGTGTTCCAGTAGGTTGGTAACTTTGTTTCTTGATTGTCGAACCCAGTTTTCCCTCCTTCAAGATTGTAGGTTTCATTGTTGCTCCACAGGCTGGAATTGTAGTGAAATGTTTGCTGTAAAAAATCGAGAATGAAAAATTGTCAGTAGAGGTAGAAGTGCCGTCACATCTTTAAGCAATGAGCCACAAATTTTTATGGTTTATAGGCTGATAAACCACGCGAGATGTTGGAAGAACACGAGTAGAATTCGTAAAGTTGGTACTTTGAAATATAACAGATCGTAAATACTATCATCTAAACATTTCCGATTATAATTGAGTCGGAGACGAAGTTATTGATTTTTCGGCTACAGTTAAAACCAAGAAAAGTTGCTGTCCTAAAAAGTTTAAGAGTCCCATATTTTTCTCATGCACCAACATTAAGACCAATTTATTTAACATTGTGGATTTCATCTAGGAAAATGTACCTTCAGTTTTCTTGAGACAATTTACAGATAAAAAGAAGAAGTATGTCAAACCTTGTTGCCGTCAATTTTCATCACTGGCGTCCATCCCCCATCTCCACAACCAAAATCTCCCATGTGACACAAAACGGAAGTCGTTTTGGAATCCAGAATGAGGGTAAGATGAGTTATTACGCTTCGCTTATCAATGAAAATAAATCGGATCCCAAAGTTTTATTTAACACCTTAGACCGTATGCTGCATCGTAAGCCTCAAAACCACTATCCATCCTGTGGCTCTCGAAAGGAATTATGTGAAAAGTTCGCTGACTTTTTCGGTGATAAAATTGTGACAATCAGGCATCAACTTGATACGTTATCTGTTACTGATGCTTCTGCTTTTCCATTGATAGATTACGCCACAACTTCATGTGAATTGAGCGAATTTTCTCCTACCTCAGAGGATGAACTTTCTGGTTTCGTGAAAAAAATCGCCGCCAAATCGTGTTCTCTCGATCCTGTACCTGCTTCTCTTCTACGTTGCTGTATTGATGATTTACTACCTATTATCAATAGAGTCGTAAACCTCTCATTCAATTCAGCTTCTATGCCAAGTTCCATGAAGAATGCAGTGTTGTCTCCTTTGCTGAAGAAGCCGTCCCTAGACTTTGAAATTTTTTTCTAACTTTCGACCAGTATCTAACCTGAAGTTTTTGTCTAAAGTTATTGAAAAAGCTGCGGCCATTCGTCTGACGAATTATCTGTGTGATAATGATCTGAATGAAGGTCTCCAGTCTGCTTATAAGAAACACCATCAAAAACACCAAGAATTGATGAACTATACACCGTCATATTTGTGCTCCACGGAATAGTGTGTTGAGGCTGTTTTTTGGGGTTGTTTTTGCGTTCACTTACCGGTACATCGTTTTCAACCTCAATCTCTCCACAGGAAAGCAGAACGCCGACTGTCCGTTTACAGTTTTCGTCTTTATCCGAAGGAGACTTTTCCGCGGACACGTTTTTATCCCATCCCCCATAAAGCCCGTACATGTAACCAAATGCAATTTTAAGCCTGGTTTTCACTAGCGACCCAAGCATAAGCGCAAACATAAACACAAGCGCAAGTGAAAACAGCAGCAACATAAGCATAAGCATAAGCAGAAACATAAGAGGAACAAACCCAGTTATTTGTATAGTCTGGTTTTCACAAACGCAAGCACAAGAAAAGGAAAAATTTTGATCCTTGTGCTTGTGCTTGTGCTTGCGCTTGTGTTTATGCTTGCGTCGAGGTCGTTTTCACGGTGAAATAAGAGCTGTTATGTTTGCGCTTGTGCTTGCGCTTATGCTTGCGTCGCTAGTGAAAACCACGCTTTAGTGCATGAATGTTGTCTGCCAAAAATTTTCTCTTTCAAGTCCAGTCCCATTAATACTTACAACAGGGCGCTCGTGCGTGACAAGTCACGGGGACGCATTCCAAGAAAGCGTCTGGAAGGGCTCGGGAATAATGTTGAGCACTAGCACTTTTGCGAAATTTCCGTCGTATTTTAGAGACACTAGATCTTAATGCTATGGGGAATACTTTAAAAATTGAAGGTGTGGAGGGACTGGAGATCAAACGAGTACTTGGCGAAGGGAGCTTTGGTGTGGTGTACAAAGGGAAATGGCATGGGAAGTTTGTGGCAGTCAAACAACTGAGGCACGATATATTTTGGAGTCACCCTGAGGAAGTGGAGAACTTTAGGAGAGAATGTGCAATTTTACGAACGCTAAAACACTCAAACATCGTGCAAATGTACGAGGCTGTATTTCCAGATGATAACCCACCTATTCTTATCACCGAGTTACTATGGTGTGATTTATGCGCCTTCTATAAAGATTCCAAAACCTCGCCGAAAGTCTCCCTTGACGAGACAATCAGAATCATGCTTGATGTTGGGGAAGGTTTGAAATTTTTGCATGTTCGCGACGATCCGATCATACACCGAGACATCAAATCGCGCAACATTCTGCTGGACTCAAAACTGAGAGCAAAAATCGCGGATCTTGGCCAAGCAAAAGAGTTCCCTAGGACACGGACCTCTCGCAGAGTTCTTTCAACTCCTGTGCCGGGGACCACTGTTTATATGGCCCCGGAAACATACCTTAGCAGTCCAAATAGGAATCTCGAGTACGGGGCGGAAATTGACATCTTTTCCTTCGGTGTTGTTTTACTTGAACTGATCGTTGGTCACCTACCGACTCCGAACCCTATCTGGATGCCATTTACGAAAGGTAAGAGTTGGCATAAAAACCTACGTGATGTGAATCCACACTATTCTCAATAATGCACCAGTCAATGTCAATACTAGTTTTTCTTTCAGTTATTGAAAATATAGTTGTACTTTGTCCATATTTTTTGTTGTTTTTGCCCACGTATGCCTGCCCATATGTAGCAATATTTAATCCTTGTTGATTTATATTTGATTTAAACTTATTTTCTTTTAAATTTAAACTTCATGTCCAAAATGTATTTAAATTTAAACTGAAATTCAATTTAAATTAAAACAAATTCAAATTTAAATTTAAACAATTTTTTTTTATTTTATCTTGTTTTCCATTTAAATTTAAACATTTAAAATTATTTTAAACCTTACTGCAATATTTTTTAAAATTGCTTAAGTTTGATTTAATCCTTTTTATTCATTTAAATTTAAACTTTCCAAATTTTATTAAAACTTACGAATTTGTATTTGATTTAAACTTCGAAATTCTATTTAATCTTCCTGGGACGAGCTCGGCCAGGGTCACGCGTGTAGCCATTAGTTTTTCGATGTCTCGTCAGTAAATATAGACGACGAAGGCACCGGTAGAGTGTCCAAATTACTAAGCGCAGCATCCAGGCTTTTCCCTTCGTCCTACAGCCCTGCTGTAGTTGCTGTGAATGCCAGTCGTTCAGCAGCGACGATCAATGAAACTCTCGGGTTCGCTTAGAGACTGCTTCGGGAAAGTACATGCACCGGCCTCCGTGGGCGACTGAACTGACAATAACATTTGCGACTGAGAGCGACATGTAAAAAGTGTTAACAGGCCTCCTAAATAGTATTGTGCGTGACGCGAAAGAAAACTGCAATAAAAAAAGTTTTCTTTCGCGTCACGCACGTCGGACTATAAAGCGAAGTAGGGACTACTCGTAGTCTACTATTTAGGAGCCCCCATTATCTCATATCGCAAGGGAAAATCCCAAAAAGGCATCCTACTTAAAGCGAACCGGTGCATCTGCAAACTGCAGATGTTTTGAGCAGGCCTGTTAACCCTTTTTACATGTCGCTCTCAGTCGCAAATGTTATTGTCAGTTCAGTCGCCCACGGAGGCCGGTGCATGTACTTTCCCGAAGCAGTCTCTAAGCGAACCCGAGAGTTTCATTGATCGTCGCTGCTGAACGACTGGCATTCACAGCAGGGCTGTAGGACGAAGGGAAAAGCCTGGATGCTTCGCTTAGTAATTTGGACACTCTACCGGTGCCTTCGTCGTCTATATTTACTGACGAGACATCGAAAAACTAATGGCCGCCGATGATGAACTTGTGACCCTGCTATACGCGTGACCCTGGCCGAGCTCGTCCCAGGAAGATTAAATAGAATTTCGAAGTTTAAATCAAGTACAAATTCGTAAGTTTTAATAAAATTTGGAAAGTTTAAATTTAAATGAATAAAAAGGATTAAATCAAACTTAAGCAATTTAAAAAATATATTGCAGTAAGGTTTAAAATAATTTTAAATGTTTAAACTTAAATGAAAAACAAGATAAAATGAAAAAAATTGTTTAAATTTAAATTGAATTTCATTTTAAATTTAAATACATTTTGGACATGAAGTTTAAATTTAAAAGAAAATAAGTTTAAATCAAATATAAATCAACAAGGATTAAATATTGCTACATATGGGCAGGCATACCCACGCGCACGTAGCTTTTACTCACAACTCAAAAGAGCCGTCAAGCCGAGAAACATTTTCATAATGCCCGGTCATTACAAGAAAATCTTGCCTGCTTGGAGCGCACATACTGTTGTGGCCATATAATAAAGTTTTATAGTTATTGATTCTGATTTAGACCTCTAGCCCTTGCATATTCTGTAATAATTCTGGTATATATTAAGGTTGTCATAGTTGTGACTAATAAGTTTACCCTCTCTAAATAAAGTTATCCTATCCTATCCTATCATAATATTAAAGTGAATCTCTAATTATCATAATATGTCATCTTTCTTTTATTTCTTTTTTATTTTGTTTCTTTGTATTAAGATCACACTGCAGCCTGGCCCTGAGATATTTGACTAACAGTAGACATCAAGGTATATCTTTGAACAAGACATTCCTAAAATAAGCCCAAAACTTGGTTTTCCTTTGCAAAGTTAATGACAAATAAAAAAATAGTGGGGTGTTACCCAGATTGAACTATTGCTGGAAGTGATAGACATGGCTAACTAAAACAGAGTTCATACTCTTTTTCAGAAACAAATTTTCAGGGCCTTTATAGGCCTTAGAAAGTTTTGTTTTTCAGGACCATAATGCAATAATGTATTTATCAGTTGTTGGATCTTAATTGCCAGGACTTCCCATATTTTTCAGGGCTTTTCAGTCCTGAAAAATGCTAGACTAAAATTCAAGATTTCAGGACCTGTATCGTGGTTCATACAGGTGAAAAGAGCTTTTATTCAAGGACTTTAGTCCATCCGATCACATCATTTGCATAAGGCCTTTTTCCTGTCACGTTTGAAAGCAGTCACCCAACCTTTGAGGAGGGAATTACAATCCCAATGCCATCCCAATGCCGATTATATATATGCAGTTCCTTCTTTGACCTCTTGAATTCATTTGATAATAAAATGAAGAGCGCTAAAGTTGAATAAATTTCACGCTTCGAGCAACGCGTCAAGTTACATTTCCCTTCAGGTTTGTTTGCTTGGAGGGGGGCTTCACAATTCACTTGTGAAACCCTATAGGAAGGCGCGGTTACGTAGATCTTTTGAATAAGGAACACTGAATTGTCCTTAAAAAAAGCTTTGTCTTTTTTGAGACTTCAAAAGTGTTTCTCGGCTGATGTGATACAATCTTTTTCATCTGATATGAAAATGAACTTATTTTGCTTTAGTCTCAAGTATTCAAGGAGTTCTTGATAACATTCAAGCACTGCACCTACAAATTCAAGGAGTTTTCAAGGGCAAAATCATTTTCAAGGAGTTTTCAAGGACCAAGCAGTTTTTCAAGGAGTTTTCGAGGCCCGTGCGAACCATGTGTATGAACCCTGTAAAAAAATTAAATACAAAGAAATAAAATAATTTTCAATCATCTAAAAAAGTAGGGGGCATGCAGGTGGGGCCTTCAACCGCACAACAGCTTGGTCCCTGTGGGTAATAGTGTTCACTCTGCTGGCATGGTATTGCAGCTTGATAAGTGCAAAACACCATTGGGTCTTCAAACTGCTGGGCCTCACCACAAGCAGCGAGGCTTGCATATATCACTGTGATGAGTAGATTGTTATTTGCAAAACATGAAGATGGGTAGCTTGGGTTATTCAGAATTTAACCCATTGACGCCCAGCCGTTTTTACGTTTTCGTAGTGATTTTCCTCCTACAAACGATCCATAGCATTTCGTGACTCTATTTAAAACTACCATGGAAAGTGGTGCTGTCGTAAGGCATTGGAGGCTCAAGGTTTCTGAAAACGTCATTCTGACGTAGCTATTTTTCATTCGTGGAGGTACAAGAACGGCCCAAGGTTTGTTTGCGTTTTTGCTAAGTTTACAGCCATTTTTCATCTGTAGTGGCTGCCTGATGGGCATCATTAAGCGTGACGGTAGCTAAGAGTCCACTTTCTCAAAGAAGCGAGCAAGATGATGTACTTTGTTGTCGAATTTGGCTTGTTACTTGACGAACTGGGAATTTTGGCCGGTCGGACACTTAGTACACCCCTGGGCTGTTAAAACATTTTCCCTTTCGTGACGACTTTTGTGACTCAACGCCCCTACCTTCACCCAATGAAGGGGGATGCGTTTGCTTTCTTCTTGAGTAGTGCGTGATGGGTAATCAGGACAAAGTGGCGAGGAATTCCAAGGTTCGTATGAAAATTCAAAGCATAACAAATTGTTCATGGCTCTACTTTCGTAGCCTTCATAAACCAAACATGTAAATATAAGTTCACAACTGAGATAACTTGGACCCGGTAGCTAGTCTTTTGAATTCCTTAAAAGGGTCTATAACGAGAAATTAATTTTGAGACATCGTTTTCATGCTTTGGTTTTTGGGATTATCATTTCAGAGGGACAGTTGGTACCAGAGCACACACGTCGACGGAAGGAGCTCGGAGAGATGGGCACACTTCACCCCCTTAGAGACGTGGTCCTTCTGTGTCTTGAAAACGACCCTAGAAGAAGACCCACCGTCATCCAAGTGTTAAAAGACCTGCGCAGAAACGAAGGCAGCCAAAAACGAATTGAGTTGAAGATAGCACTCCTTGGCAGCTCTGGAGTAGGGAAATCCATTCTGATTAAGCGATATGTAGACTCCGACTTTCCCTTCGAATTCGTGAGGTCTACAATCGGTGTGGATCAACAATCCGTCCCGCTGGAGATAGGAAATCAGCTTGTGATACTCAGAATAGTTGACCCAGCGGGGCAGGAGAGATTCGACAGCATTGCGCCTGCGCTATTCAGAGGCTCACACGGCGCATTTATGATCTATGACGTCAATGAGCCACGGACCTTCGAGGCTCTTCCAAAGTTTATGGAGTTTGTCCGCACTTCTTGCGGCGAAAATGTCACCACCATGTTGATTGCGAACAAGATTGACCTGCCAAGACGAGTTGAATTTAAAAGCGCTCAAGAATACGCGGAGTTAAACAACATGGAGCACCTTGAAGTGAGCGCAAAGACACTTGAGAATGTCGACCAAATGTTCGAGCGGCTAGCAAAAACGATTTTAGATTCGTTGAATGAAAGTGATGTCCACATCTTGGAGAAGACGTTAACACGACAGCAGTCTCGGATTCATTTGACTGATGACAACCAGAGAACTGAAGGATGTAACTGTTAGTGCACTGTTATCCTTGGCCTTGTTAGGTCTAACCTTGTAGGGCCGAGTTGTTTGAAGCATGGTTAGCGCTAACCCATGGTTAAATACCATGACAACCTATAGGTTTAAATATAACTGAACCAATGGTTAGCGCTAACCGTGCTTCGAGCAACTCGAGCAACCCGTTTCTCGAACGTCCCGTCAACTTTTCGGGCCCCAAAAGCCATTTCAAAAACTGCGATCCGCTTTTTCTAAAAAGCTCGTCTTTTACTATAATTTAAAGAATTTGTGGCAAAATTTCATGCTTGGTAATGTCTTCGTTTTTAAGATACAAAGGAAATTATGGCACCCGAAATACGCCCGAAAAGTTTCAGGACTTTCGAGAAACAGGCCCCAAAATGGTAAAACCAAAACCAAAGCAATAAATCTGACCAATCACAAGAGACGAGGTCAGTTCAGTGAACCAATCAGAATTGTCGCATGCAATCAGCATCAAGCGCGGGAAACTGCGCGTGTGCAACTGGTCATTGGCTTTGATTTTGCTTTTCATTGGCTGAGAAAGTGGGGCCAGTTTTGTCGGCCAATCACGGAGCGAAGTAAAATAAAACCAGAGCAACGACAATTACTCAGTTGAAAACCGCTCCATTTGAGTGTCTTTCAATCGAGTGTCGAAAGGAACTCATTGAATTACCAAATTAGCTCTACCACGTAAGACTGTGGATAAACCAACTAATGACGACAAATTGTAGAGCTTGAAGACAGCCACTTTAAAATTCAAAGAAAGCTATATATTTGAGCAGCACTATTTGTGTTGCTGGTTTTCTCGTAATAAAGGTTGTATTTTCTAGTCTGTTGACAAACAAGACCTTAAAAGAATCGTACGAGTTTCTCGGCCGTTTGAGACCTTAACATTCTCTCCGAGTTAACCGCAAGTTGGTCTTCCTGTGCTTTTCAACCGTTCAATTCCAAAGTAGTTCCGAGCTGTGAAAATTTAGATTTCCCATAGGTACACTGCGCGATTAACTATTAGTTTCACCAAGGTTTACAAGGTTCTTACCCTTTTTCGGAAGCAAATTCGCAGGACTTTTCCAGGACTTTCTCAGACCTTTTCCACACCTCAGACATGTCTTTCAAGAAACCCTCATTACTTGAGTTAACAGATTTCCAGAATATTCCAGAACCTCCTACTATTTTCAAGAACTTTCCAGTCTTGGAAACCGCTAGACTAAATTCAAGTACTTTACAGTATTTCCAGGACCCGTACGAACCCTGTTTACAAATAATAATTTTCAACAACAATGAGCAAAATCATTTGATACAAAAGTTTAATAAAGCCAGGCGATACAAAAATTTTAATATACCTGTAGCTCGGATCGGAGCTCACAAATGTACAGTACTTTACACATTTACAGGATCGCCTTTCCTTACTCAAAGTCTAAAAAAAAAATGATTCAAACGTCTGTTTTTATATAAAAAAAATTTGCCTGAAAAAATTATAAAAAATAACATCAAACTAAAGAAAATTGCTCTCACAGATTATTTATCCCTCGAAGAGCGAGGCATCGACAAATTGCGTCGAGAAAAAAATTAAGTACTTTAAATTTCAAAATTTCAGTCTTTCATAGCACAACTTAAATACTGCATTATTAAGTAATCTATATGAGCAGTTCTATTCAAGAGTTGTATTTTAGGTCCTTTCATTCACGTGTTGCATACATGGCTGAAACCATACAATATATGATTATTTCGTGAAAAATAAATCACGGAATTTCAAGTTTAAATTGGGCACTAGCCAAGGTACAGTGATTTTTCTAACTATATTATCTATTACACTCACTGATAATGATATCATCAAAAACTATACACACTCTAAATTATAGAAGACGGTTGTTATAGGTGTGTATCTGTGAAGTGCTGTTCGCGTTTAAAGCTCTGATATGGCGTACTCGGCTCGCTGTCTGACAACTCATACTTTTCGTCATCAAACTGTTGGAAAAGGAAAACAAACTACACAGTTAAATCGCACGGGGATCCCGACATTAAAAAGCAACTTGGTGCTTCGCGCGAGACAAATTACAACTATTGCCAGGAACCGCGCAGAGGGAGGGGCCCGGAGGGGGCAGGGCCCCCACTTTTTGTGGAAAAAATAAAAAAAATCATTAAATTACATTTCCAAGAAATGAAAAGTACTACTGGTGGACCTCGCGGGAAAACAGCCAAGCCTGACGGAATAAGTCTGCGTTTTAACCATTTTTATAGATTCTGTACGGAAGGCTAGCGTATTCGAGTCGGGAAAATACGATTCAAATACGCTTCGTGTGGACGGAGACGGAGGGGGGGGAAATCTCGGTTTTCAAAAAATATCCGGATACGTGTGGACAGGGCCTCAGACTACGAAACAAATGAGAACGGATAGATGATAAAGATACGTTTTCAAAGATGTTCGTTTTCAGATGAAAGCAAATGAAAAGGCTTCAATAACTCTTACCAGTCCGGAATCCCGGTCTCGGCTATGGGACTTCATGTAACCGTCCCAATCCTGGCTCATATCAAGCGGGGCCTTATGACTGCTTCCACTGTGATAGAATTGCTCATACGGATGGTAGGTCCTATTTACCCTTTCTGTACTATCAAACAGGGCAGTGGTACTGCTATGATATGGATTTTGCATCGACTGCAAGTCCTGGTAAGCAAGAATATAAACAAGACAAACAAACGAGTTAACAAGTTATGAAATAGTGAAAAAAGAAGATGACACAAAGAGAAGATAACAATAGAGCATTTTCACTCACCAAATTGGTTTAACGAAACAAAAGAAAGTAGAAATAGAGTTCAATCCCCACAAGGGTTAGCCTAGTAAACCAATATGACCGCCGTGACGTCATATGAAAGCGCTCTACTACAAAATACTGTAAAGTTTGCACATAGCAATGGGTAAGAAAGGAGGAGAGAGATTTGTCCCAGAAGATTCTAGATATAAACTAAAGTGGACTAAAATAAACGGACACTACCCCGCAAGTTCAGACGATGAAAAAAAGTCAGTTCAAAGATCCCGGCCTCCAAAGCTGATTCACTGCTGCATTGCAGCCATATCATTTCCCACACACATAATCACCACCCCACTCCCTCCAAGGAACATCTGTAACAACTTACAGTCATGCTTCCATTCTTCCGGTCACTGGACGTATAAAGACTTGACATCGACGGGGGCCTGGACCTGAGTTTAGTGCGCGGTGGCAGAGGCTCCCTGTCACGTACATAAACAGTTCTGTTTCCGCTTGTTCTCCACAGGCAGAATGCTAACAGGATAAACAGGATTATGATCGCTACAAACGCCATGACGGCGATAAACCATGCTTTACGGTACCACTCATCTGAAGCAGCAAGGGGCGCGGAGGTTGCTGGGACAGCTTCATCTGAATCTGGGAAAAGCGTTGAAGAGTGTTTTCATTATTATCATTATCATTGTTATAAATATATTTCTTACTTTGAAATTCGGAAAACTAGAAATATTTCTACAATGCTATTGTGTTGCAAATGTCGGAGGTTGAGAAAAGACCCTGGCGTTTCAAAGTAAACAGCGTATCTTTATAGAACGTTACAAGCTGTGATATGCCCTTACCTGGGACAGACACCTTATCGCTGGGCAGTGATGTCGCATCGTGTCTACGTCCTTGAAATGACGTAAAAGCTTGAACTACATACGTGTAGTCTCCCTCGATCCTAGCTCCCAGGTCTTTTTTGTTCTGTTTTCCTTCGTAGATCAGTAAACCGTTTTCCGACAGTTCATATGAATCCAGTGGACCGTTCAGTATGAAGGAATCACTCCAGTCCACTGCGACTCGGAATCCGCTCACATTCACTCGCGGCCTTGACTCTGTAGCCTTGGGTTCTAAAATGAAACAAAGACAATAGCATTCCAAAGTAACTTAAACCCTTTTAACTCTAAGAGTGATCAGCATAAAAATTCTCCTTGTAATATCAAGGCGTTATAAAACACGAGTCGTCATGAGAATTAAGGACAGCATCACACAAGATTAATTTGCTTCGTATTTTAACAATTTCTCCCCACTATTTCTATAGGAAATGTGTAGGGGAACAAATGAGAATTTACATTTTGATCTTACTGTTTAAAGGGTTAAAATACAAGTCATAGCTACTTTAAAGTGAGGTACATTTCTTGTTGTTTACGTGGATATTGTTATCAGATTCTTTTTGAGTCTGAAGAGCGAGATTTAACGAGGTCAAAGGTTGGTACCAACGCTTATTTGAGTTGTCGTGGTTAGATTAAAAGATGTCGACGTTTTGAAAACGACAAAATCTAAGAAAGCCCTACAGTTTAGTAATCAAATAAAGCTTATGTCAGAACAGGAAAAGATCGTTGTAAACAAAGATCCTATGAAAGTCGATCTGCCTCAAGCGTATAGCAAATGATGGTGATAACGATGATGATAATGAATCGCGACGCATACTGAGAGCCCACGAAAGATGAAATGAACCACCCAACCGAAGGAGCGAACTAAATCAGTACTTTCGTGTCGCACTATACTCCCTTTAACGCTACTACAACAAAATGTTTATCAATCACACATCGTCATACCTGTAGCTTGAGTCTGTACAGTCTGTAAATCGGACAAAGTCGAGTGCCGGCTGTTGTATGCCCGTACCCTAAAGTTGTACATGGAGTAAGGAGAGAGGTCTCTCACAACATAACGGCGTGAAAGGTTGACGTTTATTCCAATCCCAGGCATGGCTGTAGGGCAGCCGGCGGCACAAAATTGGTGGGAGAGAACCTCGTAACTAAAGGCGAAAAGTTCAATGTTAACAACGACTTAATTAAGACCACAACAAAACACTTCGTGCCACTTTTCATTCCTAGGATTAAACTTAACGTATGTTAACCCTTTAATTCCCAGGAGTGATAAACATGTAACTTCTCCTCACAATTTCAATACATTATAAAGCAAACAGGTGATGAGAATTGACAAATTTATCAGTTGGAGGGTGTTAACTTACTGTAATAACAAATTCTCTTAACTAATTTACAAGGGAATGTATGGAAGCTGGAAGGGAGAATTGCTAATCAGATCTCGGGAGTTAAAGGGTTAAAGGCTACGACTTTGTACCAAAGCAACGCGAGTTCAAAAAAAGGAAGAATTGCTTGAAACTGTACAGCCCTGCAAAATTCGACATTCTACTTCTCTGTCATGGGCAAACAAACAAACAAACAAGCAAAACAATTGAGCCACAACTGACCGTTGAATGATCCCATTAGGCTTCCCTGGCTCGTCCCATTCCAACACAATCGTGGTCGCATTTATCTCGACCGGGCGCGGAGCAGAGAACTGGGCAGGAACTCCCTCAGACGTCCTCCAGTTCACAGATGGCCCCCTAGCACAACCACCGTCTGTACACGCGTAGACACGCAACACGTATTCCGTGAAAGGTTCCAGGCCGAAGACTTCACGAACAGTATCTAAGTTACCGGATTTATTTTGCCCAGAGACTTCTAGTATGTAGTTCCGTATTTCGCCATTGGGAATACCAGGAGGGAGAATAAACACTACCAAGCTGTAAGGATTGGTCTTGTTTACATGCGGTGCTTTGAGCTGCTCTGGAGGCGCACTCAGTGTTTGCACCACCGCCCAAGCGCTCGTCGTCTCACCGGCACCGTTAGCAGAGATGACACGGTACTCATATTTGAAGTACGGCTTCACGGTTGTATCGTTAAACGCCAACGCCGAGCCATTTGTTACATTTGTCACCGAAACTTCTGCGCCAAACACGAGGGGCTGGCTGCCAGAAAGAGACACGCCACGCCGGCATAATCTGTAAAGTACAATGAACCCGTTAGGCTTTCGTGGTTCATTCCAGGTGACCAGCAACCCACGAGCCGTAATATATAAGCTTTGGAAATCCGGCGCGTCCTGGCTTTCTGGAGGGGCTTCGAATGTCCTTGCGGACCTTGCTTCTCCTGTGCTGCACCCTTCTTTTGTGCACGCTTTAATCCTGACCTCATACTGTTTATAGGCAAGAAGCCCAGTCAATGTAACCTCCACGGAAAGGCCTACATCTTTGATCTGAGCATTTCCCTGGGATTCCTTGAAGTTATACAACACTTCATATTTTGTGATCACCCCATTCGGATTCCCCGGAGCAGACCATGTGACTTTAATGGATGTCGCGCTAAGAACTTCTAGAGTTGGCGCTCTAACGTCATCAGGGGCACCCGGGTTTGTGGGAGAGCTGAATCCAGGTGGACTAGACAAGCGGTCAGCGGAATTCACTGCTGTTACAACATAAGCGTAAACGGTGAACGGAGCGACAGTGCGGTCGTTAAACCGCAAATCAGTGCCATTGTAAACTTGAGTTCCATTACGTGTAAGAAGATAATACAAGATTAAACCGTTCGGCCTGCGAGGCGCGTTCCACTCCACTCGCACGAGCTGCGACCCGCCAACCGTGGCCGTAGGAGCAACAAGATCTCTTGGTGCCGACTCTTTAGTGCGAACGTCAGCTGTTGGACCCTGTGAGCATCCAGCAACAGTACAAGCTCTTATGAAAAAGGAGTACTTGGTGTACGGCTCCTTGTTGCTGATTGTAAAGGACATGTCCAGTCCGCTGTAACGTGGTGAATTCACCCCGACCTCATACAGCTCGTATCGGGTTATGATCCCATTGGGTTTGTCAGGAATTCTCCAGGATATTGTTATAGCCAATGCACTGACTGCTTGCAACGCCGGAGCAGGGACTCCCGATGGTGCGGCCTGAGCTGTGCGACGGCTCGATGGAGGGCTCATGGTGCAGCCTCCCCTAGTGCAGACCTCAACAGTGTAGCTATAAACTGTGTAAAAATTCAGACCTTGATCCAGGAAGCTCAGATCATTTCTTTTGTGTTTGATAGAACCGTTTCGGAATAAGAAGAAATACTGAATCAGGCCGTTAGGCTCCAGCGGTTTATTCCAGGAAACGTTCAGAGAATATGCGTCGACGAGCGTGACAAGCGGTGGGTCCATAGACGTGGGAGCCGCTTCGTCTGTCGTCACGGATACTGGGTCACTGTCAGTAAACCCTCCGTTATTCACTGCACGCACGGTATAGGTGTTGCTTGTGTACGGCCTGAGTCCAACATCCGTATGCTGGTAATCAGTCTTGTTAGTGTCATTGGTTGAAAATATTAAAGAAGATGACAGAACGGTGCGCTTTCTTCGATTCTGTACTGGACTGACAGTTCTATAGAGCTCATAGCGGATTATGACTCCGTTTGGAACGACTGGCGGCTTCCAGCTTAGCTGAATAGCAGTTGCGTTCTTAAACCCAATCAAAGGCGGGGCTTGACCTTGAGGGTTTACCTCTGCTGAAAAAATAACCTGCACGGATCCCCGTGTGCACCCTGCAGCGGTACACGCCTCTAATTGGAACTCATACGCTGTGTAAGGAATAAGTCTCGAGACCCTGTACTCTCGTGGAGCGCCGCGGTATATTTGAACCCCGTTTTGGTACAGATTATAATGGGTGATGACGCCGTTGGGATTCTCCGGCTCGCCCCAGAAAATACGCAAGCTCTTACCATCCGCTGCTTTGTCAGCCTGTAGCGGGCGCAGGTTTGCCGGTGGAGCCTGCTTCGTCTTTGCTATAGCCCAAGCACTTGTACCTTCACGTCGACTGTTGATTGCAGCGATCAGAAATTGATAATCTGTATGCGGCTGCAACCCGTTGACCGTCACGTTAAAAACGTCACTTGTCACGCGTGCAGCTAGAATAATGTTGCTGTTTTCGGCAACTTGCAGCTCTTTTCGGTAACGCACCTCATAGTGCGTGACAATACCGTTCGGCCGAGAGGGTGCAGTCCACGATACGTAAATAGCAGATGAGTTGAGCACACTAAGTGACGGTGTATTGATACCCTGAGGGGGTCCCTCAAGGGTGCGCACGTCTCTCCAAGGCCCGTCCACAAAACCAGCACTGTTTCTCGCTCGTACGCTGAAAGAGTATACAGTGTACCCTAACAAACCGCTGTTCAAGCAAGTTAACCGAGATGTGATGCAAACCACAAGCGGCGCACCGTTTCCGATCCTGCGATAGATGTCATACTGGGTGATAATTCCGTTGGGAGAGCTAGGAGGAGACCATGAGATCTCAACAACATTCCACTCTCGAGCTACTAACGAGGGGGCTCCTTGACCCATCGGTGGTGCCTCCTGAGTCCTGGCATGTTCCCTTTGCCCCAGTCCGCAGCCTTTAGCTGTGCAAGCCTTGACTCGAAAGGAGTATATAGTGAAAGGATTCAGGCCAGTGATCAGCGCGCTCCTGTTCACGCCTGCATTGTGTTCAGTACTATTAACCACCATTGCATAACTCGTAATGTTGCCGTTAGGTTGACCTGGCACGTCCCACTCCGCAGAAATACTGTAAGCGCTTCGTACGGAAAGACGAGGTCTCGGAATATTCTCTGGAGAACTCTCCGGGGTGGTGGCAGTACTGACACCACTACGCGTGGTACCCCCGCCAGTTGTAGCAGCCACGGAGTAGCCGTAGGTAGTCACTGGTTGTAGGCCGTTTGCTTTATCCTGGAATACGCAGACGTCTTTACCTTCGCTGTTTTTATAGCACACATCTGTGCCATTATACACCAGTATGCTACCTCTGTATAGCGAGTATTTTACTATCACCCCATTCAAAATGTCTGGTTCTGTCCATGTTGCTTCGATCTCTCGTGCACCAGTTACAGTTAGGTTCGGAGCGTGAACACCTTCAGGAGGCGCCTGCAGTGTCCGGGTAGAAGCCAGCGGACTTGCTGTGCAACCGACTATGGTGCAAGCGATAACTTCAAAAGTGTAATTAGTGTATGGCTGCAATCCATCTATCACGAGGCTCATAGCCAGTCCTCTATCATTGGGATTTAAACGAATCTTAAAAGTGCTGTTTATTACTCGGCTCACGTTGTAACGGATGATTTCACCATTTGGCTTCGGAGGCTGCGCCCAAGAAACGTTAATCGCACTGTAGTTTACCGGAAGTAAAATGGTAGCGTTAACGTAAGCAGGGGCGGCCTGGTCCGTGAAGATCGGTGACGCCATTTCCGCCGATGCACAGTGCGTGGTACAAGCCTCGATGACGTAAAGATAGCCAGTAAAGGGCTCTAGCGCCCGGTCTGTAAATGTCATATTGAGACCCGTATATACCACGCGGCGCTGCTTCGTTTGATCATTAATCCGCGTGAGTCTGTACTCCTGAATAACCCCGTTTGGTTTTGATGGCTTACGCCACGTCACCCGAACTTCAGACGATGAAATAGCGACTGCAACGGGCGGAGAAAGACCTTCAGGGCGTCCCATTAACGTGCGGTTCTGTGCAACAGCGCTTGAAACATTTCCAACGTTGTTTATAGCCACAAGGTAATAATCGTAGAGCGTGTGCGGTGACAGGTTGGTGTCGTTGTAAAACCGAAGGTTTGGATTGTACTGATTTTTCAGGACTTCTTCGTAATTTGTCGCACAAATAGGTGGGACAACAGTTGTTGGTGAAGGGTCATAGTACCCTGGCACATAACCGCAGTTTAGCGTTGTGTTGTCAAAGTCACATCGATCGCACATAGCTACGCGCGCATCTGTGTTGTTACAAATCCTACCCAGTCCACAGCCCACTGTTCCATTACTTGATTTAGCCGCGCATGTCTGGTAGCTAGGGTCGTAACCACGCTCATTACAGCAGCTTAAATTGCGGGCTACTCTTTCTTTACCGCAACACTTGTGACTGGAGTTAGACTTTTCCACAGCACTAGTGTAGTTATACACCTGCGAAAAAAAGGTTGATGTGAGAAATTGTGGCTGCAAAGCCAGCGGTTTAACGCCAAGTGGCACGATAGAATGCACTGAGCACTTACCACGACGTCACCTGCTGACCCCTTGCAGCACAGGCTCGTACTCTGGGGTACATACTGTGTTCCGCAACACGTTTTACTAGAATCCAGGTCATACGCGGTTCCACGTTCTTCGTCACCGCAGCAGAGCTGCGCAGTGGCCACAACGTTCCCGCCGCAGCATTTCCGGGGTGGTATGGGGTTGTACAGCGCACCGCATACGCACACTCTGTTTTCGCTCTTATAGTAAGGGGTGTCCCCACAGCAGGCATCCCCTTGCCCCACCACTCTACCCCCCACAGATGTTGGGCAACAAATACTGCCTGAAGGAACCCGGATGTAGTCGCCATAGCAACACTGATATTCGGATTGCTGGATATGGAAGGAGTTTCCACAGCACACGTTCGAGGGATCGTTCCTCCGAAGGTAGCTTGTGCCGCAGCAAGTTTTGGTCGGGTCACGTGGGTGAAGCACGCCATTACAGCACATCTGGGAATTACATAAGAAAAGGCGTCACACTAAGACACCCATATTGGTTGGCGATAAATGTCCCAACCACTGCTCTGCCAGCCGCACAGGGTCTGAACAAAATTTTGCGTAACACACAAAACAGAAAATATCATCCAAAAACTGTTATAAATGATTGCTAAAACTATCAGTGAACACTCGTTGCAAGCATACATATCGTACCTAACTCCAAAACGCTGAATAAAGCAGAACGCACTTCAAACTAAAGCTAGAGAAAGGTATACGGACATGTGTAATTTAAAGACTGTTGTGTCTTCTGTATTCGTCTTACCCAATTCTTTTACGAACTACCTTCAAATGCTTGGCTAATTAACGATTAGACCCGTGGCCCTTGAGGGCGAAGGGTCTAATTGTTTTAGTATCACCCAACTAGTCGGACAGAAAAGGCAATAATAAAGTTAGCAAATGCAAGTTGAAGAAATATTTATTTGGGAATAAAACGAAAGAAAGTTTAACGCTCGATTGCTACTCGAGGACTATTGCTAATAGTCCTCTAGTAGCGTAGCCAATCAAAATGTAGGATTTGCATTAGTCCACTAGTTGGGTGATACTAATTAACGATAGACACAGTTTGCGTTAAGAATAGGAATATCTAGTGAAGTGGGAATCTTTTAAATAATCGTTTGACAAGTTCACTTCTAAAATCAAGTTTTATACTGTAATATATGTGACAAACCTGATTGGCTGGGTTGTAACACGTGACACCGCACAATTGCTCCGATAGACGACACTCAATGAAAGTGCATTTAGCTGTTGGAGGAGGACTGAAAGGAAATACAACTCGTTTTACCCTTAAAACCTTAAGATCAAAATTAAAATTCTCAACTGCTGCCCTTATTCATGTTCTATAGAAGACGTGGGGAGAAGTTGTTAAAATATGAAGCAAAGTCATCTTGTGTAATCCTGTTCTTAATTCTCGTAACTACTCTGGTTTATTAAGCACTAATATAACAAGGAGAAAGTTCATGCTGATCGCTCTTAGAGTTTAAAGGGTTAATTTAGAACCGCACGGCAACAAGACTTAATAAAGTTGAAGATCAAGCGCTCACCTCGTCGGACATGGGTACACCATTCTTCTGAAAATCTGATAGCCGGAAATGATTCCATTTGGACGCGAAGGAGGTTCTGCAAATGAAAAACAACATTCACGATGTCAAGCCTGCGGAGAAAGGGTTGTCTGACGTTGCGTTACGAAATTCGTAATGAAATTTCTTTGTGGCGCAAATTGCAAAAGATAATTTCTTTCTTACCCCATCGGACTTCGATGAAAGTGGAACCTGCGGTGAGTTGTGGCGGGTTGAAGCCAGTGGGAGCTGAGGAAAGAAGACAAAATTATAATCAGCAGGTGACACAACTTTAAATACTGTACCACAGTCGCCATGTTTCGTTCCAGATGTAAAGTTACGAGGTATTGAGAAAACAAGACAGCGAACGCCAACAGGATTTCTCTACGAAACGAAATGGCGTATCACTTGCATGTGGGGGAGATAAAAATGGGGAAAAAGTGGATTTTCGAAAATGCTGTTTACAGTATACAATTTTGAAAATTTTTCGATCGTTTATTTTCTCAGGCACAGCTAAAATGATTCATGAGTGGGCGGAAAACGGTTTGAATCAGATTCTCAGACAAGACAAGGCAAGACATTTATTACCATAACATTGCCTGTACAATTTCTTGGCACGCAGTTAGCCAAAAACGTTAGTCGTGGCGTGCCAAATTAATTCTATTACAAATCAGACATTACAGATAATAAGTGAAAAGTAAAGAAAAAGAGGAGAAAAATTTACGTAAGTCAAAAGCGAGAGAGACGAATATTTTTTTAATGCAAGCTTTGAAAGAAGCTAAGGCTTAGGATTTCGCAATTTTATCTCACGTGTTATCATGGTTGCAGAACGCCAGTGTATGACCGGGTAAGACGTTAAGTCGCCTCCGGCCTGGTGGTTATTTTTTTCAAGAGAGTGCACAGCGAACAAATAAACATGCAAACAAAACAAAAACCCTCACCGGCAGGATTAGTCGTGGCTGCTCGTGAATCGCTTAGGGTACATCCGTGCGTTGTACAAACCGCCACCTGGTATAACCCCAAAGAAATCAGTCATGCATGAGTTAGGGAAAAAAAACGGAGACAGGTGTAGAAGGAAGCCTTGCCGCAGTTAGAATCGGCAGAAGTAGAGACAATTGAATGATTCACAACATGAGTTTCGTTGGGCCTAGAATATTGATATCAAGGTGTACTCATGTTTTGTTGGGGTTGAAGCACAAAGGAAGAAGAAATGAACAGCTACGTACTGGACCTTCAGTCTGAATTCTGACAAATGACAACCATCTATGCCAGGAAAAGAAATCAGGGCTTACGAGAGATATCACGACAAATAATTTGTTTTCATTACGTTCGTTCGTTCCCTCGTTCGTTCATTTCTTTATTACAATTAAACGACACAATTAAAAAAAAAAGAAAGAAAATTGAAAAAAGAAAGAAAAGCCATTACGATAATCTGTAAGAGTATAAACTCCATACTAAGACAGATCACCTGCAAAATTAACTAACCAAACTCGTAATTTATTTACTGTCCTGATTTGACCAAGTGCACCAATTGAACTACACTATAATAGGTACAGTGGGTCCTAGCAGAAATTGATCGCGGGTGTCATGAACAAACAGTCGCTTTTAAGAGTCGGTTCTTTGCTTACAGACCAAATCGTGTAGATTGGTTCGACTTGAAAACATATGAAGTATTATAATACCAACCTTTATGACATAGTAAGTGTACGGCTGAAGTCCAGTCACTATGGCTTGACGCGCATCCCCGGTGGTGTTCATCCGTAAGGTATGATTGCTGTAGAACGCAAACAGTGCTTAGGTTAACATGACTTTAATTGCAGTGAGCAGTGACAAACACAGGACCTAGACTCAATTTCAGGCCTTGATATTCCGTACACCGATTAGATACTCCAGTTTCTGAGCTACTTGGAGGTTCAAAGAGAGACAGGTCAGGCGTTTCACATCACACATGAACCTGACCACTCACAACCGCTTGGTGGTTAGAACATCCGATCGGTGTCCGGAAGCTCACTGTTCGGTACGCGAAACGAGTAACACACGTGCGGCTACCCTGGCACATGCAACGCGAGCGACGACATCTGAAGGGTCGCATTAATGAGTAGAACTCTATGTGACAATGTAAAGCCTTCTCCCGTCGCTTGTGCAAAAGTGGTAATACGTGCGATTTTCACCAGCCGATCTTTTTCCCCAAAAAATCCACCACCAGGCAAAAAATGTGCAGGCAAAAGAAAAAGTCTCGTGTACAGGCAAACCTTCTGGAGGAGGCAACCTTAGCGATCGAGCACCAGTTTCCTTTTACGGGAGGTTGAAACACTAAGGCACCATAGGAGCCTTCTATTTGAATTAAAGAAAAAGATCGATAGATGTAAATTACAAATGGAGTGGAACAATCGTTCAAGTCGGACTTTCAATAGGACTGTTAAAAGGGAGGTTATTTTAGGCCGTGGTGCATTACAGAGGTTTCTGTTTTCGGATACGAGACGTGTCAGGGTGTAGAGATTCACTGGAGAAATCGCCGGTGGTTTGGTATCCCTCTTATGGGGGGGCGCATTCCTTTTTTTACCCTCGGCAGTATTGATAGCACACAAAGGCTAGTGGGGCCGAGCGAATACATGACACAAATACGGTAATTCAATGAAGAGGGAGGCAAACCAATTGGCTATTTACAAGGATGACCGAAGGGTTGAACCAGGGGCCACCCAGAACAACACCAGCTAGGCTATCCTGCCTCCTGTCCGCATGCAGAGCTTCGGCTGTAGTCGCAGCTTTACTTACACATAGATCCTGTAGGATATGACGTTTCCATTGGGTCTTCCTGGCGGGTTCCAGCTCACACGGATCGTGGTACTGCCTGTGGCGTAAAGTGTCGGCGGCCCAAAATTCTCCGGCACTAAAGAAATTCAAATCAATGATTATTATTATCACGCCAATAAGCGCGAAATTCGAAATACTACAGGTAAAAAGGACAAATAGGCTGTTGAAAAAACAATCCTATAAAATGAAAGCATTTCTTTCCTGGTCGTTCATGTTAGATATATAATACGGTTGGAGTTGCAAGCTTAGAGATACAGAATGGAATTTTGCATTTTTTTTTTTTGCTACCTGCACGCCATAAATTTCTTTTTAAAAGCCATATTTTTTAAACTCTCACATCTCATCACGTTTCGGTTTTTGTGTTTATTCAATAGTTAAAACGTATTTTCCTGAATTAGTCAAACTCGCCATGAAGCGAGCTATAACTTGACGATCGATCAGTCAATCAATCAAAGTTGCCAGTGCTCCGCCATTTTAATATCGGGAAATTTACTCTGTTTGACGCCTGGGCACAGAAACATCAATATTCACCCGCGTTATACTTACTTCCATCCAAAGTTCTTATCCGGAAACCATCACTTTTAAATGTGCCTGCCCCATTGTTTAATTCAACCTGGGAAAACAGTCAAAAGTTTCTGTTGGCGGCATTATTTGGCCATGTAACTGTTCTAACTCTTAAGGGGCGAACCATTTGACTTTTGATGGGAGGGGGTTGGAAGATTTCTCAATGGCAAGAACTTTTTTTCCAACTGACCAACAAGGCAGATATTTTTTTTCAGTCGAAAAGCAGCATAATAATTTTTTGTGATTTGCAAGAATTTTTTTTGGCTGCAGAATGCATGTATGAATTCTTTTTCCTCTGAATTGGCCATGCCTGGATTAATTTTCCTTCTTTGGGAGGCTGCAGGAATTTTTTTTTCAAAATCTTCCAACCCCCCCCCCCCCTCTCCCCCTCAAAAGTCAAATGGTTCGTCCCTAAGATGCGTACTTGTGATGTGGCTTTGCGTTTCCTGAACTAATCAATCATTCGTTCACTGGTCTCCAAACCAATGAGAGCATCTATTCTTTTTCCTAAGCTTAGCACGAGTTGTACGTTTTCCTGCGCTTGGCACCGGTCACCTGCTTCACTGTTTGATTAGTTCACAGAGCGTTTAAGTTTGAAATGAACTAAACATACTCTCATTTTTCTCCGCAATATCAATGTGCACTTAGCTTTTACGCGGATGTTTTACGTCAAGAAATAAACCTTGCACATCTTAGCAAACAAGAAAACTTGCAAAGCAATAAGGCTCATTAAACTTGTCCAAAGCACGCCATATTGATATATAACAAACAAGAGAGACATTCTTACATAGAATGTGTAAAAAGTGTTCGCCCTCAGATTTGTCACTTCCACGCGAGTTTGGTTTCCAGGGAACTGACCCACTCGACTGACCGGGGCACCTGGTAGTGATGTTTCCTCCAGCTCAACGAGATACGTCACCACAGCGCCTCGCAACCTCGTGATCTCCGGTGGAAACCACGTGATCAAGATGGTTGTGTGATTCAGAGCAGTGCCGTTGACAGCTGGACCCGACAGGGGAGGGGCAGGGGCTGTTCTGTAGGGTAGCGAGGAGTTACTTGTGGTGTTACCTTGTCTGGTTGCCACTGTGACCTGAAAATAGAAAAAGAAAAGTTGACGAAAAGGTCCGTCGTTGCATCTTAAAAAACCTACCAACTGGCCAATTCGTCACCGGTGCTACGAAACAAAATCCAAATGCAGTCCCCGTCCCTGTTTAAGGATAGTAACTCATCGTCGAAAATAAGCTTCAGGGAAAATCACCTTCGAACGCATAAAAGCCCAGAGCTCTTTAACTTGAAATGATATCTGGATGAGTTTTTCTTCCCTTAGGATACTCGTATACATACTAGTTATGTAATGCTTTCGAGTCATCCTACGAGTCACTTGTATTTTCTTCGTATACACACGAGCCTTTATGCGAGTGTGTATGCAAAGAAAATACAAGTAATGAGTGGAATATTCTATGGTATACCACGAGAAAGCCTTGCATAACTATTTTATACCATGTCATAGAAAATACAAAGCCTAACATACAGTCAAACCTCTGCTAACGGACACCTCTCGTATGCGGACACCTCCCATTAGCGGACACTAAACCGCGGTCCCTGCGATTTCTCCTCTCTCAAACACTACATTTTTAACCTCCCTTAAACGCACATCTATCGTAAGCGGACACGGACACGTATTTGGGGTCCGCAGGATTTACAATAACCTCCCGTAAGCGGACAATGAACAATACGTCAAGAAAATTTCGAATGAAATAGGTTCAGTTTTAATGCTTTAACCACACACTGACCTAGATAAAAGGAGTGTTTGAGTCCGAACAGTACAGTGCATATGAAGGTAACGTGCCAATAAGTTTTTTTTGACCGAGAAGCTTTCGGAGTTCGCCGACTACTATGGTAACGAGGAACTTTCAAATACTCTGCTCAAAGTGTCGGATATCTTAAGAGACCTTAAGATCAAGGAACCGCAAAAGCAGACACTGGCTTACTTGCTATTTGTATGTCTAACCTTGTATTGGTGTGCAGAGTAAATTCCCAGCCCTGTATCATCATATTGCCGTTGCAGAGCTCCGCTTTCAAACACCAGAACGTACTCTGTGGGTTCAGTAATGTTGCTGCTCACCAGATCTTCAACTGTCCTCCTGAAGAGCATGTACCCAACTATCACCCCGTTAGGTCTGTCTGGTGGATCCCAGCGCACGCGCAAAGATGTTCGCGAAAGCGCCTGCGCTGTGGGCGCTGGTTGCTCCTCAGGTTTGGCGGCAAGCGTGCGTACTTTCGACGGCGGGCTACTGCCACATCCTCCAACTGTACATGCACTGACAATGACGTCATATTCGATATAAGGATCCAACGACGTGACGTTAAGCTGAAATGAAGCGTTGGCATTTACGGTGGTGTTGCGTGACGTTTGCTGATGTGTGACTCTGATGATGAAATGTGTAACGATGCCATTGGGTATGCGGGGGCCACTCCAGTTCACGTATATGGCGTACGGACTGAGAGCCCGGACGAAGGGAGCTGGAATACCCTCGGGATCTAAGGCACAAAAGAGGAACGTAAGGTTATTTCGTGTGTGAAGCCAGAACTAAAACCCGCGGCCTTTAAATCCGATCCTTCTACATACCTCCTTGACCTGTAGTGATGTTGCCATAAGGGCTTGGCTCGCCAGGGCCGCTGTTAAACGCTATAATACGGTACTGATAGGAGGTGACCGGCTGCGCTGTGTTGTCCACGTACCGTCGCGGGAGAGAAACATTCACTTCCGCAATGACGGAATGATTTCTGCCGGTCATAAGCCTCCGTTGAATCAGATATTTCTGTATGATGCCATTTGGTACTGAAGGCGGATCCCATTCTATTATCACTGTTCTGCCGGCGGGGGACGAAAGCCTTGGGGCAGGCAAGCCTCGAGGTCCTAAAAAGCAACCGCAGGCGAAAGGTAACAGCTAAAGGCAACAAGCAAACGCCTGCTTTCCTTTGAGTAGCTGGAGTATTAGAATACCGAGAGAGATTGGATGTCCATGCACGTTTTTGGAACTCTGGAATCGTGGCACGTTAAGGAAAATCTCAGCCTAGAATCCGTTCTACCCCCTGAAGAGCAGGTAATCGATTGATTTTTTAGGCATAGAATGTTTTCAAAAACGAGAAACATACATTCATGAGGTTTCCTTCAGCACATTCACATACCGTCTTGCAGTGATGGGTATTCCCCTTTGCAGGACACCCCCCTCCCCCCTCCCCTCCATGTAGATGTAGACGTAGACCTTTTAATCAAATGATTCCCATTATCAACCGAGGGCGTAATTTGACCACAAATTAACTTTACCATCAAATTTTCCGCGATTAAATGTTTACCTTCCTCGAATTAAGCGTCTACAAGAACAAAAGGCTTCTGGGGTATTTGATGCGCATAACACCAGTATTTAGGTAGTAAGAAACAATTCAGTCTGACTCTTCGAAAAATAGTTCTTACCGGATTCCAAAGTTCTTTGCGGTGTAGAGTTGGAGCTGTTGCTACAGCCGACCTTTGTACATACACTAAGCCTAAACACGTAGACCGTGAAGGGCTGGAGACCGGTCACCACGAAGCTGGTGACATTTCCCAAGACTTTCTGAATCTCGGTACCATTTTGATAGATGACGTACTGTAGAAGTTTTCCATTAGCAGGGTCGGGTGGGTCCCATGTCAATGTGAGTGAGCTCGAGGTCACATCTCTGAATACCGGTGGGTCCAGAGAACTGGGAACTAAACGAACAGGTTAAAACAAACGACATAAGTTGTCTTACGGGTCTTAAAGTGCACCTAATCCCAAAATATGTTTTCGCTAAAATAAATCTTTGCAACTCTTCGAAACACATTGCAGCTCTTTACCCTTTTTTTCTAGCCAGGTCTTGACTTTTTATAGGCTTCAAACCTTACGAAAAACTAAGCATCATTTGTTTGACGAACGAGTCAGAAGAGGCGTGGAACTATTCCTGATTTGACGTCACAGACTGATTTGCATACATACAAAGTAGATTGTGACGTAAGATCAGGAATTGACCCATGCCTCTTGTGACTCGGTTGTGAAACAAATGATGCCAGTTTAAAGCCTGTAAAAAGGCAAGATTTGGTAAAAAAAAAAAAAAAGGAAATAAAAGCCGCAATGCGTTTCGAACAGGTGCGAAAAACATATTTTGGGGTCAGATGCACTTGATTCTGATGAATATTCTGTATCCCCACATGAAATTACAAACTCACCGTCTTCAAGGGTTAAGATACGAGTCCATTCACTGAGCCCAGCGCCTGCAATGGTGCTGGCATTAACAAGGAATTCATAGACCGTGAAGGGCTGGAGGCTAGCGACGGTTAAACTGAAACCCAATCCACTGAATATCATTGCTTGCACGCCACCACTTCTCTGATGCAATCCGTATCCAATAATATTTCCATTAGGCAATGCGGGCTTCTGCCACATGACATGAACTGACGTGGAACTCAGCACAGTCACGTTGGGCGGTTTCAAGCCTTCGGGAACTGGGGAACAAAATTTCAAGGTAAACCTTATTGATAAAGACAAATCTTGCTCATAGTTTGCGCCAATTCCATGTGGATACCTTTCCACATTAATTTGATTAATTGGAATTTCTGAAGTCTATTTATTTGGCAAAGGCTTACACCTTACATAGACAAGTACTAAACAATCAAATTTGTCAGTGCACGAGATGCTGCACACAAGACGATTAAGACCTTGTCTTAACGTGCAGTCGGACTCAATACGAGCAAAAGTATTGTTGTAATTTCTATTACCTCAATCTAGTGACCATTAATCTCACATAAGTTTGTTTTCCATTTACCTTGACAATGACACCGTCATGACACCGAAGCGTCGGTTTTATCGCTAGTTTTTACTTGTCTATGTATCATTCAACCTTACTGTAGTAATAATGTTGCAAAACATGTTGCGCAAAAATTTCCAACTTTGTACACACACGACGACTGTTTCGCAGAACATGACTTACCTCCCTCGGGGGTTGATCCAAAAACATTGTTACTGAGAACAAAGCCAACAGAGTTAGACGCATTCACCCAAAACGTATAATTATTAAAGGGCAGAAGTCCATTGTAGATGAAATCCTTTTCGGCTTCCTCTACAGAAATACCCGTCTCCACACGCTCTTCTGTTCTGAGATCAACTGAGCCTGGCACAATGAATCTTCCGCGAACCATTAGATGGTAAAACAGCCTTCCATTGGGCACTGCTACGGCTGTCCAACGGGCGTTAACCGCTGTAGCATTGTGGATGCTGGCGGTGAGAGTGACTGTTCCGTTAGGTGCAATTTCCTTGGTGAAAGCAATCGCTTCTGCACCGTAGGCGCACCCTTGAGCTGTGCACGCGCGCACGCGAAAAGTATGCCGACTGTATGGAGTAAAACCAATTGCTGTGTAGTTTGTGAGCTGCGTTTCATTTACCACGGGGTTTGATATGGAGTCTTGGTAAAGTTCATATCGTGTTATGATCCCGTTGGGTTTTCCCGGTGGTAGAATAATGACGTGCAAAGCGTACGGGCTAAGAGCCACTACTGTAGGGGCTGGAATGTCATCAGGGACATCTTCATGGGTCCTCACCTGGGACGCATTGCTAAAGGTGCCACCACCTCCTGTAAAGGGGCGCACCCGTACATAATACAGTGTTCCCGCCGTGAGATTTCCGATTACAGTGTTGAAGACATTCGGCGTTGCATTGAATTTCGATACATACGCATTCAGATCATCTCTAGTTGCAAACATTACTTCATAACGAATTATCTGTCCATTGAGTATCGTCGGTATTTGCCAGGAAACTTCCACCTCCATTCGACCACGCACCAACACCGTTGGGGTTTGAACACCCTGGGGAGGTAACTCCCCGGTTCTCATACGAACCGCCGGTCCCAGGGCGCACCCAATTCGAGTACAGGCGGTCAACTGTAGTGTGTACTCGGTGTAAACTTGTAAGTTTGAGATCGTGAAATTGTTTTGTGCCCCGCTATACACCAGTCGTCCATCCAAAGTCAAGTTGTACAGAGTTATGATACCATTAGGGCGCACGGGTTCGGGCCAGGACACTTCGAGTTCTCTCGGACGTCGAACGGCAGAAGGGCCTGGGACACCATCTGGAACTAGAAAGTCATAACAAGATTCGTTCAGTAAAACATGTAACCACTGGACAGCCAGGGATGGTTCACCAGAGACACAAAATGAAATTTAAAGACCAACACAAAAGAGGTTGGAAAAAAAGGGTGAAAGTGAACCTCAAGAAAGACAGCCACGAGCGAAGACTGCCAATAACTTTCAAGGTGAAGGGCAGTGCTTTTTAGAATCTTTCCACCATCCAATCTGTGATGGGGATTTCTGCGTGGGGTTCATGGAACCACTTAGTATGTCTGTGTTTACCATTAAACACAATTTGTACTGTGTGTAATTAACGGTTAAGAGAGAGAAAAAGGTATCTCGAATACCTGATTCTTCAGTCGTGACATTTTTACCAGGTCCCACTGCACTTCCGCCGACCGTGAAGGCCTGGATCTTCATTGTGTAAGTTGTAAAAGGTTGGAGGCCTGACACGGTGGTATTCAGAATACTCGTGTCAGAGACAACTGTCTCCCCAGGGACTGCCTGAGAGGGGTGGACACGGTAAGAGAGTATCCTGTACTCTGTCAGGACTCCGTTTGGCCGTTGCGGTGGTGCCCAGGTCACTATCAGTGTTGTTCCACCTTGTAGAGGTATCAGTTGTACGGGGGCCTGGATACCAGAGGGAGCTTAAACAGAAAAGAACGTATGTATCATAGTTAATTTAAGATGCGCTGCCAACAAAAAAAGTCGTGAGTCACGGAACATGAGCGTCGAATTATTTTCTTTTCAGAAACAGAAATGAGTGGAGACGGTCTTTTTTTTTTTTTTTCAGACAACGGTGCCTAGTTCACTGTTACACCGATGTATTTAAGTTTATTTGTTGACATCTGAGAAAAACAAAAACGTACCTTTGGTTTTCTCAATACAATTTTCGAAATCCTTTTCTCTTCTTTTCACTCACCTCCCTGTCCACTGCGAGTGGCAATCCAGGTACTTTTGGCTGAGCCCATGGTTCCGACATGATAGCTTTCCACACGGTACAAATAATCTACAATAAAATACAGTGATGAAAAGATCTAATGAACGCGAAATACACAAAATATCTACTAAGGATAATAGACAGAGAAGATGAAAGGCCACCCCCGTCAATATTACACCTTGAAGTACATTCTCTGAGATTCGCTTGCATTGCTGTTCAAACTGCTCAAGCTATCCAGTAAAGTAAACGTGGTAATTTGATCAGTTCGTAATATTTACTTCAGATAAGTGAATATGAAATATGAGAGCAGTCGCGTATGAAATCAGATCAGTAGTTTACTTAAAAAGAATTTAAATCTACCTCATACCATCTTAATGTGATAAAACAAAAATTTAAGGAATGATTACTGAACGTAGCAATTCACACTTACCAGTGAAACTCTCAACAGAAGAATCGTTGAAACTCTCAGTCTTCCCAGAATGCACCACAGAGCTATTAAAGGACAAACAGCTTCCGAGTTGACTGCTGACCAATACAGTGGACTCAGGACGACAACCATCAAGATCAGCATTGCGCATAGCAGTGACGCTGTTGTGATAATTTATTTCCAAAAGGTTGGAGAAAACTTTTATACAACCTCCAAACGATGCCTCGACATTCACTCCAGCCTGACGCGCAACTGTCTCGGATAAAGAGCCCCATGGGACCCCTCCCATGTAAATACTTGATTGAATTTGAAGGTTGGTGATACTGGGTTGAACGTCAGTTCTGCCGTCAAGAACTACCACCATTCTGTCTAGGAAGTTGGTTATGGTCAGATTGTGCCATCTTCCATCGCAAATCTCACCCGATGATGGTTGAATAGAAAGTGAGCCTTGCATAGTTGTGGTTGAGTATTTTACCTCCACTTGGTTTCCACTGTACTGGATCGCAAATGTCGTTGTTGAGCCGTGCGCAAATAAGAGCAATCCTGCGGATAACTGAGTACGAAATGTCAGTGCAAAGTTCACGATGTTACTTTGAAGAATACCTGAAGTCTGTTTATCGATAGCAACATAACCACCTCCTCGAAGAAGTATCGCCTTTATGTCGTCCCTTACTGGGCAGCCATTTCTCTGCGGTTCAACTCCAACAGCCTCTTGTGCAGTTCCCCAGTCCAGCGGCTTTGATTCTGACGTAACTCCGCGCAAACAACCAATGAAACTGAATCTCAAAATTTCAGAAATTCCGGTGTTAGGTCGTCGGATTACGAACGAGGAAGGCAGTCCCCCAACATACACACCGGTGTTGGCTGCAATCACAGTCGCGCCCCCAGGGCTGTCTTGACTTGCACTGTAGCTATCTATCGTTAGAGTGCCCCGGCGGCTTCGTCGAGTTACCGTAACATGATGCCACTGACCATCATCAAATCGCACGGATTGGCTGATCGTGAAGGCGGCGGCGCCAGTTTGACTATCAAATATCAACCACGGTTTTCCGTCACGCATTTGAACGGCCAACATGTCAGCTTGAGAGACCTCAGACGCCAGG
This sequence comes from Galaxea fascicularis, assembly GCA_948470475.1. Taxonomy (NCBI): domain Eukaryota; kingdom Metazoa; phylum Cnidaria; class Anthozoa; order Scleractinia; family Euphylliidae; genus Galaxea; species Galaxea fascicularis. The sequence continues at coordinate 2,462,558 of OX419342.1, read as the reverse complement.
AAAATTATCAGACCGAAAGCGTACTGCGTCCGAAAATAGAACTCAATGTCATTTGTTGCACCAGCCGTGACAAAGCTGGAAGGGAACTTGTAGTAACCAAGCCCCGGGAAATGCACTCCAGTTGTCACTAACGGAGGGGGGTAGTGTAGTGCTGAGAAAGCTCGGCTCACGTTATAAGTCGGTGGAAGAGGACCGTTTGGGGTCTGGGGCTGGGACCATTTCAGGTAAACTGTTGTTGGATCAACTGATAATACTTGCAGTGGCCCCTGCCCCTCGGGAGCTGTGTAAAGAAAGGAACGATAATTAGAACTAGAAGTAAAGGAGGAAGGTTTATGGTCCATCAAGTCCCCCTTGGGAGACGGTAAAAACAACTATTTTTAAAGCTATCAACATTTCGATGTCTGCATAACATCATGGATAAGCTCCAAACGACCCAGTGCGGTGGTCAATTTGCATTATCAACTCAGTGGATCAAAGCAAAGTTTCGTAGACTACTCCACCACCGACACAGCATTACACTTTCTTTAGAAATTCTCTTTATCCAAATGAAAAGCCTTGTGTACTGAAGTCTTCACTACACAACGTGCACAATATTTCGGCGAGGCCTGATACTTTATATAAAGAAACAAATTCCTTTTTCGTATTTGTGTCCACTCACAAAAACCGTTGGAGAGAATATTGCTGCTTTATATAACATACCTGCAGGATGTGTCCGCGCAAGGGCTTGTGGACTATGTCCTGAGCAGTCATAACTGTTACATGCTCTAACCGTGAATTTGTACTGTGTGTAAGGCATAAGTTCCACGACCACTCCTTGACTCTGGGACCCAGGCACCTCTGTAGCTCTCACGGCCGTTGTATTTGAGGGAGGCTGGTACTTGAAAATGACGTAGCGAGTGATGAAACCTTGTGGATTCTGGGGAGGCCTCCAAGAGACAACCACTGCACTGCTGTTGAAGGGATTGGCAGCAGTGCTCATGGAATTTTCGCCCGATGGAGCTAAGAAAGGGAACAACACATTAAATAACGAGCACTTAAAAAGGGCTTCACCTAACTGAACTTTCTGGTTAGTGAGGAAGGCTGTCTTAAGTAGCACGCATACCTACTCATTAACACAATTAAGGAAATGATAATGTCGGTCAATTTAGTAACAATTATTTCCTTGCTATACACGATACGGGGTGACTGACTCATAGAATTTGATCAGCAACAAGTTTTACTTTACATTTCACTCCTAAACAAGATGTTTGCAACTCAAGTACAGGGTTCTCAACAGAATTTTGAACAGCCGTTGCTGTGTTATTTCCAGGCGTAACATTTCGCTAGCTCCTATTGACTGCACTTACTTCCTTCTCCAGTTCTATGGCGTGTCCATTCACTCGCACGGACGCCTCTGACCTGGGCTGTAAATGTCCGGACTCTGAATTCATACTCCGTAAACGGTGCGAGTCCCGTCACATTAGTCCTCCTAAAGTTCATGGAATTAGAATCATGCGCTGGATTACTGTTATACTTCATAGTTCCATCGCTTTCAAAAGGCGCGCCTCTCATCCACAATTCATAGCGAAGAATCCTTCCATTGGGTTCCGGTGGCTCATCCCATTGCACCTGGACTGCTCTTCCTCCCGGAAGTGACGTTACATTCGGTGCAGGCTGAAAATCCGGAAGTGTCGAAAGTGTGATGATGGTTCTCACAGAACTTCGACCGCATCCACCATTGGTGCATGCTTCCACAGTGAAGTTATACACGGTGTATGGTATGAGACCGCTCAAGCCGCACGTAAAAATAATACCCCTGCAGTTAACAACTTCAACCGCATTCCTGCTGTTGGTGGATATCAGACGATACTCAAGGATACGCCCGTTTGGCATGCTGGGAAGCTGCCAGGTTGCAGTCGCGTTGCGAGGTAGAATATTCGTGATGACCGGTGGAGAAATACCGCCTGGCGCATCTTGGAACGTGCGGTATACCCTGCCATTATCCAGACTTCTTGTACTGCCTGAAGCTGTGTAAGTTATGATATAGTAGTAGTACACGGTATCTGGGGTGAGTGAAGTGTCATTGAAAGTTTGATTCGGTCCACTGTAAATCTGTGTTCCATTTCTGTACAGCTCATACCGTAAGATGATGCCATTGGGGTTGTCTGGCGGAGACCACGTTAGCATAATGGTCCGGGGAGATAACACCGTGGCAAACGGAGCAGGCTGTTCCGAGGGAGCTGAAATAGAAGGAAAATGTCAATGTTGCGATTTTAAGTTGAATCATTTTGTATTTTAAGGTGGCATCGCTTTGTGTTCAACTTTTTAAGTCAGTAGAAAATAAACAGATCAGAGCAATACAAACTCTCTCTGTCTGACTCTGAGAGTATCCTAATTAAGCATTTAATTTAATTTATCTTTAAAGAGTCGCTTACAAAAAGAAACTGGTACTTACAAGGATTGTTGTACATCTAAATAGGGCCTACACACGAAGATTTCATTAGGGAAAGTATGATATTATCGACAAATGGCATGACGTTTCACCTCCATAAGATCAAGAAATTAAAGCACAATAAGTGATGGGAAACAGCAAAATTTCTTCTACCGCCATCCATGAAAAACCGTGGTAGCATACTGTCTGCGATTATTTCTGCACAGTTTACGAAACACTGTGTGGAATAGACCTGTTTACCGATACGGCGGCCATCTTGAATTCTATTGTTTTGACTGAGAAATTATGGGCTGCCGAGGGGGCAATCGCTGGAAAATTTATCGTATACACAGCTTTCAGGATAAATTTTTACTGCTCGTCTCTCATATTCCAAAACAAATATTACAAGCGTTACCTCTTTCTGTCACGGTATTTGGCAGTGGTTTCTATGGTTAGCGAAAAATTATTGTTAAAAGTTATCACGCCACACTATTCTTTATAATTATTTCTCATCTGCCCCCCGGGTATCCCATAATTTCCTCGGAATTCAAGATGGCCGCCGTATCGGTAAAAAGGTCTATTCCTTTCCATTAACTTTATTTCCTGCGCTTTAATTCCACTTACCACCACTGCAGCCGTATCTGTTGTTTTGTTGAAGATTTACTGTTCCATTCTTGCACTGATCACACTTAGGCCCTTCGACATTATTTTTACATGAGCACTCTCCGCTTTCATCACACTGGCTGTGGAGACTGCCGGATGCATTGCAATTACAAGCCACACAACTGGTTTGAGAAACAAATTTACGACAATCAGTGACCGTAAAAAATCAAGTCATGTCATTTTAAGGCTAATTTTCAACAATGATAGCAACTTTATTTAATTGTACACCCCTGATAAGTGGCCATTGTTTTGAATTCGGCGTAGTTACCAGGGGCACCCAACGAGAAACTTCGATGAAATATCTGTTCGAAAGAGTCTACTCGTTCTAAGGCTTTCGGATAATGCATTGCCAAAAAGCTACTGATTTCTTAACTTAAACATCACCTAAAAGATTCGCAACCAGGGAAATCCAGGAGAAAATGGTCCCTTAGATTTTCGGAAGTGATATTTTTGCAATTTTTGGCTCTTAAAAAGGTCGCCTGGGATTTTCGGATGAGCAAATAGTTCGCAGAGAAGTTCTTCGAAGGTAACGTTCAGCTAGCAACTTCTGAAATGAAGATTTCATTCCCTAAAATTTTCGGGCACTTCAATTTTCAGCTAAGAAATCCGAACAGATCAAATTTTTCTAGCTGATTCAGTAAAACAACTCTTTAAACAGTCTTTAAACATTACAAGGAGCCTAGAAATATCCCTCAAAGGTCTTTTGGCTTAGTTTGCTCGTTGGGTGCCCCTGAGTTACCTCCTTGAATGGCACAAGTCAACGAGCCCTAGCAAGAATTTTGCAATTCAAGGCGGGTTTACTAGATTCAGTAAAACTGGGTTCGCAAGCAGATTCATCGTCGTGAACTTAGCCCTAAACTGTCTATGAAACATAACAATCCAAAATATTCAATAAATCTCTGGTAAAATCTTATATATAATATGCAGTAAGTTTATGGTAAAACTCGTGAAATTCAAACTTCTATAATTCTTGAGTTCCAATGAGATCTCTTCGAAACCTTCCCTTTCGGTTTCCCAAAATCAATATGGCAGATCTATTGGTGAACTCGGTTTTCGGCAAAATCTCTTACTGAAAACATTTCACACTGACTGTTTCATTTTGTTATAGCCTCCTGTTAGTCTAGCAAGGATGGTCAACGACGGTGTTAGTCAAATACCACAGACCTTCCTGTTGATGCAAATCCATAATAACCAGCAACACATCTATCACAGCGACGCCCACCAATGTTGGCCCTACATGTGCAATGCCCAGTATCGTTACAGTTCCTACCAACAGAGCCAACAGTATTGCACTGACATTGGATACATCCTTGGCCTGTAGGATTCCAGTAATATTCGGCAACACAAGAGTCACAGCGGAGGCCAACGACATTGGACAGACATGGACACTGTCCATTACTGCCGGAACACTGCAGTTCATCTGTAGGATGAAAGAAGAAAGTTAAAGTTTAAGGGCAACTACTCAAATCAGAGCTGTTGTAATGCACTTGTTCTCAGTGGATTTCAGTCTGAGAAGTCAAAAACGTTGAAATTTCTTAGAAAACACTTGAATAAGAGCACATAGTTGCACTTTCGGTACTTTGTAGCAAGGGACCGTTCATTTTTATGGGATGGGGGGGGGAGAAGGGAGGGGGGCTGGTGGGATTTATGGGGACTCGCCAAAAAAATGGCTTTTTAGGGGGGGTTGCGAAAAAAATCAATAAAAGAAAAGGCGGCGGGTGGGTGGGGGGGGGGGTCGAGCGAAATTCTGAGATAAAATTTAAAATAGCTGGACTTGTAACTGATTTTGGAGGAGGAGGGAGGGGGCTCATCCCAAAGGAAATTCTTTTTGAGGAAGCATTATGTGACTAAAACTGGTAAGCCGGGGGGTGGGGTGGGGTGGGGTCATACAATTTGCATACAATCCCACCAGCCCCCACTACCCCATAACAAATGAACGGTATCTAAAGGTGAAGTAGACTAACGTATTCTTCACTTCTTCCATTATTAATTTCTTTTCATTGATGAGGAGTATCTAAGGTCATCTCAGCTTTCAAGACACTCCATACGTGCTTAGTTCTCATTTCCGCCTTTTCGTTTTTGAATGAGGGTGCTAGATCAAGCTTTCTTCAGCGCTTTTTCAACACCAAAATGGCTTATATAAGATAAGTGCGCTAAAATATACTTACCTGCTCTCTTCCTGTCACCATCAATTGTACCTTTGGGATAACAGTTGCACGGTCGACATCCGTTTGGTTCAGACTGGTTCAGACCAAACGTCCCCAGCTTGCACTGGTTACATCGTTGACCAGTCACAAGCAGCTTGCAAGTACAATTTCCCGACTGCTGTTCACACTGCCCTGATCCTCCAACTGTTCCTTTAGTGTCGCAGCCACACTGCGTACAGCCCTGAGGGTTACTTTGCGAGAGATTATAAAACCCTGGTTTACACCTATCGCAATCATTGCCTTCTACGTGAAGTTTACAAGTGCAAAGACCGGTAGTTTTGTTGCACCTGTCCAACAGCGAGGGAGGAGTTCCTTCTACAGAGCAGTTGCACGAGCTGCAACCATTTTGAGTAAGACTATGATAACCCTCAGAGCACTGGTCGCATTTCCTTCCAATGACGCCTTGCTTGCAAGAGCACTGTCCTGTGACGGAATCGCAGCTATTCACACTGCCGGCTAACGTCCCAAATGGATCGCAGTCGCACGTTTTGCAGCCCAAAGAATCTTGTCCAGACAGTCCCCAGAAACCTGACTTACATGTGTTGCATTTGGAACCTGAAAAATGTGTACACAGAAATGCGAGGTGTTGTAGGTGTAGTAGGTCGACAACAAACAACACAAATTGGCGTTAAAAATATATCCAAGAAGGAAGTAATATTGTCGGGAGTTCCACAGGGGTCGGTGTTAGGATCCCTACTTTTCCTCATTTATATAAATGATATATCTAATAGCTCCAATCGATTTAAATTTTACTTATTCACAGATGATACTAATCTTTTATATGCTGATAAAAATCTTAAGTTACTCGAAACTGTTGTTAATGCTGAACTCTGTAATATCTATGATTGGTTAATCGCTAACAAGTTATCACTGAATATAAAAAAGTCCAACTTTTTCCTCATTGGTTTAGGTACGCGTCAGCCCCGACAAATTATCTTGGCCCACCGCACACTAGCCGACAAGGCCCAACAAGACGTTTTGAGATCTAGCACTGTCAGATATCGCCCGACAAGCCCCGATCTTGTCGCAGACTTGTCTGAATTCACCGCACACTAGCCGACAAGTGAAGATTTTTTGTCGGCCGACAAAAAATCGGCTAGTGTGCGGTAGCCTTTAATGAGCCAAAACAATACTCTGCACGTGCGTTTTACATTTTGGTACATTTCTTTACCGTCCTCTGCAAAACAACAATGTGAAACGATCAATTTTTTTTATTTTCTCGAGAAAGTGAGAGTATGACGGCAAAATCTTCTTTCTTTTTCCTTACTTTGGTGTCGTTCATAGTAACTTAGCTCTTGGAGAGTTCACTAGCATTTTCCAAGTTAAACAGATTAAAATGATTGCGGAAGAGTTACAAAAACGAAAAGTTATATTTCAAAATAACGTTCTCGTTGCCGTTGCCGCCTTCGTTTCTTAAACTCCCTATTATGAACCGGTAATCGGCGAATTTCCCCTGACTACTTCAAAAATTAGTGACAACCCAGGTTCAAAGCTGGATACAGTAACCTGTCATCAGGAGTATTTGGTCAACGTTTTCCGTGATATATTTACAAGAAACAGCAAGGTTTGGAGATTGTTATCACCTGTTACCCGGTCTTTGCAGTCACACTCTCCTGTGGTTGGATGACATGAACTGTTTCTGTTGTTGGTACCATCCAGTACACAGTTGCATGGAATGCAACCAGTTGTGTGATTTCCCCTAAGATCAAAGAAGCCCTCTTTGCACCTGTCACACTGACGCCCTGTGGTGTTGGCTTTACAATCACACTGACCAGCAAGCACACCTGAATTGGAGTCATCCTGTAGAACAAAATTGAAAAGGAGACAGCTCAAACAAGGGCTTTCAATAAGATTTATAGCAGGCGTATCCCCCTGCGATAGTAGGCAGCTGTAGCTATCAAAGAGCTACCATACATTTTACAAGTATTTGTTGGCCAACATGGACAAATAGCCGGTGACTTGATGACTCTCAGTTGCGGAGAGTCCTTTGTTTCCTAATCTTAATTATTCATGATTCATGAATAATTACGATTAGGAAACAAAGGGAATTTGACTGTCCCCTACCTATTCAATAGCCCACTAATATTATTACAAACCTTGACGCAATCCAACTTTTCAGGCTGTACTCCAGGTCCATCGCATCCGCAAGGTGAGCACACATCTCTGGCGTTAAGACTCTTTCCACTCTCCCTGTAGAATCTCTCCTTACACACCTGACAAAACCGGCCAGTTGTATTGTGTTGACAGTCGATGCATACACCCCCACCCCCAAGGGTGCGTGAGCTTGGGTTGGTGTCAAGAGTTTGATTGTAGACACAACTGCTGGCATGGTCATTACATTCACACTTGACACAGGGGTGTGAGTTATCTCGATCGCCACGGAGAAATAACTTGTTGTTATACAAGGGCTTGCAACGATTACACTGTAGAGAGAAAAATATTGAAGTTTAACGTCCGAGTTTACCTGTGTACCACTTGCATCTCATAATAGTGCCTGACTACATTATGGTGGTTTATGATTTTACAAAACATTAGCAAATGCAACTTGACTTTCATTAAAGCTAATTAAGTCTTGAAACAATAACTGAACTTTTGTATAAATAACTTAAAACAACTTACATTTTCCCCCTCAGTATTTGTAGTTGTGTTACAGTCACAAACGCAGCGGCCAATTTGGCCTCCAATCCCTTCAACATAATGAACAGATTTTGCATGGCCAAAACACTCACACCTTGAAAAGAAAAAAAGGAGATGATTCTAAATTAAAATTTTATTGCAATGTATTGAACAGAATCATGTACATATTACAAGCATGCAAACAACAGTCGGTCATTGGAGAAATGTCCAGTAAATTTTAGGTTTTGACTGGCGAAAGCTTAGCCTGGTCGGGCACTCTGATTGTGGATTTCTGACCAGACTGTTCTCTTGTCTGGGCAAAACTTGACACCGACCTGACAAATGACCAGCTTACGGGCAACAATTATTTGTCTGCTTGTAAATTATATAACAGAGACAATGCATAAGAAGCAGCAGATTGATGGTTTTTTTGGTTTGCCCCCCTCCTCCTCCCCTCCCACACACACACACACATACCCCTCCAGAAATTCCAAGTTACACTGTAGCTCCTAGTTTTCTTTTAAAATGTTTACCTTTGCCACCCCCCTCCCCCTTGGAATTTCCATTGACCTTCCACAGGGGGAGGTATGTATATTTTCCAGAATTCGACAATAGGAAAACAAGCCCTACCTCCCAGTCACAAGTATCCTTTCCAAACCATAATAGCGATGATCTGGATTCTGTACCAGGGTGTGATTGTAGAAATGCAGTTTGACATGAGTAGCCTTTAAAAACTGCAGCAGCTTCTCTGAGCAATACAGATTATTGCAGCCTGGTCCAAATGGACGCACAGGAATTTGCGAGTCTGATGGTGGCGGGTACTCTGTCTGGAAAGTTATTGCATCACCACTGGAACCTAATGGCCTGGAAAAGGATACAACAGGCATTTGGTTACATGCATGGTCAAAATCTCAGAGAACCCTGGCTTCCTGACACGAACAAAATCAGTGATTAAGTAATGGTCCAGATAAGAAGGAAAGAACCAAACGCAATGAACATGATGGAATGCAAAAAGGTGCTCTCTTTACTATTGTCTCTACTACACTTCTGATTGGTTCAAACATTAAATTTTATGAAATCTTTGCAAAGCAGTGGGTATATTAATCCCTTGTTTTCTAACCAACTTCCTTATAACAAAATTTCTTGTTAGACTAAGTAAGACAGAAATTCTATGTGGGGAACATGTAAAATTGCAAACTTCTCTTGGCTATTGTTTTCAACTCTTATGATTGGTTGAAATCTTTTAACACCAAAAAACACCCTTTAAAAACAAAGTTTAAATATATTTATTTCGTAGACTGCCTTTTTGTAGGTTTACCCATTCTCTGTGTAAACATGAAAACATTCCTATGTGAGGGAAGCTTATTGCACCATAACAAAAGAAATTGCTTCCCTTCTTACAAGGATTATTACTTAAAATTAATAATACTGAAATAATGAAGAACATTTTGAAAGAACTATGGCTATCACCAAATCAAGTTTCTGCTTGCATACTGTACCAAAGTTACAGACAAAATTAATGCATTAAGGAAAAGGATTAACTAACTTGATGTATTGGATGCAGTTGACAGAGTCTGGTTCAGACAAAGGACCATTATTTTGTTGTTGAAATGATGCTACACAGTCTTCTGCAAAATATTGCCAGGGATGAAAAGTGTTTCCACCATCTGTTGACCGTTCAATGGCTAGTGCACCCGGCAAAGGCCCATAGAAAGTCAGGAGTATGTAGAACACCTGAAAAAAAAATACATGTCTTTACCCTGTGATCACTAAATAACACTGCACTTACTGCAAAGTAGGACATGATAACACTTGCTTCTAGAAACTTGTGACCTTCCATGGGAAAAAGTACACTGTCTAATGCTTTCCTGTTAGATAGACTAAAGGATTAGGCATCCATCAGTCATCTGTTAGAACCATTAAAAAACAGTTACTGTCAGTGTATTACCGGTAGTCTTATCCATTAGAGAATTAGCTTCAACTGTCAGAGCATTAGTTATAAACTTAGTCTATCAGCTGCTCTTAATGGCAATTGAAAATCATTCCCCTTCAGTATCTCTGTCTGTAGTTCCAGATTTATAAAAATTAATGTTAATGTGGTAATGAATCTGAAACAACAAAGCAGAACTACAAGTACAACTAAAGAGATCTATTTCACCAATTCTAAATCATAAACTACATGTAATAATATTTCAATTACAACAAATACTTTCGGGAACAGCGCATACAAAATTTAGAATAATTACTCTGTACCTGCAATCCACTATAAGACAAATTAATATCAACAGTAGCATATTCTGTGATCTCCGACAACCAGAAACCAAGTGTATCACCATCAGTAGCAAGCTCAATAGGATGAGCAGTATCTGCCAAGCGAGACACTGTATCTTCAATATTTCCTTCTAAATTCCTTAAGCAATTTGCTGGTGCAGCGACATTAATTTTAGGATGCGTCGGAGGGCAGCGACAATTACTTGCAACATATGCTGATGGCAGGGTGCCAGTGAAGGCTTCTGTTGCTTCCCTAATGAAAAACATGGTACAGGCGGCCATTCAGTTAATAATTAATTGCTAATGCCATTATATACATGTATGAGACATTATTTTTACTCATTAATTTTGGTCGTTCATTAAGCCACACAGTTGGCAACTGGCCATCGACACAACCTTTACTTCACATTCCTTGATAGCACATGCAAAGACATGACAGCTGCTTACAAACATCTGCTTGACTTAGCTGCCAAACAGCTCAGTTAATATTGACAAGCTAAAAGTGGTAAAAAGCATTTTGAACCCTCTCCTTTAGGGTTTCAAGCATTCTTGGTTTTATCATTAAAAAAGCAGAGACAAAGGAGTTGAAGGTGGACATTAAGAAATAAAACAATCACTTCCTAAAAGACTTTTTTTTCACGTCTTTCATATTAAGTTTTTAAATCATATCAGGTGGCAGGTTATTTGTTAGTCAGACACACAATGAAAAGTTGAAGTCAAATAATAGTATAGTCAATTTAAGTCTGACAGTAACTAAATTGTTAACCTAATAGGCAACTACAAGGAGCCAAAACAGACAGTCAGTCAGTCAGTCAGTCAGTCAATCAGTCAGTCAATCAGTCAGTCAATCAGTCAGTCAGTCTGCCAGTCAGTCAGTTAGTCAGTCAGTCAGTCAGTCAGTCAGTCAGTCAGTCAGTCAGTCAGTCAGTCAGTCAGTCAGTCAGTCAATCTGCCAGTCAGTCAGTCAGTCAGTCTGCCAGTAAGTTGGTCAGTCAGTCAGTCAGTCAGTCAATTAATCAATAGCTCACTCAATCAGTCAGTTTTAAGACTACAACTGTATACACCTACGATGTATTATTTTATTTTTGTAACCTTGCAACTTACAAACCTGTTGCAAATTCATTACACTAAAGTTTGTAATGGTAACTCACCTGTTGGTCAAGGCTCTTGGGTACATAAAAATGTCCTGCATCAAGCCCTCATATTGATCATTGCCTTAACATGGAATATAAAAAAATAATTAATTTTTAATCAGTATTAATACACGTGTAGAAATTTTTTGAAATTAAACTGAATGAAATAATGGACCTAGACATTTTTTTTGTCATTTCTTTTTCTACCATAAGTAATTCAGCAAGTGAATGATTCAAACATTTAAGTCTTGTTGAATTAAAAAGCCACTTCCTTAATTACAAGTCATTTACAATGTACCTGCTAAATGTGGTTGAAAAAAATTAATGATTTACAGTGTACTGCATCACATTAAAAGCCCACTTGCCCTGGTATACAAGTACTGGAAGCTTTTTGAAATCTAGTACAATTATTAGAAAAAAAATATTTTCTGAAATAGGCAATGACATTATGACACTATTATCATCACTACATAAATCATTCTAAGTGAAGATTATAACAAGTATTAAATAAGTCCTGGAACTCAGTGGAGGCAATAAGGCATAATGCATATTGGGTTTCAAATTAGAAATTTATAGATTAAGATAAGGGTTAAAGGGCTGTCATAGTGTTAGCTTGAGTTGTTTATGATAGTACTGAGTTCAACTGCTTGGATCCTAGGTTCCATTTTCTCTGTTAATATTTAGGCTGTACAACATGCTTCTAAGTTTTGAATCTGTGAATGAAATACTGAGTTGTAACTTTTCATTTAGGAATTCGAAGTTAGTGAACAGTAACATAACATGTTGTGGTACTGTCTCACAATATTTAAATAACAAACTCACATGAAAGAGTTTTGAAAAACCTAAAACTAACAGCTACTTAAAGGTGCACATTATTAATATTTTGTGAAAGTTTAGAGAGTGTAAAGAGAAACCTTTAGAAGTATTGCACTACCATTATAAACAGTGAAGATATTCCAGGATTTCAATGCATAATCTAATGCAATGATCTTTGACTTCACTTCAAAAGTTCCCTTTAAAGATTGTACAGTCAGGTTCACTGAAAACCAAGCTCTCAAATCCCAGAAACCTTTAATTTAGTTACCTTAATCTCCACACTTACCTCCATATTTCTGTCCAATTCTGACCACACCCCCTCCATCGGAGATGGGACCAGTAATAGTGACATTGTTTGCAGTCATTAGTTCACCATCAATATAATATGACAAGCCATTACCAATAACTGCTACAGTTATGAAATGCCATTCATCAGTGCGAAGCTTTTCACTTTGACTCTGCAAAAGGGTGTATGTCACAACCGATGCATTGCCAGAGACATTCTGATAGTGAAACACCAAGTTGTAATTTTGAATGACCAACTGGAATACATTGGCAAAAGGTTGTGTGGTTTCATCTTTGGAAATAATTGTCCTGTCAGAAAAAAAAGAAGAGAAAGTCACTGAGCAAGCTGCATTTTCACAAAATATGATTATGAGTCCACAGAGACCAATTTCCACCATTTCATTCCATGAAATGTTAAATCACTGATGTCCAGGGTTCTCATTGGATCTTTGAACAGCCGTTGCTGTGCTATTTTCAGCTGTAACATTGAAGTACATGGTACAAATCTGGCAACCAGCCTGCCAAAATCAAGTTCTCTCAAAGCTCACGTATTACCTTCCTCAAATACAGACTATAGCAAGGGGCAAAAGTAAGTTAACCATCTCAAGTCAAAACTTGAGCCTCAATGTTATCAAGAACCATGTATTGAGTTTTGGGGCTCACGTTTTGGTTGTCCCAGCTTGAGTGTCAAGTCTTGAGTTTTGAGATGTGCAAAGAACTTTTCCAGAACTTGTTAACAGCTTTAATGAGGGCACAATTTATCTCTCAAACCTCAGACATATATAATAATACTTTAAGAGTTATTGGATCTTTTGCACCCTTGAAGACAATTTAAATTACATGTAAACCAGAAGTCGTTCTGCACAGAGAGAGATCCTGGTGTTTAGGAATTTCTTTATTATTGTTTCCTGAAATTAAATACAAGGAAATAGATTTTTTGTCTTGTTGAACTCAGTTGCTGACTAAAAATGCTGACTAATTACAAAATAGTTGATGTTGTTCGAATGAAATAATGTTGAATGTTTGATTTGTGACGAACCGCTTAAAGCGGCGTAAAGGTTGATTGCAAGAGAATTAAGGTTACAAGACGCTGCGTGAAGCTCTCGTCAGGTACATGTATATATTTTACACAAACAAAAGTAATCAATAGAGTGCCACAGGGTAATCATTCTCATATAAATTCATTATCGCTATTTCAGCTGGCTGAACAGCAAACAGCGGAAATTCACAAGCTGTCAATTTCACAACTTGATCAATGAAAAGACTCAGTTCATTTCACTTACCCTCTATTGCCTGCTCTTTGCTTTATCCACACGCTGATGCTAAACCCCGGGTTTGCGTATGTTACTCCAGGCAACCTTCCAGGCTGTATATAAGAATTCCCTTGAAAACGGTAAGAATTGACAGTGGATCCATTTCTCGGATTACCATCTTGTGTGACACTTTGTGAAGTCGAACGCGCGGCCAGATCTGTTGGCACGGGTTTGCTAGAACCACAGTTCGCACAACAGTCAAATTTACACGTTTTCACCACACACGTCTGCAAAGAGGTTGGATTCTTCAGTGACTGACAATATTGACTAGACGTTGCTCCACAAGTGGACGACGCATTGACCGGCTTCAGAAAAGCGAGATCTACCAAGTCTGGAAAAAGCCCTTGGCCGTGTGAAGAAAGTGGATTCCACAGAAATAACAGAGTGAAGGTTAAAAATTGACATTGGTACTTGCAAGGACAATTCAAATTCATTATGGAATTGACTGTAGTCTTCAATATTCAGCTGTACTTGACATCCAAACAGTGTCGAATCCAACACATACAAACAAGGTACTTTAGATGGTGAAGTCTTTCGAATCTCGATAACGTGTCAACTAAAAGTCACGCAGCATTGACTGATCGAGTCTTCCATTTTACCAACAACTTCGAAATCGTCCGTTTCGATCTACAATCACTGCAACGATCGAATCAAGTTTAGGAACGCACACTACTACTGAACAACACTGCCATCCATAAATTTTCGATGAAACGCTCGATACTGATTGGCTTGTAATCCCTTGAAAACACCTTAGCAACCGCACCGTTATATACTCCATGGGAGAATGCCATGGATGCACCAGAATAATAACTAATGGTTCATCCATCGCGTTCTCCCACCTCACCGCTGGGTTCAACAAAAACGCCGTTAGGTAAGGAACAGGGCTACGGTATTAGTATTATATTAGAGTATGTGCAAGTGATATTATTGGATTTCTGTTTGGAGTAAATCTTGTTCAAAAATTTCCTCTTTTGGGAAAAAAACCCCGTGTTTAATATTGATGAGGTAATCCAGCGCCAAACATAATTATGTTAATGCATACCAGGAATATTGGGAGTCTTAATTGGATCCCAGGTCACTCGAGCGACAAGATGGCGGCCTCCGGTGGCGTGCTCACCGAAAGAACTCCACCTTCTTCTTCTTCAAGCAGCACGTCTGTGGAACTCTTAAATATCTTGCAAGGATTAGCATCTTGTGCAAAGGGTCGTTTGAATTATGATAATGACTGGAAGCCGACTTATGAAGCTCTTGTGGAGTTATCTAGACCACCCCGATTATCATCAGATCTATCTTCCCTTTCGCCGTCTAGCGGAAATTCCCCTGGCGAGCAAAAAGGATTCACTTCGTCAGAAGATGGAAGAGAAAATCGAAAGGATGAAGAACTAGAGAATAGCGATGTTGTTGCTATCAACACTATTTCCTTTAGTGTAGAAACTGATTTGGAGGGTGAGAGAGCGCTAGGTAGAAACGCAAGAAATGACGAGCTGTTAGAGAAGGAGCTTCTGGCAACTTATGATGAAACACCTTTTGCCATTTTCCAGTTAGAAAAAGAAAGAAAGCTTGAAGCACGAGAAAGACTAGATTCTAGAACAGAGAAGTGGAAGGAACATTCAAAGCAATTAAAACTAGAGAAGCATCACTATTTACAAGAGAAACAGAATGAGCTAGTGGAAGAGTTTCTTAGATCAGTCCAGGCATTGCAGCTTGATGAACAGAAGAAAAGTGAAGAAGCAAGACTGCGACAGAAGAAACTTGAACAGTCGCACGAGGAGTATGCACAGAGGGCGGTTCGAAGAGTCAAAGAAGTTGAGGAACTGAGGTTAAAAGTTGTTAGACAAGAACAGCTTTTAAAGGAGCGATTGGTGCAACTAGAAGCTTCATTCAAGAAGATCAAGGAAACTGCTTTTAGCATTCAACAATTTTTCCGGGAGTGTAAATATCAATCATCACTAGCACCTTCAATGTCCAGTATGCTCAGAGAAGTGAGTGACGTGTTGAAGATTTCAGAAAACACATTTAACGATGCACGCCAGAATAGACAAGTTACAGATGCAAATATGGCCGTCATGCAAGAATATACAAATCTCATCCAAAACGTGTTTCAAAAGACAAAATTTCTTGTTCAAGAGGTTAATGCCAAGGCAGCAAGGGAAGAAACAGAGCGACAGGCCAGAGCAAAGGAAGACGAAGCAAAGAAAGCAAAAGAAAAAGCTGAGAAGGACAAGGCTGAGAGAGTCGCTAGGGAAAAACAGAATAGCCTGGCTTCAGCTTCTGCAGGTCAAAGCTCTGTTGTGCAATCAAAGGCTGCTCTTTCCAAAGAGCTTTCCTCTTGCATTTCAGAAACTGCATGGAAGGAGTATTCACGATTAGTAAGTTACAAAAATGAGATTAGCAAGGTTGTCGTGCCTCTCAACACAGACAAGTCCTTGAAGCAGTTAAAATTTGATCTTCAGAAGGCTGTCGCGACACCAATCAACTCCATTTCTGAAGAGTCAATACTGGACAAGATCCAGCGACTGACTAAATTCCTTTCAGGGGGATCTGTACAAGTTGGACGTAAACAGATCTCAACTGCTATTCATCCAGCAGCTCAGGTACAGTAGGTGAAGTCATCTTGGCACAAACACCAAGAGAGTTCAATACACAAAATCATACAGTCTGTATTTTGTTTTTAAAGGCAGCCTAACAATAATATTTGTGCTGTTGGTATCAAAGTTGAAAGAGATAAAAAAAATTCATTGTTTACACTTACTGGTATCAGCTCAAATCAATTTACAGGCATACATACATCAGTTCTTTGATGTAGATTCCTGGTGACACCAGTTGGCAGATTCATGTGTCAAACAAATGTGAGAGCAAAACCAAAGAGTCATCCCTAATCCTAATACTCCATATGGCCCATTTTAAAGGAATGTGAAATTAAGTACTGTCTGAAGATCATACAGGCTTTCTATTACAGCTAAAGATGTATTCATTCAGTGTAACTGTGACAGTCGTTCACATCTTCATTTCACAGCTCAGTTTGTTTCTCAGCTGAACATGGAAGTGGTGTTTCCTTTACCTTGACTTCATGTTTTGTCATTTTAATTACGGATTTTTTTTACAGGCATTCTGTAAAGAGCTGCTAGCAAGGAAACTGGTCGACCAAGGCTCACAGCAAGTTTCCTCTAGTGTTAGTTCTGCTTTTCCCATTGCTGCTGTTGCTATAGGAGTATGGTCCAATTTTCCAGATGTTGGTGATCTTATTCTCATGCGATTCTATGAGGAATGTCCTTTCCTAGTACCATTTTACATCCCCAAAACAGCTGAAATGTCAGATAGAGATTACCTGGTGTCACTTGGTTATCTGTGTTCAGATGGGCAGATTGAACAACAAGACAAGTACCTCAAGCGCATGACGGGAATTGTACGGCTATACGCAGCAATTATTTCCTCCATCCCTCCCCGCACTGGGCAACAGTCCAAACCACACCCTCATGGTCCTGAGAAAGGCTGGACATGGCTGGCACGAATGTTGAACCTACAACCAAGGCCAGACTACACTGCTACAGCTCTTTACGAATTCCTAGCAGTTGCAGGGCATGTACTGATGCAACAGTACAAAAAACAGTTTGGAAAACTGCTTAATACCCTGGTATTAGACTATGTACCCAAAATTGAGAAGGTAACAGCAAAGGAACAGAGTGGGCCAGTGAGTAGGCTTAAGATTTTTCTAGAGAAGTGTATCAAGGATCAGAAAATGCCTGTGCCTGAAGGATACCTGACACCGCAATGGTCACGATCTTCCAGATTTTAAACTCATAACTACTTTTGTAGCATAGCAGTTAATTACAAAGTTGTTGGGGCTAATTGTAGAAACTACCTTTTCCTATGACCTACATGTATTAGAAACACCCATAATTTTAGCTTTAGGCGACAACTCAAAAACGAGGGTTGGTCGTTTTTGTTTAAAGGTACAGTAGTAAGCATGTCAGGTTGCAACATTTTACAAGGTTTAAAAAAATTGTAGGAGCAGATTCAGAACCACCTTAAAATTTTCAAATACTAAACATGGCTCTGGATCCACTTGCAAAAGTTGAACGTTACATATTATTCTTACATGTATTAATTAGCATTAAATGGGGGGTTACCAAACTCATTCTAAATTATTGCCGTTTAAAGCTGGTATACCGGTAAGTAACTGGCTTTAAAAGCCGGCTGCTGGCAACTAATGACAGCCCTGCAAAAGGTACAACAAAACAAAAGAATTTTTTTCAATCAACTAAGCTAACAGATGAATATTTACCGGAAAGTTTAACATATTCACTCTAAGTTAACTATGCATGTAGCTTTTGTTGCTATGATTTATACTCTAATGGATTATTCTTATCTCTTATCCTGACTGACGATGATGTGAGCCACATTAAAACATGTACGTTATCAAAAAATTAATGTTTAGAAGTAGTTTCAGCTAAAGAATCCTAGCAGATTAGTTTGTTTAAGCAAACAGTTGACAATGTTTGAAAGTGGCCATGAAACCATCTGAGAACAATCTTGCAACTTTAATAAAACATTGTCCTTTTATAGTGCAACTGATGACAAAAAGGTTCTCCTCAATATTGGCCTAAAGCATGGTTGCAGAATACAGGCATTCAGACTTAAAATACTCTATTTAAATAGACTGCCTTGTTGAGGGCCCCTACTGGAGTTTGTTGTACAAGAGATTATGAGTTTCCATGAAATGTTTGCTTTTGTTATTAAAGGAATATGTCAAGAATTTGTAGTATTACTGTGAGTTAACTTGCCCAAGACAAGTTCCTAATAAAAATAATAAGCTCTAGTTTTGATTAGAACTACATCTTCTTACCCTACTAGTGAACAAGAATAACGTAAAAGGAAGTGTCTTAGACTATGCATGGTCAGGATGGGTAAAAACCACAACCTGAAAAAAGCAGGCACATTTACATCTTTTTGTTGGAGTTTGAGTTCATTTTGGGTTTAAAAATGCCCTCGGACTTGATATAACCTGCATTTTGGCCCAAAGACAGAAGAATACCCATGACAAAGTGCATTAAGATCTTCTTAACTCCTTAAGCCCTGATATCAACATGTGTATTCTCTTCACTGGTCTTCTCATATTTCTTACACTACTAGTTCAGAGAATTTGGTTAAACATCAAGACATTTCATGTTTGATGATCATTAATTTCCTTTATTCTCATAACCTGAAGTGGTGATAATGTATGGAGAAAGTAGGCTCTGGTCACTCTGTATTCAATGAGCCATTTGAATTCTACTGATAGAAAGGATTTGACGCCTTAAGGTCTTTCCACAAAGACTGCACCAGGTCAGATGTTGTCAGCTTTTCTTCCAACATGTCTTCAACAAGGCTGTTGGGGTCTCTTCCTCCACCGTAAGCTAACATAGTATGACGATACCTGTCACCCATTTCTCGTGAAAAGGGATCTTTGGCAAAGCACTGGTGCCATATGCGAGAGGCTACAGCTCTGGACCACAAATAAGAATAATACTTGGCACCATATCCATTGAGATGAGTAAATCGCAGTTGCCAGGCAGTGTCTGTTAGAGGATTAGAGATAAACAAGAATTATTGCTACTAAATCTTCTAATAACAAAAGGTTTTAAAAAAACATTTCAGAATAATAAATAGCAAGGTAAAAACATGACATTTCGGCAACAACATGTTACCATTATCAAATGCAAATTATTGTGAGTTGGGTAGCCCTATATATAATGAATAGTGAGAGGGAAAATACATTAGAATTCATGTAAATGGATAAACAAAAGAATGAGTCAATTTGAATAAACAGCTTCGCTGGAATGGAGTCATTTTGACAGTTCAGAGTCGGTCTTTTTTTCCTTATTAAAAGCCTCTCATAAATAAGGCTTTCAATCAAACTTTCCCAACTCACAATTTGCATTTGATAATGGTGACATGTCGTCGCTGAAACGTCATGTTTTTATCTCGCTTCTCTTTATTCTGAAATGCTAATAAATCACATTGCTTTGTTCACATCAAGAAACTTAAGATCTTCATAATATCTAAAATGCTAGACAAACTACCAGCACATGCCTTATTATTTCATATCCTCCTAATCAATATTTCTGATAGAAAATTAATTGTGACAAGTGTGATTACAGTCTTGCCGAGGAACTTATTTAAGACTGAATTAAAGCCAGATACAAATAATTGTGTATTACAACAATGTCTTTATTATACCTTGAGTTTTCTTAAGGAACAGACCTTCTGAAATAACTACATGTATTTAGAGTTAAAAATGCCAGAAGGTGTTCTGAATGCCATACATGAAACGCATTACATCCAATTTACATAAACATACAGTGACATTGTTGTCTCATAAACAAGGAGAGAAGAAACTGTTATGGCAAACCTTTCAATTAGTGGCAAGTAGGTCAAACAAAAAGCATGAGGAATGATCAATCATGGCTATTAGCTTTCGAATGGTATAGCCTTTGCGAAATTAAGGAGGTTTCATTCCAGTAATGTATGTATAGCCCCACATACCTGGAACATGAGGAATCACAGTGTACTCTTCTTGCACGTGAGCCAAGACATCTGTCGTGGAGCCAGTGAGGGGGTGTTGGCCATGATAAATCTGATCAATCAAGGCATAGAGTACTTGCCGTTGCATCTCCAAAGCTCCAAACATAGTCCGTCCCTGAAAAAGCCGCATGGCCACCTCATCTGGCAGACTTTGCCCTGTTTTGTAATGGCGAGCAAATGTTCTCAGCACCCTTGGATCCCATGCAAAAAACTCCATAAGCATAGACGGAACCTCTGCAAAATCTGTGGAGCATCTCGTGCCTGTAACATGCTGGTACTGAGTGCGAGCCAGCATTGAATGCATGGCATGCCCCATCTCATGAAATAGATTTTCCACCATGTTGTGAGTGAGGAGGGGAGGAGATGAGATGCCAGGTGATGGGAAATTGCACACAACAACAACCACTGGGAGCTGGTAAGAACCATCATCAAGCATACGCCCACCTAAGCATGAAAAAAATAAATAAATAAAAGATAATGACAATCTTTAAAAGTTGAAAGAAATGAAGTTGAAAGATGGAGTTACTTGTTTCTGAATTCCTCATCAGGTGAGTATGGCTTTGCTCACATTGGGTTTAGCAAATGTTCACTTATGTTTTTGTACAAAGATAAAAACAAAATGATACAGAAAGATTCACATTACATGTTGACTATTTCAAATGGCATTGTCAGATTCCACAACCTCATGCTTGTATTTAGACCAAAAGCAAACATCAGTAGCGGGAAATCAGAAAAACAGCATACATATTAGCCTATGCAAAATTAGTGGGGGTGGATCATAGCTATGTTTGATAAAATTTATTGATAAATTGCCTCATTCACCATTTGGTCTTGTTGGGTACGCTGGCCAACAGTGTTATTTAAAGTAGCTGTGTACTACATAATAATTATAAACTAGCAAAAAGAATTTATTACTTGTACAACATGTATAATCATTATGATCACTAATGTCCTTCTTGTTGGTCCCTTTCAGGTGTGCAAACTTTCAACCTGGCATTGTTTCTCTCACCACCAATTCAAGTTTCCTATACACTGTAAGTTATTTTTATAAGAATTCACCTGTAATAGTAAAATGTGACTCTCCCAGAAACTTTTCTTCCCTGTTAAAGAAGTCACAGTAGATGTACCCAAGCAGTCCCTCTGTTTCATGAACCACACCCAGTTTTTGGACATCAGGGGACCACAGCTCACCCTCAGCTGGGTCTTGAGATTCCAATGAAATCCCAAACAGACTCTTAAACAAGAAATCAAGGCCATCCATACAGGCACCAAGTGGGAAATACGCTGATAAAGATGAGTTGTTGAGCTTTGCAGACTGATACTTTGCCATGCCAGAGTAATGATGCAGATCCCAAGGTTTGAACTGCTCTTTGTTTAGACTTTTTGTCATGCTGTTTTTTAGCCCAGTTAAAATCTCTATTTCTTTCTTTGCTGGTTTATGGAGCATATTTGCAGCAAGGTTAAGGAAGTCCATGACATTTTCTGGTGTTTCTGCCATTGTTCCTCTCAGAGCACGATGGGCAAATGAAGGATAGTCAACCAGCTGAGCCAGTTGGTGCCGAGCTCTGAGAAGAAGGTCAAGGGTTTTCAGATGTGCCTCATCAGGCTTCAAACAGGAAATGTAGACCAGTTCACGTAACTTTGCATTTTCTGAATCCAAAAAGGCTGATTCTATCATCACATGACCACCATTCACTGGATAAATACGAGAAAGTTCATCAGCCATTGGAAGGTCAGACAGAGGTACTGGGACAGGCCTTGATGCCATTTGAAAGAATTGTGCACCAACTACTAAAATTGCTTCCTGGAGGTCAACAAAACGTCTACGTTTCTCCTCATTCAAGTGAATCCCACTTTGCTCAAAGTCAAATAAAAACAGCTCGCCTACTCTCCTGGTCTCTTCATCCATACGATGTACCTCATCACTGGAAAGCAGCACTGATAATGCACTGTACAAACCAGGATTTGTGTTCAGTTCTTCAACATAGCTACTTACTCCCCGTGTAGTATCTTCTGCTGCGGCACGAAACTGTTGATCAGGGTGTGTTAATCTCACAAATTCTGCCAGATCAGCTGCTGCACATAAGGTGTCTGATAAACTGTCAAACAGCCTCACCAGTCGTGGGGAGTGGGGAGATTTGAGAACTTGATCTACAATTTTGAATCCTTCAGTCAAAGCTTTATTCTTAAGCTCAGCAAATCCAGAAGTACTTGTCAACTCTTGTACGCCAAAAAGACCAGTGGGCTTTAAACAGCGATCCTGTCTGGGATGTGGCGAGTTAAACGCCGTAGCTAAAGGACTCCAAGTGGCGACTGAAAGCTCCTTCCCAGGCCATCCTGCCAGAAGTAGCACTTTCCTTCCGCACAGCCGTCTAAGGGCACAGTGACAGTTTTGGACAGCGATTCTGTTACAAAAGAGAGTCTCCATGATAAACAAGAATCTTAGCTTGTTTAAAGAAACCAAATCAAACGTAGGCTTAAAAAAAATCCTGCAAAGACTAAAAGTCCCGTTTCCTACTCGCCGCCATCTTAAAGAAACGGATATGTCGTGTAAAGCAACACGAAATATCTATCCCCAGTCCGCCGTTTACCTATTTCCAACAACGGGAGTACTTTGAGAAAGTGATTCCCATATCATTATGATTGTAAACCAGACCAAAAAGAGGTCCTTTATCGTGGTACAGAGTTTAAGGTACCCTGTAAAAATGATTTCACAAATGGCAACAAATGATATTTACCTCAAGCCCGCGATGCTCCAAAGAGGAAGAATCTTCACAGGAACTTACATGATGTTGTTGCACGTTGGACATCACAAGATCGCACGTGGCACTCTTCAGCTCAATCAAGCACCATGTTCCTTGTTATAGCGATCGCTGCGATTATTTTGACCATAATCTTCGTGTTAGACTGCGATTTCATTCTCAAGTTCAAGGAAAAGTTCGGTGCGAAACCAGAGGACAAACTTCGAGGAAAAGTTGTTTGGATCACGGGTGCTTCCAGTGGAATTGGAGAACACTTGGCTTATCAGCTGGCCAAATGTGGTTGTAATTTGGTGTTATCTGCAAGAAGGAAAGAAGAATTGGAAAGAGTGAAGGAAAGATGTAATGGTGAGCTCCAATTGAAATGCTTATGTTTATTTGCAGTAACTTACCACTTGATGACTGGATTGTTTAAGCTTACTTTCTCCAAGGGAGCGGGAAAAGAGAGGGATGGACTGAAATGTTGTCTTCTCGGTTCCCCAAAGGCTTTTTTGAGCAAGTGATGTACATCTGAGTGGACAGAAACATTCCCACAAACATTTTTGGCACTTTTATTGAAAAAGTGCATTGTGTGGATAAGTGGCTGGCAAACATTGAGTACACTGTATGTCCAGGTCATGGAAATTGGTGTACTTTAGATTCCCTTTTCTCTGGAAATTCCAGTTTATCTTGATAGTTTTCCCTCAAAATGTTTCAGACCACACCTCTGTGAAACAAAGTTGGTATTGATAATGACAGTAACAATGACGACAATGAAATGATGGCAGTGTCAATGGTAATTAATGCTGGTGGTGATAATAATAACAGCACTGAATCCTTTGAAGTGACATTAGCAGAGATTTCAACCCCCTTGATTTGATGTTTTGCCTCCTGATCTCCCGGTTTTGTATAAAATTCTGAAAACTAGAGAGAAAATTGCTATCTTTAGTGTTCATTGGGTGATCTGTGTAAACTCTTGTCACAAAACATAATGAGTTGTGCAGACTCATACATTGTACAAATTGGATATGATGCAAAAATGCAGAAAATGGCATAAATTTGGAAAGTTTCCCAGGAGAGGCATACCCCCCAAAACCCTCCCTATCAGCTCACATCTTTGATGCTCACAATAGCACCAATAATGCTATGTACAGCCTGTAATACTCCCTATTTTCTCTCACAAAGGGTTGGAATCTCTGCATTAGGCATACCTTCAAATTTGAGTGTGAGTATGATCAAGTATGAGTATGAATTTGTAGTTTCAAACCAGTCACCTACCCTGAATCCTCATTCTTGCTAGTTGCTTACCAGCAGATAAGGAGAATGTACTGTAGAAACAAGATTGGTGTCACTAGTGATCATCTACAGTGTATGTTGTAAAGCATGTGAACAAGATTTGAAAAGTCATATGTTGTACTCATACTCAATGTCATACCCTTACTCAAATCTGAAGGTACCTATTAATACCAGAAGGATGCCATGGCTGAAATGGTTTGCTCCTTTTGGGGGTAACCAGTATTGTGTCATTAAAATTAATGGTCATTTGTTGCTTTTTGTTAGCGCTTGCTAAAGAGAGATCACTTGCTATTGATGTGTTAGTTCATCCACTGGACATAACAAATTTCAGTACTCACAAGGACCATACTCAGGCTGTCTTTTTGTATTTTGAGAGGGTCTGTATTCATAGATGTCATATACATTTGTACATTTATGGTTTGCTTACCTAAATACCATGTAGGGGACTTTGTGTCCTATTGTTCAACCACCTTGTATAACTTAGTTATACTTAATTTAGAACTGTTGTTATTTCTAAATCTGCAAATAAATAAATAAATAAATAAACTGTGAAAAAAGAACTATAAACTGAGGGAGAGCTGGAGGGCTTGTAAACTTCAGAGACACTGGGTTTTACAGATACAAGATAATTATAATAACTACACTTGTATACTGTATAATAATATTTAATAATAAGATTATGTTGTTACATACAACACTGAGTGATTTTATTACAACTGTAGGATTTTGCTTGCTGAAAAAGATGGGGAAACTGTGTGTGAGCTAAATGCTGGGAACAGAATCTTTCAGAATGCAAGGTCATTTCTGTCTGGATTCAAAAATTGATTTTGACCATTCAGTGACCCAATTTGAGAAAGGACAGATATTTAGTAGGTCTGGATGTTATCTGACAGGGTATAATTTCATGGTGACCAATTATTTATTTTATTTTGTAAATTGTTTTGACTTAGATTGACATTTTAGTGAACAACAGTGGGCGTTCTCAGAGAAGTCTTGTACTTGACACTGCAAAGATAGATGTTGACCAAGCCATGTTGGATGTTAATGTCATTGGACCAATTTCTTTGACCAAAGCAGTTTTACCTCAAATGATAAAGCAGAAATCGGGACAGATCATTGTCACAAGCAGTATTGCTGGCAAAGTTGGTTAGTGTGTCACTCGTAACATTAATTAGGTCAAACATTTTATTTTACAAGATGCACCTTGAAGTTTTTTACTGTTTTTACCACTGTCAAAAGACAGGACTAGTTTGCATGGTTATGATTGGCCCTCACGCACTAAAAATCAACAGCTAGTATTAATAATCATTATAAATCATTTTTAATAAGTTGATGATTGATTGTTGAATGATTAATTAATAATTTCTGATATAGGTTCCCCTGGCCAGGCTACATACAGTGCGACTAAGTTTGCTATTCAGGTTTGTTGTGAGCTGTTTCCAGAATTATAATGTAACCCAATATAATTTATCTAAAGCGCCTTCATTTCCAGGATTTCACAGTCAGATAAAAGATGTTAAGCAAAAATTGAGGATCATTACTGGAACATTAGGAGGACAATAGTGTTGTTAATGGTGATTAGAAGACTGACTTCCTTCCTTCGTCCTGGAGGTGTTTTGTGGAAGATGACTTTGGTTTTGAGTAAGCTCCATTACCATTTGTATCATCTTGCCTCTTGTCACATAATAAGATGAAGACAAACCAGGACAAAGCCTGATACCTCATTTTCAGTAAATGCGTTCTTTTTTTTTCCTGTGGGGCCTATCTATGAAAAACAGACATGTTTGAAAGTATTCATACAAATTATGTGGTACTGTTTGAGTTTTGCATCCTAAGTAACTTGGGTTTTATCATAATTTCTCAATAGACATAACAAGTTAGAGTTCAGAGAGAAAGTTCTGTGTGTAACGCTTCAACTTAAGACATTCATTTGCCACATACATCTTAATTAAATATCCCATTTTTCTTTTAAAAGTACTTGCCTTTGTGTGTTTTTTTAGGGATATTTCAACACATTGCGCATGGAGGTGCATGAACATAACATTGGAGTAACTCTGGTTTGTCCTGGGCCTGTCCAAACCAATGTTGTAGCAAATGCCTTTACTGAGGATGTCAACAAGGTACACCTGTGCAGCCTGTTGACGCATCTACCTTTTTAATCCCCTATTTCATCACTGTGATCCCTTTTGCCCCCCTAGCTTTTCCTTTCAGCCCCCCCCCTCCCCCCCCCAAACAATGTTGTACAGCAATTGCTGTGATCTCGAGGTACAAACAAGTAACATTGGATGGGGGAGCGGGGTCTTTTTCACAGTTGATTGCATGATAGAAAGAGTGGTGTTATTTGTTGCACTAAAACTACTATAGAAACACAATGTGTCAACTAATCATGTTGCAGTTTGTAGCTATGCTTATAAGTACTTTTAATGCAGGCAGTGGATTGGGTTCTGTATGAATGTATTGCTCATTAGCAGTGGCGAATGGTAAATTTTATGCTTTGCAAGAAGACTCTACTACCATTTTGTCTGTCAGCCTGAGGTGTTTGTAGGCTTGCAAAAGGAATCGAGAAATCAAGATGGCTTTTGTGATTGAAATGCCCATGAAGTTTCACTTTTGTTTTGGATGACCATTCTCCACCCATATCAGTAGTTCTTAATGTACTTAATAATAATAATAATAATAATAATAATAATAATAATAATAATTATAATAATTCATAATAATGTCATCATCATTGTTTTATCCTCAGTGTAGGAGTTCATTTTCAGTAGCACATAAGGAAGAATGTAAGTTTAATAGCAGAATCTGGAGAAGAAATAATGTGGAAAAGGTAAAACAGACTGACCAGACAATATACGGTACACAAAATTAATTTTGTTTCTCTGCTTAGCAATTCAAAGAGAAGGCAACTGTCACACATGACAGCAAGAGAATGCTGCCTGAAAGGTGTGCCCAGCTCATGGCCATAGCAATTGCCAACAGACTTGATGAAGTGTGGATTTCTCCCAACCCAGTCCTGCTGTTTGTATACATTAGTCAGTACTGTCCTACTTTGTATGACTGGTAAGCCATTGTTTTTCATGAAGTATATTTTGGTTGGACTTACACGAGGTAATCTTTAATCCATGTGATTGTTCGCTATAATAAAATTATTGTACTTGCAGTGTGGCTCCCAAGAGCTATTTTAAAACCCTTTACATCCCAATAGTTACCACCATGTAAATTCTCCTTACCATGTCACTGGTTCATCAAGCATACAGGACATGAGAATACTGGAAATGATCACCAGGATCAGTTGAGTTAAGATTTATACAAATTCTCCCTACATGTAACATATGAAATAAGTGAGATTGGTAAGGGGAATACACATTTTGATCTTGGAGATTAAAGGGTTAATAATGAAATAGTGACGAATAAGATTACGGGTGTTCACATTCATGCAAACCTACAGTAAAATACATTGCTCACAGCAAATCAAGCATTCTGTTCGGCGTTGTCTGGACTTTTTTGCAAGTGCTATGCTGTAACACCCAGTTACCACTGTATTTCTGTAAATCAGTCATACCTAAATTTTGTTTTTGTTTTTGTTCTAAAATGGTGCTAAATAGAACTGCTTTTATAAAACTAGAGGGGTGTGGCAGCAGCTGCAAAGTGGCTACTTCTTCACCTCACAGTGTTAATTAAATGATCTCAATAGTATGGAAAGTTTTGGATCATTTCTCAGAATTGAAACCCTTTGCAATAATAGGTTTGCCAAACGTGTGGGTATGAGGCAAGTTCGAAGGATGCGGGAAGAAACAGAATCAAGGTAAGAAAACTGTAATAGAATGGTTTTCCATAGTACTGAGCAAGGTTGTCAAAAAGATTTTGAGTAGAAGGAGGATCTGGGAGAGTAGACGGCACGCAGGGGGTACCGGTAACAACCCCAGTTTTCCCCTACATTTTCTCTTTTTACCAACGAATCGTAACTGGCGAAACTAGGAAAGTAGCTGGTGATATTGTCTGTCGCTGGAGCTTTTTGGCAACCCTGACTGACTGTTGAAACACCAAAACCAATCACAGCAGATGTAAATAGGTGGACATTTTGGGTTTTAACTAACTGCTTACCATGCTTTCTGGCCATACAAACAGTTGGGTAGTACATACCTCTTACTAACTGAGTTCAAGGTCAATACTTTAAGTTGCAGACCAAGTTTTTCTCTTGTTCACTCATGGCCCAAGCGCGAAGCGCGCGGGCCAAAAATCAACAGGAAAAAATGAGGATCCGTAACTTACAGTACGGACTGAGAAAACGAGGTTAGTACTTGATATTTATTATATCTCTGAGGTTAATCAGGCACGCGGAAAAGGAAACTTTCAAATTTAGTGGGCCGTACAGTAGAGTACAACCCGCAAAATTGACCAATCACAGTGTGCATACTAACTGACAGATATAATAATGAGAAGTTAGAGCAATTATTAACTTGATTTTATCATACACCTTTTTTCTTGTAGAAAAGAAGATTAATCATTAGGATAAGAGTATCAATGTTGTGGTCTCACTCGGATCAGAGCAGCCCAAGATTGTTGAATGAAGCCCTTTGGGAAATGGACACTTAACTTTGGAGTTTGATTTTGACTAGTTATATTGCTAATTGACAATTAAGTTTAAATAAACAGTATGGCATAAATCAATTTAACGATTAAAACAGAAATTAGAGTCTTGTGTCATGTGTGATGGTCTTAATGCAAATTTCCAACCTTGACTCATTCTCAGGTTCTCTCCTCTCATGGCTAGTACATAGGCCACAAAGAAATGTCGTAAATAAAATTAATTATACTGCCAAACTTTTGCCAGACTAGTCATGTGTGTTGTCCTATCTGGCATGACAAGCACCAGAAAGAGAAGGGGGTAGGAGGGGGGGGGGATATGTGCACCCAATTTCCATTTCTCACACACCACTAGTAGCCATGCAAGGCTGACCCCCACAACCTGTCCTTTATTTCAAACTCAACAAAACCAAAAATGTCTCTAAATGTAAAATGCACTTGCAGAGTATTGTTTTGGCTCATTAATTCCATTGTTTTGTGGCATTCTCGTTGCCGTCGTCATCGTCGTTGCTTAACCTCCCTGATATTATTAAAAGACCTGTTACTTAACTTAATTGACAACCCAGCCTCGGCTGAAAGTGCTTCAGAGCTTTTGCAGAGAGAAAACTTTGACATAGAATAGGTAACATGGAAATGTTGGGAACAATCAACACAATGAGGGAGGAGACCTCATTCCCAGGTCTCTTTTGGGGAATAAGAGAGGTCCCGGGAACGAGGTTGGACCCATTTGTAATAAGAAGAGGTGAAAGGCATTGGCCGTTCCGAAACTGGGGCGAGTTTCAAATTTTGAAGTAATTGACAAATTGACACCATCACATGAAAGATAACATTGAGATTGGTTGAGTTTGATTCTTTTAGGTTGAACAGAGACCAAGTTATGGACCTTGAAATATAACTCAAAATCCATACAAATGCATGTCTCTAATTTTGTGACAGCGTCGCCCAAAACCATGGTTTTGGGGGATGCAGCCTCAAAATGAACGAAGTCCGGACGCGAGAGAACGGCGGAAATCGAGCCTAGTATCGATTTCGTCGAGTATTCAGGTATCGATATTGGTTCACCCTGAATTAGTTACCAGTCCCACAAAATGTTTCGTATCCGCGGAGAAAAGGAAGATTCAAAACACGGGTATGATTTGATTTGTATTTTGCTTCATGTACAAGATTAAGCCAATATATTAGCTCTGTGTCCGGCTAAACGGCTGAAGTAACTGTACAAGTAAGCTGCACATTTCTTGATTGATGTCTCGATTGTATCAGAGTAAATATATTTGCGTGAGTTATGCCGTGTATCATTGCGAGTGTAATCTTACATGTATCTGCTGGGATTTTCTGATTCTGGTTAAAAACTTTGGTCATGCACGTGAGAATTATGATTTTTCTGCCTCATTTTATCTCGGTTCTCCAAATCCTGGTTACTCTGTTTCAGACCAGAATTCTTCATTTCCCATGACCAGAGCTGAACTCCAAAACCTAACACCACAAGGATTTCAAGAAAATTTAACATTGTTTCCTAGCTGCTGTCCTGGAATTATTTCATTATTTCATGACATTTCTTAAAAGTCTCCAAACTCGCGAAATGGATGCAGTGTTTACCATAATTAATTTGTCCCAGAAGAAGTATTAGGCAGCTGAAAATTAAGATGAATGCAACAATGTGTATCAATCCATTACAATGACAACATCTGTATGTCTTCTTTTATTTCTTCAGTCAACAGAGGTCTGAATTGAAACCATGACACATTACACGGTAGATAAAACACCTTTAGTTTGGATCCCAATGCGTGATGGCACAAAACTGGCAGCTAAATTATGGATGCCCAGGATGACTGCTAAAAATGCTGTCAAGTCGGAGGAAACTGAGAAATTTCCAGCTATATTAGGTGAGGATTAAAGTTTCCATTCTTTGTGGTTGGCATTAAGCAAATTGTTAATAAATTTTATCACTGAGGAATGTAGAACACTCTTCCTAAGTTCTTGTCATGAAATTATTCCCTAGCTTGTCAAGTCTGCTTGCTTCCACACCAAATCTTGAGATTTGTCAGCCGAGTGGTTAGGCAAGTTCAAATCAGGGCTTAAAACGTACCTTCACCTATTAATTAAACCTCTGTGGTCTCTTAATTCTGATTGTGCTGTTCAAGCAAAATCATTTATATACCTGTTGCCTCCTAAGCTACAAGCTTGAGGTCTTCTCTCTTGTTCTTTCTACTGAGGTATGTTAATGGGCATTTACACACACACAGTACCTTTGTTAGATTGTGTGGTTCTAGAAAATATCCATGCCCCTCCCCCACAGAGGGTTTTTTGTTTCTACTTCCCCCCCCACCCCTCCAGAAATTTCAATATAGTCCCATACCTTTCTTTAAAAACTTTTGCTTTTGTCATCCCCCTCCCCCTTGGAATTTTCATTGAGTCTCTGTGGGTCAGGTATGCATTATTTTCTGGAAGTGCGCATCAGCCATTAGTTTGATCAATAATTTATTTTTGGATTCCAGAGTTCCTTCCTTATCGCCGCATTGACTGGACAGCTATGAGAGATGAGAAGACACACTCATATTTTTGTTCCCATGGATATGTGTGTGTGCGTGTGGACTTGCGGGGATCAGGAGATTCAGAAGGATATTACTACGATGAATATGAAAAACAAGAACAGGAAGACTGCTGTGACGTCATCAGCTGGATTTCCCACCAGGACTGGTGTACTGGCAGTGTTGGTAAGCAAGTTCTCAATGCTGTTTTTAGCCAGGAAGGAGAGAAGGTTGTTTAAGTTGGAATACAAAGCATCTTGGTGTAAAGCAACAACAAGTCTATATAGGACAAAATAGGCTGAATTTAGTGAAATCTGGATTCTCAGGTCAAATTGTCATTTATGCAGTTTCCTCAGTGAGCCCTAATAATTTGGGAAAACCGTTTGCTCCTTGGTAACAATTAGGAGTTAAAAGGGAAGAAAACAGAAAAGGGATTTACAGGGCTGTGAACCCCTTAAGTCTTCAAATATTGAGAATTGATAAGGAAGGGATGATAGATGATGTCATAACGACACGACATCATCACTAGCATTGTAACATTTGATCTGATTGGTTTATTTCCGACCAATCACATTGTTGCCTATATTACAGTGGCAACACTTGCAAGTACAACATTTTGTTGGGGTTTACAAGGAAACATTTTAATTTTGTTATCCATGTTAAAATTCTATTGTCCTGAAAGTCGGGTTTCACAAGAAATGGCAAACTTTGGTGATTATCCAGGAGATTTGAGACTCTAATCTGGAGACTGGAAGATACAGTCCAAAATCTCAAGTCTCCCAGATTATCCAGGAGGGTTGACAGCCCTGGATTGAGTGATCATAGTACCCATGTCTTGCCGCTAACTCCTGCTCAGATGGTTTTGTTTTTTACTATAGGTATGTTTGGGAAGAGCTGGGGAGGATTTAACGGCCTTCAGTTAGCTGCTTTACGGCCCTCTGCTCTGAAAGCTGTGATTTCAACTTATTCAACCGATGATCGTTATACTGATGATGTTCATTATCGTGGAGGATGCATTCTTGCCAGGGAGATGCTGTCATGGGCTCACATCATGTTCCTTTGGAATGCACGCCCTCCTCATCCACAGAGCTTGGGACCAAGGTACCAGTATTCTTGTTGATCATTCACCAAATCTGGATGATTAAGGATAGGAAAGTGAATTCCCAAGCAAGCTCTATTTTAAATCAATTTTATATTTGAAGGCCAAAAAATACATGCCTGACTCCAACTGTACCAAATCCCATCATCTGTAAGACTCTAATATACCACTACTTAGTCAAGGCTGTGCTCCAAGAAATGTAGTTGGGAACCCATAACCTGTAAACCCTTGGCATCCAGGGCACACTTAGGGTACCCAGCGTACACATTTGGTTCAAAAACCAATATTTCTTAGTTGCCCAAACTTGGATAAAGTAAGTCTTCTGGGGCCCCCAGACTCGGCTAGACCAAAGTGCTGATAGTATAGATATTGTTCTGTAGCTCACTATACATTTCCAAACAGCTCTGACAACAGCACTTTGGCTCTCCAACTAAAAATGGTAATGTTTCCACTACTAACCTTGAATACGCAATTTCCAAATTACCTCGGGCCTCTTTCTCAAAGTGAGTCTAGGTGCTCATGCTTTCATATGCAAATCGATTTTCATTCACACTTGTTTTCATGTGAATGAAAATTGATTTGCATATGAAAGGGTTAGCACCAAGACTCACTTTGAAAAAGAGGCCCGGGGTAATTCAGAAATGATCTATTCCCAGGTGGAAAGAAGTGTGGTTAGATCGCTTGAGCAAATCCAGTGAACCCTGGGTGCACAAATGGCTGTCACACCAGGCTCGTGATCAGTACTGGCAGCATGGTTCCATTGCAGAAGATTACTCCTCCATCACTTGTCCTGTGTTCCTGATTGGAGGATTCTCTGATCTGTACACAGACGCAGTCTTCCGTATGGTACAACATCTCAAGTGTCCAGTTCGAGCTGTCATTGGTCCATGGTCACATCAATGGCCCTTGGACTCCTCACCAGGGCCAAGGATAGACCACCTTAAAGAGTGCCTCAGATGGTGGGACTGCCATTTGAAGGGCCTGCCAACCAGCATAATGGATGAGCCTGTATTGCGGATATTCTTGAGGGATGGTATGTTATTCATGATAAAATACTTTCAATTGTTAATTATTTTAGTACGTTGATACGAGCTGAAATCTGCTCGATAAAAATCCTTAACCAGTTCCTTAGATTCCATAAATCCTGTATAATTGCACCAAAGGAAGACAATAGATTTTAAAGAAATAGGTTTAATTTCTTCAAAATAAGTTTATTTTCTATTTTGGGAGAACTTTTATATCAAGACTGGAAAGTCGTCTACCTCAAATGATATCGTCTTTCAAAATTACAAAATTTAGCTGTCCTGAAAATTGTCTTTGGGTGCAGGACGCAGGCCCGTAGCAAGGCCAACATAACTGGGAGTTTAAGGTGGCTCGATGATTGCGACGGGAGGAGAACATCGAAGCCGTTTACTAAGCAAAACATCAACTCTGAACATTCATCGTACTTTTGAAGTTTGAAGAACGTCGAAATGTTTTCGCTACCAATTGATACTAGTAGATTTTGTGATTTGTCCATTTTGCGTTTGGACAAGCTGCAGCATTAAATATTTGCACCTATAATTTCCATCCGGATGGACCGTGTAAATGATAAGCGCCTCTGGTCTACCTCGGATGGTCTTCGCTTGGTCCGGAAAATTTCAGTTTGATCCACGCATTCTGTTTGCACCGAATCCAACTGGTTGAACTGAAACGTTTGCGAAATGGAAAGCCTCCTCCCTCCCTCGGCCCTCTAATCTACCTCTCCGTGATTCAACTGTGTTCATTTTCTCAAAAGGTATTTCAAATGCACACAAAGAGGACATTTGGCCCGGTAGGTGGATAGCAGAGGAATGCTGGCCATCATCCAATGTACAGCATCGGGAATTCTCGCTGCATCATGATAGAACCATGCCACCGGTATCGGAGGACAAACTGGAGCCATCCTCTTATGAACCAACCACCAAGGTATCTGTGACGTCCTCGTTTCTCAGTGGATCGTGGGGAGGTCTTCCACTTGCGTTTAGTTTGGAAGAGCTGCCAGTGGATCAGAGAATCGAGGACACTTTGTCGGAGTGCTGGGAGACAGCAGTTCTTAGTGAGCCCGTATCAATTGTTGGTTTTCCCGAGGTCCATCTTCAACTGAGCTGTGATAGGCCTTTTGCTGTGGTCGCTGTGAGATTGTGTGATGTGTTTTCGAGCGGCGAGTCGTCTTTAATCTCAAGAGGTAGAGTAACCGCTAAGCACGAAACTTTACTTTTTTTTCTGTATTTGAATTTGTTTTCAGTTTGTTTGTTTTTGTGTTTTTAGATTACAGAAGCCAACTAATGGCTGTCGTTTAGCAAATGCAAATCAGGCAATAGGTGGGACATTGGAGACCAGGGGATGCCCGAATTCCGCAATTCTACAGATGAAACATTTACATACTGAGCGCTCATGACATTAAGCCATAAGGCACCCACCAGGTCTTTTCAACGTTCCCGTTCATTTTCTGTTACCCAGGCATGGCTTGTTGTGAAAGTCAGGGGGGAGGGGTGGATGAGTCGGAGTAGTGTGGTCACCTTCCCAGGCGCCAAGCTAAAGGCCCAGGAGTTGGCCTTTGTGAGGTCTCTCCCCATTGACCACTCCGGCATGGTTGGCCCTTTGCCAGTGTTGATCGTAGGATCATAAGGCTTGCAACCATCACCACCACAACAAAGTGACTGTTTTTTCAATTGACAGGAGTGTTAAACTTGACTCACTCACGCGGTCATTCAGGAGACATCATTCAGTCCTTGACACCTGGTGAAACTTTTCAAGTTCAGGTCAACCTGGATTCTACAGCCTACACTGTAGCCGCTGGTCACAGAATACGTCTAGCCCTCTCCTCGGTTCATTGGCCATTTGTCTGGCCTTCTTCCCACGTGACATGCCTTTCTGTACATACAGGAAGTAGGAGTAAGCTGTTACTTCCGGTTCGAGTTCCAAGCGAAGCACTAAGTAGTAAAGATGCCCAGTTGAGAGCTTTTCACCCTCCTGGTGTGTATAACCATGCAGTCTTACCTGTTGAATGGCGCAGAAAACCTCAGAAATCAAGGTTTGTTAGGGGTGTGTAAAGGCCATAAGTTTCTATAGAAATCTTGCTTCGTTGTCATTTGATTGTCAACCATATTAGATCAAGTGAATTCCGTCCAGCCAATGAAACACATGCAAAAAAGCAAGCAACCAGTCAAACTCAAAGCAAGCACAGGCATTTAGGTTTCTCGTGAGAGCAAGGCACCATTTGCCTTGGTTTTGTCACAGGAAGTGGCACAAGGTGGTGCAAAATAGTACAGGACACGCAACCCAAAGCAGAGGCCAATTACTATTAGGTGCAAATAGCCCTACCAGCAAGCTCTCCGTCGTTAAATTCTGGCTGCTTCATGTTTCAGGAGCCTGGAGGTTGGTCAGCTCTCCGATGAGTACAAGCTTTCCGTTTTGCTGGACCGTGGGTGCGTATTACTTAAGGATACAAACACAGTCCACGATACCACATATACTGAAATCTTCACAATCAAAGAAGGCCAACCAACTTCGGCCAAGGCTACCATGAAGGGTGAAGTCATGCTGAAAAGAGAGGGAGAATCCGCTGATCAAAAGGACAGCATGCACATCCCTTGGGACACTCGAGTCCAGGCCCTCAGTGAGATGTGGTCTGATGAACAGTTCTTTTATTTGAAAAGTCAGTTGAAAGCGTGGCATGGAAGTGACGTATGTTTCGACAAAACGTGGACAAAGGAAATCGAACGATTTTATGTTTAATAACTTAATTCTTACATAATACAATTTCAATGATACTTCTGGTAATTACGTTTTTATATAGAACAGATGAATGCCCCTGAATGAGCTAAATTGACCCTTTCACTCGTAGGAATGACCAATGAGTAATTTCTCCATGCAATATCCTGTGTTACATTGTCGAGCAGATACGTGATGAGAATAAAGAAAGAAATCAAATAGGAGATATGGAAATCGTGGAGGCAGGCTGGCCGAGTGGTTAGGGCGCTGGATTTCAATGCGGTGACCCGGGTTCAAATCCCGCTCTGGTCACTAGCTGGTGTTGTTCTGGGTTAGTGCCTGGTTCAACTCCTCGGTCATCCTTGTAAATAGCCAACTGGTCTGCCTCCTGCCAGTTGGGATTCTTATCATGTTATGTTTATTTGAATTATTTGTTTCTTGGGATTTAATTAACTGGAGTGCCTGTAAACTAGCTTGGATAGCTAAGTGCACTTCCACTATAAACACAGTATTTATTATATTGTTTGATTTAACACCAAATTCTCAGAAGTAACATTAAGCAATGTAGGGCAGGCAGTAAGGAGAATTGATACTGAGATCGTAGGAGTGAAAGGGTCAGATGTACTGAGGTTACTGCCAATCGGCACAGTTGTACATACAGTATATTTTTGTTATGAATGTGAGTTTAACTTCGATCAAAGAGAGCCTGTATACTTCTGAATGAAATTAGAGGTTGTGTTTTAGACAGGTTTTATTTTTAAATG
Organism: Galaxea fascicularis; assembly: GCA_948470475.1. Classification (NCBI taxonomy): domain Eukaryota; kingdom Metazoa; phylum Cnidaria; class Anthozoa; order Scleractinia; family Euphylliidae; genus Galaxea; species Galaxea fascicularis. Next base: position 2,425,533 of record OX419342.1, on the reverse strand, counting down.
CGCATCAGTGATTGTTTTACATTTCATTCTATCTTGGCAGCTCGTAATGTTCTTTTTCTCGTACTCCCGTTAAAGTTGAATGCCCCGTAATTCTATTTTCCTCAAGAAGTATAACCATCTAAAAATTATATTGCTTAAATTACATTGTTTCCAAGTTCATAGTAATTTTTTCATTTTTTTCCTCTCGAATTAATACGCTGCTTCGTTATTCTACAACTCCATTTCACACCATTAAAGAAATCTATATAAAGGAATTATTTTCTTGTATTATTTTTAACTTATCCGAGTGTTTTCCCCACGAAATCAACTTGGGCCAACCGTACTATCAACGAGAATCAGAACCATAGCTCCAAACGTTCTCACTCCGGGCTTGAGGAGTCCACCATTTGCAAAGTTCTGGACACACCTGTAGCACGCGGTTTCTGAGCCGACAACGCTAATATACTGCCCGACCGGTCGTGCGAACGAACCGAGGGTGTTGGGCGAGAGGTAAGCCAGTCTCTTCTACTGATTTTTTTTTCCTCCGCCTCGCTTCCACCTCCTCGTTGATCAAATAGCTTGCGCGCCCGGTCATCCAGAAATGGACTGCAAACAGGCATGTAGGTTAAATGCCTTGTCTCCCGTATATTTCAGCCCTTTTCCTCCAATCGATCATTCATTGCTTCATTGGATTGGAGTCCTTGATCCAGTAAATATTAGTGTATTTTGTTATGATTTTTGGATTGTTTTGGGGGGAATTGAAAATTACGGAAAATTACAAAACATTGGATTTGAAGGCGGTTGAAAATTAAAATGTTAAGTCAATAATTAGTAGGCCTGGTAGTCCGCCACCTCAACAAGGAGCTTCAGAGCCTGTTTGCAGACTAACTGGGTTATTTGTATTTCCCTTTCTACCCTTCTTTGTTTCATTTTCAATTGGCCATTCCCAAATTCAAAAGAGAACTGGGCGAGTTTCAAATTTTGAAGTAATCGATAAATTGACACCATCACATGAAAGATGACATTGAGTTTAGTCGTTTGACCAAGTTTGATTCTTTTAGGTTGAACAGAGACCAAGTTATGGAGTTAACCAAGTTAACCATCAAACGACTAAACTCGATGTCATCTTTCATGTGATTACTTCAAAATTTGAAACTCGCCCCAGTTCCCTTTTGAATTTCGGAATGGCCAATTCACCCTATTTTCCCAAACATTCAACCAGAATGCTCCCTACAGTAACTTCAAGCAGACGTAAACGCCAGCTTTTCGCATGTGGAGAACAGCGAAGAAAAGATCCCATTATTTAAGAGCTAAAGATCGACCTCCATTCGTAGACAGTCATTCCTTCATATTGAAAAATAATTATCGCCGTGAAAAGTAACAGAAACCGGTGGTATTGCTTTTCTGATTGACTAGTGTTTGCCTCCGGTATTATCGTGGATTTCACTGATCCGTGATATCGCTCGGTGCTTGAGAACATAGGGTACTGCCGAAAGGCATACATCACCGGTTTATCTCAACTTCGGCGAATCATTCCTAACGATTGCATAAGAACTAACAGGACCTTCTTCAGCCTCGTATTATTGATAATTTTTTTTTAAAAAGTCATCGGATCGTCTCATCTGGTCCTGATCTGAGGAAATATCGTAGATGCACGGTTAAGCCACCTCTCAAATAACGCCCCACCTACTTAAGAGTCATCATTTTCTCCCCTCCCCTCCCCTCCCGCCTACCTTTGCACGACCCATCTTTCCAACACAATATATTTACATTCAACGACAGACTAAATCACTCTGGAACAAATTAATTTATCCTTGCTTTATCTTCGGCCGCATAGCCGGCAACTTCATATGCTTCAACGTTTCCCTTTTCCGCGTACGTTTCTACTAAGGTTCCCCTCCCCCTCAAACAACAAACACTTTCAACACCCCCCCCTCCCTCCTGGGAGGAGTAAGAGAGGATTTACGGTTCTCGCAATCTCTTCCGGATGGGTACTCGCACCTCAACCCCACCCCTTTCGGTTGATTTCATTTGTTCTACATCATAGAAAGCGTTGACAGACGCTCAGTGGGAAACTTAGTGGCCAACGCAGCGAGTGTTTTCATAATTTTTAAACTACTCGCGTTTCATAACATTACTGCTAGTTATCAAATATTCAAGGTAAGACTAATCCATCTGTCCTCTGGAGTCAAAAGGTCTCGTTATTACAATCTGCTGTTCACATTACAGCCTACTTATATTTCAAAGAGAGATTAGACTTTGATCAAGGTTGGTCGAGCTGTGCACATGTGCCGATGTCAGGCAAATGTAGAATAGGGGGCGCGGCAAAGTTGGCATTGTGTTTCATCCGGTCGAGCCAATTTATGATTGGTATCTTTTTTTTTCCGGTAATTGCGATTGTAATAATGTTGTTAAAGGACGTAGTCACATATACTTGACAATTGACATGATCAAGATACCTTTTTCGCCCACACGGAGAAAGAAAAGGCTTCTCAAATATCTCAGCGCAACCCACTCACGCAAAGCGATACAGACGATGGATTCTCTTTGCAATCTTCGTTGGCTGTTATATTTAGGGTTTTCGTTCGCGTTTCACGAAATCAATGCGGACACATTCACAAACGCGCAAACTTCATTTCTTCAGCTAGAGAAGTGGGACGTCTCTAGAAGCAGGGGGCTCGGGTTTCGCTTCAAAACATTCCTATCCGATGCGCTCCTGTTGTACATGGACGATGGCGGAAAATCGAATTTCTTACGTGTTGAACTGTTTCAAGGTAAATTGCGACTAACATGCAGCCATGGATCGCGATTCGGAGCAATGGCGGTGGAAATTGGTGACAATCTGAACGATTTACTTTGGCATCGGGTGCTGGTGGAAAGGGACAAAGGCGAAACGACAATTTCCCTGGAAAGTCGATCGAAGTCATCAGTCAAAAGCCGGGATGGTGAGAAAACCAGTCTCAGCATTGAAAGTTCGATTTTCTTTGGCGGGATCCCTCCCAGGCTTGCCCCAAACGATATCACTCAACCATCGGTCTTACTTCTGCACCGATTTTTAGGGTGTATAACGGATATCGAGATGTTTGAGTATTCCACATGGCAAGGAAAGAGAAGAAAGCCGATCGTTGAGAAATCGAATGGAGTCGTTTCCGGATGCACTGATATGTGCGAGATCGATAACAAATGTCAAAATAATGGGACTTGTTTAAACAGATTCACAACAAGCGAATGTGACTGCAACGCTACAGGATTCAGAGGGAAGACTTGTGAAGAAGGTATGTCAGTTTGAAGAGTGGATAGTTGTTTAACAATCGGAAACCCCTTCCCCTTTAGCTTGGATAGAGATAGTAGCCACTGCTTTTGACTCCTTAACGTAAAAACTATTTCGAGTTGATATATTTTACTGACTGGGTTTTAGAACTCGAAATTATGATTTTCGTACACAAGCGAGCGTTTAAACGGCATATTTTTAGAAGCACCTTCTTACGATACAACATTTATTACGCTGATCAAGATGGCTCTAGCTTTGGATGCTGTGGGTGAAATATTTGAGTCACTTATGCAAATGAAAACTAATTCCAAGTAGTACTTAACGACGGTGTTGTTAAAAAATGTATGCAATATAATGCAGCTCTAGCTTTTAGACCTTTGGGTCAGTCGGCGTAAAATTCACATGAAAACTTAATATTTTGAGCAAATCTTTCCTGTGTTACTGTTTACTTTGCCGTGCGAGGATCACGAAATAGCGTGCCGTATTAATTCAGTTTACGAGAGCCCGGACAGTAAGCTCTAATCTGTTTATCTGATTTCCGTATTCTTAAAATTTTAAGTTATGTAATCATTCGATTCTCCTAAGTCAGTTTGACGAGGTTACAAGTTCGTTTTTAATTGGAAGATCGAAGATGCCACCTCAGCAATATATATTTGTCTGTTGGTATGTTGTGTTGTTGTCGTGTATCATGCGTGGCCGACAAGGTCGTGTTTTATCTTTTCAAAAGCGGAGAAAAGTAAACAATTTTCAGTCGGTTGTGGAGTGGAAACTTGAACTTTAACAGAGTAAATCTTCGCGTTTCTTCGATTTCCTCGGTGTCTTCAATCAAAATATCAATTTTATGAAATAAAGGCGCTGTTACACTGTGCAATGTTTCGTGCAACTTGTCTCGCAATAGCGTTGCGACACAAGTTGCACGAAACACATTTCACAATGTAACATACCTTGCAACGGCCAAAGTCCTTGAGAGACAAGTTGCTCGAACCGTTGCAGAAAGTAGAACTGATTCTACTTTGTGCAACGGTTCGCGCAACTTGTCTCGCAACGCCATTCCGAGACAAGAAGTTGCGAGAAACATTGCACAGTGTAACAGCGCCTTTACGCATGCAAAGTGTTCTGTCTGTTTTGTAAAATGACAAATTTATTTACTTTTGCGTCAGTAGCTATGTTATTGTGCAACGGCGTTTCTCGTGTCCGCATAGTTTATTTTTTTACACTGTAACTCATTCATTAAGAAGCTACGAGGAAGACTCCATTTTGTTTCCACTGGTAACAAGTACCACAGGTTAAAACACCACGCGTGACTTAGAAATAAGATTTATGGAGATAGCCAATTTTGCAAGAACTGTACAAAGCACTTTCACATAATGAGAAAAACGTTGGCTGCCCAGAAAATGACTCTCGTGGTTTGATAAAATGTTTTTTTGATTGTTTGTTTTTTTCGGTGGAAAATCGCAATTCTTAGTCAAGATAAATAACACTGGAGAAAGAAAGAGAGAGCGATACATAAACAATAGTCTCCACTTGGCTTTAATAATATGCTCGGATATATGTCCTCGGACATTATCTGTTCCGAGAAGCGAACAGTTTTCCGAGAGCGAAGCTCGAGGAAAACTGTGAGCTCCAAGGAACTGACAATGTCCGCGGACAAATATCCGAGCATATTTTTAAAGCCAAATGGAGCCTATTGTGTTTATTATCCTTCAAATATTTTTCGCAACGCGCATTTGGAGAATATCACCGGATATCCCCCAGTTTTAGCTGTAATGTAATGTAAAACTTTATTTAGACACGGAGAATCATCAATTAAGCCTAAAAGTTAAAAACTAAACCTCATGACAACTGTTTTACATGATTGCCGTGAGGGAATCCGATATCTCAGATACCTTCTTAAACACCCCATTTAAACTGCCCAGTAGAACCAACGCTTTTTAAATCTTGGGGCAAGTTATTCCACGAACAAGCCCCGCTATAACAAAAGCTTCGTTTCAAGTAATTAGTATTTGGCTTGGGCAGCGAAAGTTTTCCTTCAAGATTTCTTAAGTAACTATAATCATTAACATGGCGTTGAGTGAAAAGACATTGAAGATAATCTGCGGCAAGTTTATTCAATGTTTTATACATGCTGGGGAATATTCAGTCACGTGATGCGTTTAGACCAAAATCTTTGATGGATTATAAACAGATATATGCCGATTGCCGATTGGGCAATACATGCAATGACTGAAAATGTATGCCCAATCAGAGACAAGGAGTCGCATAACTTTCGCGACAAGTCCGCTCTTCTCGCCCGTCTTGTAAACTTTCGCTCGCCCTGATTTTGACCCCGGCTATGAATATCTCACTCTGGGTGTCCGAGAATGAATTCGTATACACTAACAAACTTTGACGCCTACAGCGTTGAAAGTTTTAGATATAATTGCAACAATTTTAAAGGAGGCCAGTACAAAATTTCCTGGAATGCAGTCCTAGGATTCCCCCTGGAACCTTAGAGAGGATGTATTTGACTCATCTTTTCTGGCTGCACACCTTTACAGCGTTTTGCCCGTAAAAGAATAAGTATAAACCACGAGTGAAAGTGGTTAGCAAGCCATCCTTTGTAATGTCACACATTATGTTTTGGCAAATGTGGTTGTATTGTTGTCCACAGACCGCATAACACTTCTCTTGACCACTGTTTGCGTTACTTTTCGTCTGAGTGCTTAGGGCAATACAATGCTATCGAAACATTTGAAATACTGAGTAATTTCGCTGAAAAAATGTAGAAGGACAAAAACATGTCATAATGATCTTAGATAAGTACCCGGCGCAGGGCGGGGGAGGGGACTCCTCGGAATTCTCTCAGGGTTCTCCAATTCCTGCCCCTATGTCAGACCAAAACGTGCCATTTTTTCACACCTTTTTTCAGACCTGGCCACTAAACTCCATACCCGTTTTAAGACCTGGCCTGGCCGTTACAATTTTTCCACTGGCATACTCACAACCAATCACAGAGTGAGGTTGAGCAAGACCAAAGAAAGCAAGAATTCCTTAACATTTCATTGAATGGTTTTTTATTGCCTTCTCAGCACTTCCTGTTCTTGGCTTCAGAAGGTCAGATTACGTCATTTTCAAACGCTCCAACAAATCCATCGCATCCCAGCATGATCGGATCATCTTCAGATTCAAGACTGCCAGTCAAAATGGCTCGCTATTGGAAAGCGGTCTTGGTCGCGACTATTTAGTCATTGAACTATTCCACGGATTTCTTTTGGTGCGTTGGAATTTGGGATCTGGTGAAATCTACTTGCACGTGCGTGAAAAAGCATGCGGTGATGGCAAGTGGCATTCTGTCGATATTACTAGGAACCAGCGCCAGCTTGACTTGACACTCGATGGAACTCTGCACGTGTCACGAACTTTCCCTGGTAGGTTTATTTCCTTCAACTTAAGGCAAGGCGAAGGAGATGTTTTCATTGGTGGAATGCTAAGGAGTGCTTCTTTCAAAAGTCGATCGTCATGGATGAGCTTTGATGGATGTCTTCAGGAGATCAATTTTAATGGGGTGGATATTGTTCAAGGAGTAGTTAGTGGGGATGGTGCTTTCAAAACCAAAGGTCGACCAAGATCGAGTTGTGAAATTTCAACCGATGTGGGCCCAACAACTGTAACACTAGCGTCCACTTCTCCACTTGTTAGCACCTACCAAATAACGACGGAACAATCAACTACATCTGTGAGTAGAACAGACGAGGTTCAGCTTTCGTTTTCATATTCTACTACACCAATGACAACCTTAAAAGATTTTACCCACAACAGTCAACAAGCGCCTACGTCACATGCGCAGAGTTTCGTGAGAAGCTCAATCACTCTCTGCTCAGATGACGAGGATGATTGTGATTCCGACGATTCTGGGTCGGGAGACGACGAAGATGCGTCAGGTGCAAATCGTCAGTCTTCGGGAGACAAGAGCACATCTTCAAATAACGCCAAAGAGAGCAACGTTAAGATTATAACTAACAACAGTGTTAAGAAGCCTCTAAAACCGATTCCAACGAAGGATTCTTTTGAAACCGAAGATGCACTCGTCGGTGAGACTGACATCTCTCGACCAAACTGCATCGGAGATGATGAAGATGGCTGTGACAACGACGTTGATTCTGGTCAGAGTTCGACAGAAACAGGTTCCGGCACAAGTGCCTCACCAACTGCGACATCCAGGCCCGTGAGCGAGGGTGATAAGTTTGTCAGGAAAACTATACGTGTGAAGACGGACAGCAGAAGAAAGTGGGGTCTTATAGCCGGAATTGCTGTGGTGGGAACTCTACTGGTGGCATTTTGTATCTTTGCTGTTTGGTGGCTGTGTAAACACAAGGATGCATATCACTGGAGTCGAACTCATAAAGGTAGCAGAGAAAAATGTTTACAAGCTGAAGTAACGGACGTATAAAGGCATCTGCCCCGCAGACACGCGGAAGAAATACTTTAGACCTGGAAGCTGGTGCGTATTTTGTCAATAACGCTTCAGCATTGCACTCCATTTGAGAGAGTTTTGAAAAAAAACTTTTTAAAAGGAGATTTTAAAGACATACGTGAATACTCGAAAGGTGTTGGTATAGGCTTGTTTCCATGGCGATAAATATGTTGCCTAGTAACCTCGCAAATGAGAACAGACATCCCACTACCTTCCCCAAAGGTGTTAGTAGCCCCAATTAGCTCTTTGGCAGTGAAACCTTTTGAGCGTCAATTTCACGAGTTTTAAAAAACGACTATTGCATTCATTATGCAGAATGTTGGTAAATACTTTTTATACATATTTTTCTAGGAACAGTTTACGTTTATACAATGCAAATATAAGCAAATTTACTCGAAACATGAAACCAGAAAGTAGACAATGAGTCTGAAAATGACCTGTAACAAATCGAATGTTGAAGAAACTACGATGTAAATAGCAGTTTACAAAATAAAGTATAGCATTTTCCTCTTTTTACGCCATTAACAATACTCCGATGAATTTCATAGATGAATTTCAAAGACTCGAATTACAGTGCGACCATTTCAACCAAGGCCACGTAGGAAAATTGTCTGCAAACTAGCCAATGCGAATCTTAAATCGGAACAATGGATTTTCACTAAATTAATTATGAATGAAAAATTTAACCACTATCGAAGCACAACAAAATAGGCCATTTCCGGGATCGCTTGAGCCTCTATTTCAAAGCGAGTCTAAGTGGCCCATTCAAATTACTTTTCTGTTGTTCATCACTCGAACGCTATTGGCCAATTTGTAAAAAAAAAAATGCTTGTGTGGCCTTGGAGTATTATTAATGCAAGTTTTGTCTGCATAATCTGTGTGGCGCTGGCGGTGGTTTTCTATCAGTATTATTCCTTGCTTCATGATGCCAAGCTCTGCGGCATTTCTACTTTCAGTTTTAGCTCTTTGCAGCTCTAAAATGTTGTTTGTTATTCAAGCTAGTATGCTAACAGAGTGCACCTTCGGAGAAACCGCAGCAGATAACGTCGACTCTCAGGAAATTACGGCACAATTACCTTACAGAAACCTAACTCATTTATGTGTAGTAAAAGTGAGCGAACCAGACCACTTCCTGCGTATTAAAGCCAAACGAAACACTCAGTGGAAAGGTAAGAAGAAAATTTCGTTTTATTGGAGTGAAACACTGCCCCAACCCTGTTAAAGTTTAAGCCAAATATGTCGGCATAGCAACAGACACTCCTGCTTCTGTCTTAGGGCCCGATTACATGGCGAATTTCAGCCCGGGCTGAAATGTCAGCCTGGTCAACCGGGCTGAAATTTTGTTGCGATTACATGACTAACTTCAGCCCGGGCTGAAATGTTAGCGTTTCCTTCCTACTAGCAGCATCCATCTTGTTTCCTGGAAAACAAAATCACTGCGCATGTCCAAGCTGGGCTGAAATTTCAGCCCGGGCTGAAATGCCATGTAATCGGGCCCTTACTCCATCTCCCATCAAGTATTGTTGAATAATTCTAAGAAACGGGTTATGATCGATATGAAATTGAAACTATTTAGACAAGTCTTGAAAAATCATGGTTGTATTTCCGTGATTATGTTTATAATATTAATTGAGCCAAACTTCCTTGGCCTTCAAAGTAGAAGTGACAAATGTGGCATGAATAGATGATAGCATCTTCCAAACAACAATTTAATGTCAAACACCAAACAAAAATTATACGGATTATAATGTGGCTGGGGTTCAACTGAAGATGAGCTCTCTGATCATGACCTGTTAAAGTGGTTTGAAAACGTTTAAATTAATAGCATTCTGGAAGCATCCGTAGACAAAGTTTCTTCTCTGTCGAAGTGCACTACATGAACCAAGCACGACCAGTTGCTCTTGGCTGTCTTACTTACAACTTAGCATGGAAAAGTGGAGATTATTTTAGCTCTAATGCCCAAGTTCTATAATAATTACTGTGATTGTAATGCAAGCTTTGGTTGCCCTCTGTTATTATTTCATGAACAGGATTTCTACACATGTCTGTGTATGGACTGGTTGGCGAGGAGGAGTCCAACTTAATTGGACACTTGGATGTTTTGAAGAACCAGTCAGAGTGGAGCTCCTTAACTTTATGTCCTCCGCGCTTCAACAACGAGATCCAAGACAAAAAATTAGCATTTTCGGGATCAGCGAACCTTAATTTCACACTTAAGATAGAAAGTGTGCCGGGAAAGATCGATTTAAATCATTCCAAGACATTTGAGTTAAATCCAGGAAATCCTAGTGTGGTGTTCCTGCTTATCCCACCTCAAGACATCTCAAAGACCCAACTTGATGTCACAGTCACCTCGGAGTCCGATGTCCCAGCTTATTTGAAAGTGTCACAAGTCTGCAAGGATGTCACGGAGAACATAAGACTTGTAGACTATAAGGGTGAGTCTATCCGACTTTCCTTTGCAAAGAAGGGACGAATCACGTTGTCCAAGGTCTCTGTTCCTCAAATCACCGATTCCACAACCAGCTGGTTTATTGGCATCGCACTGAAGAACGATACAGGGAAAACGGCGCCTGATGCAAGGAAGACTGTAAAATTATCTCTTGCACGTTCATTTGATTACTCCTATGCACCTCCCATAATTGTTTTAGTTATAGCGACTAGTTTGTCGGGTGTAGTAGTGTCGGCCTTTGCCTTTCTGTGCTTTAAAGATCTTTTTTATGCGCAAGATGTGACTCGCGATCCTCGCGATCCTGGCGGTTTCTGTGCCCACTTGTCTCTTTGTTGGGAAGTAGTATATGGCCACTGGTTTACTCGCGGCCCTAAAACATATTCCTATCTGACGGGTATCGTGGGCTTTGTGTTAATGGTGGGCGCGTCCCAGTTTGTCTATGCAAACTGGCGTATCATGATAGACGAGGGCGATAGAGACCAATGTTACTACAATGACTTTTGCTATAGAGTAAGCCCTTGGCATGATATTCCCTACAACTTAATGATGAGTAACTTAGTCTACATTTTGCACGGAATAATTTTAGCTGCGTGCGTGTGCTGCATGGAAGCAAACATCCTTTACCAGTGCGGACGTATTCGACGGAATGACCTTAAAGGGAACATTTCTTTATCCATTGGGTACGGTTTTGCCTGGGCGTTGATTTTCGAAGGCTCTTTCTCCTTAATTTACCACCTTTGCCCGAGTAAGATGACCTTCCAGTTTGACACAGCGTACATGTTTGTTATTGCCGGGCTTGTGGTTATTCTGTTATACAATAGAATAAAAGAGAACACGGTTCCTGCAGAAGATCCCGAGGGACCAGTGGGAGCGGCAAACGCTTTCATTTTCTTTTTCGTTCCGCTTCTAGTGTTTAATTACTTTGGCGCTCTTAATCATTTTTCATCGGATCACTCTGAGAGAGGGATGAGCATCACTTCTATAATAATTGTTTTGGTATTCTTGGGGATATGGTGGTGCGTTATTGCTTTCTGGGCTTGCTATTACAAATTGTTACCCGTAATTCCTGGGAACACCAAGGGGCCGTTTCTTTGTTTGGGCTTTTTCTTTGGTGTGCTCTTGCCAATAATATTGTTTGCTGTATATAGAAATAACCTTCCTCAGGTATTTTTGTTTTTCTACATTTCGGTGAGTATCGTTGTAATTGTTGGTAGGGGCTGTTACTTGTGCCTCGTAGGAGGCGTCAGATGCTCCGTTGTTTGTATTTTCCGATCTTTTTATGTTTTTGCGGTTATAGGTTTATGGGCAGCTTCCCTTTACATTTTTAAGGGAAAAGCAACGACTGATAAGTCACAAACCCCTGAGCAATCCAGAGATAAAAATCACGAATGCGAGTCTATGGATTTTTTTGACTCCCACGATATATGGCACATTCTCTCCTCACATGCCTTGTTAATGGTGGCTTATTTAGTCATGTTCATGAGCTACGAAAAACCCGCCGCTTTCGGGGGGAATAGGGTTCCTACACCATCCGCCCGAGTGGGACCTGAACCAGAATAGACTGCCAGTGGTTAGCTTAAGTTACGGTTCATAGTGTAACGGTTAAAGTGCTAAACTAAGTCGCAAGTTTTCTCGTCTCGCAGGGTTTTCTTAGATGTAAATATATAACTTGTTGAGG